>OY821786.1:36187500-36787500 GCA_963682175.1 Triglochin maritima
TATCTTCGAACCTTCAGACTCGGAGGAAGTGGGTTTCTTTTTCGGATCCATTATACTATAAAAGATAAATTCAAGTAATTAAATAAGGTAAAGACATTAAATGTCTATTACAATGTGTTACAACAGAAAATTTGCACCTTTACTGTTTTTTTTCCTTAATGGATTTTCAATCCATATACCTTCACCGTGGTCATATCTAAACATACAAGTCTCAACATTTATTTCTTCATCTACTGAGTTCAACTCAGGTGCTTGCTTAGAGAAAGGTGGTGTCTCTTCATACTCGATCAGGATATCATCTGATACAATTTTTTTCTTCCCTTCCAAAATTACTGCCCATTTCTTATCACATGGATCAGCCACATAAAAGAGTTGTTTCGCTTGGGAAGCTAGAATAAAAGGTTCTCCTTTATACCCTTTTTTTGAAGAATCAATTAAAGTGAAGCCATAGTCATCCACTCGAACTCCTGTTTTATTATCAGCCCACTGGATGCTAGATTTTTGAACCAAGAGATGAAATTCTTATTGTGACTATTAATTACTTGTTGATCACTCCACAAAGGATTTCTTTCCTTTAGAAACTTCATGTGTTCATTTAAGTATGGTTGAACTTCATTCGAATTGCACAACACATAAAAATATGCTGTCATTAAGTCATCACCATTTGGATTTAATATTTTCATCCCACGTGTCCCTTTACCATCGGCACGTTTATCATGACGATTCTTCAGAAGTCCAACAGTTTTGGTGTTTGCTAGGTATCCAGTGCAAAACTCGATAACCTCCTCAACTATGTATCCTTCAACAATACTAGCATCTGGTCTTTGACGATTTTTGCAATAACCTTTCAACACTTTCATATAACGCTCGAAAGGATACATCCACCTTAAGAAAACTGGTCCGCACAATTTAACTTCTCTAACCAAATGAATAACAAGATGAATCATAATGTCGAAAAAAGCCGGGGGGAAGAACATCTCCAACTGACATAATGTGACCACAAATTTATTCTGTAACTTGTCTAACTGCACAGGATCGACCACTTTACTGCAAATCTTATTGAAAAAGGAACACAACTTTATTATTGCTTGTCTAACATCTTTCGGTAATATGGATCTCAGTGCTACAGGTAACAACTGTTGCATTAAAGTGTGACAATCGTGAGACTTCATCCCCACAAGTTTCAAATCCTTCATAACAACAAGACTACTGATATTTGAAGAATAACCTTGTGGAACCCTTACATCATGTAAACACTGACAGAGAATTCTTTTCTCCTTTCTAGACAATGTATAACTAGCTGGAGGTAAGTAATTCCGATCTCCTTTCTTCTCTGGTGCCAACATTGCTCGTATACCAATATCAACAAGATCAAGTCTAGCATTATATCCATCTTTGGTTTTACCAGGTATGTTCAACAGAGTGCCAACAAGACTATCACAAACATTTTTCTCTACGTGCATCACATCAATACAATGTCTAACTTCTAAAGTTTTCCAGTAAGGGAAATCAAAAAATATTGATCTTTTTTTCCAACTACTTTTGTCGTTTGCTCGTTTGTACGGTTTTCCAAATTCACATTCAATGTTCCTTACACGTTCATACACCTTTTCGACGCTGATTTTAACTGGCGGATTCTGAAACTCCTGTTTTCCGTTAAATGCCTTCTTCAACCTACGATAAGGATGAGAGTTTGGCAAAAATCTCCGATGACCGAGATAGACAGTCTTAGAACCATTAACTAGTTGCAAAGAACATGTATTTTCCTCGCAAATTGGACAAGCTTTATGACCTTTGACTGAATATCCAGACAGATTACCATAAGCTGGAAAGTCATTAATCGTGCAAAATATCATTGCCCGCATTACGAACGACTCCTGACGAAAAGAATCAAAAACTGACTCTCTGTCATCCCACAATCTCTTTAGGTCATCAATTAAAGGTCTTAAATACACATCGATGTCGTTTCCAGGTTGTTTCGGACCAGAAATCATTAAGGACAACATGATATATTTGCGTTTCATGCATAACCACGGGGGCAGATTGTAAATTACAAGCAGAACGGGCCAAGAACTGTGAATGCTACTCAAACTACCGAAAGGATTCATTCCGTCAGTACAGAGCCCAAGTCGTACATTCCTCGATTCTTCACCAAACACAGGAAAGTCGACATTTATTTTTTCCACTGAGGTGAATCTGCAGGGTGACGTAGCAACTGATCATTTGGTTTCTCACGATCAACATGCCATGTCATGTTCTTGGAATCCTCTTTACCCGCAAACAAACGTTTAAGCCTTGGTATTATCGGAAGATACCACAAAATCTTAGCAAGAGGTCCTTTGATTTTCATCTCATCAGCCTCTTCATTGTGGTTTGGTCCACTACGTTTCATTTTGTATCTTGAAACATTACACCTGGGACAGGAATGTAAGTTTTCAAATTCACACCTATACAATATACAATTGTTCGGGCATGCGTGTATCTTCCTATATTCCATTCTCATAGGGCACAACACTTTCTTTGCATCATAAGTTCTATCTGACAACTCATTATCATCTAGAAGCATCTCTTTCACTAACTTCAACATTGATGTGAAACTCACATCGGACCAACCATTTCCAGCTTTTAAATTGTACAACTTCAACACCGCTGACAATCTAGTGAATTTGATACAATTCTTATACAACGGCTTCTCATTGTCACTCAACAAATTACCAAGTAAATCGGGGTTCGACGAAAACTTTTCAGCCATATCCTGAACCATTTCCTCTAAGTGATCTTCCACACTAACATCTTCTCCATCATTCTTGGAACGACTACATGATTCATTTTCGTCGTGCCATATCCACCGTCTGTAATTTGGGTCGAAACCTTTCTCAAACAAATGATCTTTCATTTTCCGAAAAGTCAACACTGACATATTATGACACTTATTACACGGAGAATACACCATGTCGTTGTCTTTCATTTTCTTAGAATGTTTTTTGGCAACCTCTAAGAACATATTCACTCCGTTCTCATACTCATCACTCAATCTGTTTGAAACAATCCACTCTCGATCCATTTCAATCTAAACAGAGGCAAAAATGATAGTTATTATTGCAGAAAATAAATAAAATTTCAATTTAAAAGAATGTGTCCGTAGATGAGAAGATTTAGAGACATTAAGATGAGAAAAGAATGACTCAGAGGAGAAGAGATGAAGTCCTTAATCTAGCGTGGAATAAGGAAGGTTAGAAATCTAACTAAGCAATCAAGGCCAAAACAAACCTAAAGTCCACTATAGGTCCTTAGTAATAGACGACGCCTAACTTCGAGGTCCCACCGAGGACCACTAGTCTGTAGGAAATCAAGAACCCGGAGGTCCCTAATATCTCAGGGACACTAGATGGGCAACGACGTTCAGGCCGAAATGGTCTTAAACATCGAGGACCACTAATCTATAGGAAATCAAGAACCCGGAGGTTCCTAAAATCTCAGGGAGACTAGATGGGCAACGACATTCAGGCCATAACGGTCTTAAACGGTTTCCTCTCCTTAATGCGTCCGAAAATCCTAGGGGCCAACGTCTAATTGATTTTATTAAGGCTCTTTTATTAAGTGGTTTCTGGGCCAAGGAAAGGGTGATGAAATCCCCCACCTCATCTCCTATAGGTGACTGCCCCCTAAGTGTTTTTCATACCTTAATCTAACAAACAACACACCAAACAAATACTCACCTCACTCTTGTTCCAATGCAAGTCCTACTAACTAATGCGTGCTTTCTAATGAATGATGAGTGAAAGATAGTACGTACCTTACGCCAGCAATCTACGACAGAAATCGTAAATAATAGAAAAATACAATACATGCAAATCCTATATGATGAATGACTTAGCAAATATTGTCTAATCTTTTACTTTGGGTTATTAAAGGCCAAGTTGTTTAAGGGGGGCAATGAGTTATTATCATAATATTAAAAATTCCAAAAATTAAGGCAATAAACATTTAAAATATTAAAAGCAAGTATTAAAAATAATTACTTGAATTGACAGAAAAACATTTTAAACACAAACTATCATGTTATTAATAATAATTGGGAATAAAATTTTATTGAAATTTTGGCAGAACCTCCACTTAGAATTTGATATGTAAAATTCTTCAAATCCTGAAATCAACAAGAAAAATGTATATCTAGTTATCTACTCACATTCACATCATGTATTTCTCTACTCAATCCAAACCAAATTCTTAACATAATCCAAACCAAATCAATCCAATGAAAACAAAGTTTGGTTAAATCATTCAACCAACCCAACTCAATCCAAACCAAATCAATCCAATGAATATGTTTATCAAATATCAACACATAACACACATGCAAAAAAACTCCGAGAAGAAGTTGCTTATCACGTCTACATGTCAAGAGTGTACATCCACATCAAGACCATACAACTCATGCCATTACACATCATCAATCAATAATTTTGATTTATTTTTTTCTACTTTGGAAACCATTTGCTACACACCAACAAATTGAATCATTGATTAACTTGGAAAATAAAAGGAATTCTAAATGTTGATATTTGCATCAATACACTTAGATTATCACATTAACCAATAAAACATCTCATGTTTTCTCTTCAAAAGTCACATCTATTGAAAACATTTAAAGTCTACTATTCAGACATTAATATCTACGTTATTATTGTGAACTAATCCTAAATTGGCGTTGGATTCTTGGTCTAAACTAATCCTAAATTAAGGATCTAAAATTGAGCACGAACCAGAGGATGGAAAAGTTGTGATGCCGGAGGAGGTCTTTGTGGTTCCCGAAGATGTCGCGGAGGAGACGGCTGTAAACGACACAAGATGAAGGCCAAGTTAGAAAGAATATGTGGAGAAAGACGAACTTAGAACAACCAAAAACGAAC
Source organism: Triglochin maritima (assembly GCA_963682175.1). Taxonomy (NCBI): domain Eukaryota; kingdom Viridiplantae; phylum Streptophyta; class Magnoliopsida; order Alismatales; family Juncaginaceae; genus Triglochin; species Triglochin maritima. Next base: position 36,192,414 of record OY821786.1, read on the forward strand.
ATAAAACCTACATGTGGAGAGAGACGGAGGAAGACAGAGGAAGAAGGAGAAGAGGGCCGGAGAAGTGGAGGAGAGCTTGGGAGCTCGCTGCGGTGCCGGAGACGGTGCGGATCGGTCGGAGGATGGTCTCGGAGGAGAGTTCGGTCGCGGGACGGCTAGGGTTTGGGTGGGTTTCGACTGAAATGAATGAAAGAAAACGCGTCTGTCCGATTTCTTTAAGACCTATATACGTCGGATGTTCCATAACACCGACGTCTATACCTTGACGTCTATATGGTTGGAGCATAGACGTCGGTCTTCCATTACGTCTGACGTCTATAGGGCGACGTCTATACCCCATAGACGTCGGATTCACAAGGTACACAAACAGCCGACGTCTATAGGGAGACGTCTATACCATATAGACGTCGGCTAAACGTGTGATTCCTAAACCCGACGTCTATAGTACTACATAGACGTCGGCCTCAATGAAGACCGACGTCTATTCTGTCCTCTCCCCACTAGACGTCGGTGGTTATAACGGCCGACGTCTATTGGGCGACGAGTAAAGCCAATTCTGCACTAGTGCGACCTTCGTGGGTTCTTCAAAGGCTTCTTCAAGCCTTAAAGGTATGTCAAGCTTTAGTTTAATCCTCTTTTTAGCCTTTGTGAGGATTGGAGTGGCCGACGGTAGGCCGAAAGGCTCGTCGAGGATCTTGCAGCAGCTTTTCTGCTCTGGAACGGTCGACCGACGGGTTGGCACGGTCGACTGGGCGTAGTATTTTTCGGGCAAAATCCCTTGCACCGGTCGGACGATACTCTAGGAGTGGTCGACCGGTGGTACATTTTAGCAAGAGGAATAGGCTCTGGGTGTTCTCGGTCGAACGAGTACCCTTTGCCAGTCGACCGAAAGCACTGTAGTAAGTCGGTTGGGTGCGTCGACCATCCAAATGGTCGACCGCCTGTTGACTTCGTCCGACCGATAACTTAAGTTAACTTAATGGCCGGTCGACCAAAAGAGTTGTTTCGGTCGACCATGTAGTGCAGTTTGTTGGTGAGTCTTACTAGTAGGAATCGGTCGACCGTGAGTTTTTGTCGTTCGACCGTTGTTGCTTTTCGAGCAAGAGAGGTTTTCACTGTTGGATTTAGGTCGAACGGGGCCCCTTTGTCGTTCGACCGGTTGGACGTTATTTCGGTTTTATTGCGGAACAGTAGTGCAGTTCGGTCGACCGTTTATGGTTTTGGTTCGACCGTTGGGGCACAGTTTTGCATATGGATGCTTGTGTCGTGTGTGGTTGGATCTGCCTCGAGGGCAACGGGTCCCCAGCCTTTTTGGGTGATGGTACGGACATGCCGGCCTAAGAGGAGATCGTGGTGGTGCCTCTACAGAGCGGTGCCTTGTGTGCACGTTGTTGTTGCCGATGTTTTCCGGCGGTGCCTTGTGAGCACGTTATTGTGGCCGAGACTCTGATCGGCGGTGCCTTGTGTGCACTGTGTTGTGGGGTTGGGGTGAGAGGACCCTTGAGACCCGTGGCCAATGTTTTCCGGCAGTGCCTTGTGTACACGTGTTAGTTGTGCTTTTATTGCATTCTTCATTTCATGTTTCATATATACATGTTATGTTCATATCTTAGGGGTTTGGCATACGGGGTTTCCCTATGGGAGACTCAGGCATTGTTGTGTTACATGTCAGGTTGTGCACGTCAGTAGGTGGTGGTGACTGCGGACAGGAGCACCCAGACGAGATCCTGTCTTTTTTTCCAGACCGTGAGGTGGATGATTTCCCTTGTATTTGTGTTTGTACATCTTTTGTGTTGGGTTGTAATCATCATTGACTCTTGTATTAACTCAGTGTACCACTTTATATATATATGTGGTTTGGTAACGACCCCAGTGTTGATTCTTGTATCTGTTTAAAGTTTTAAAATTTTCCGCTGTTTCGAGGCGTTACAATTTGGTATCAGAGCTTTTCGGTCCCGGTGTGTTTGTCCAATGAAACCACCTTAGAGGTCTTGCATTTAGTTGTCATTCATCATCCATTCATTCATAATCATTAATTCATTGTCGTTTTCCGTCCTCTTGTGTAGATGCCTCCGAGACGTGTGAGGTCACCTTCACGTTATAGGGGCGCCAGTGAGGAGACTGGTAGGGAGGACAGGGAGGAGGAGAGGAGGACCCTTCAGGGGACTCTTGGTAGGCTAGGCGAGTTTCTCGAGCGCCAGTCTGCACAGTCTGAGCAGGCAGGGGCGGGGGTAGTGCTGGATCGGTTTATGCGTCAGCACTCTCATTCCTTTGATGGTAGTGGTGAGCCGGAGGCAGCGGAGGATTGGGTCTTCAAGATCCGGAAGATCTTTAGGGCTATCGGATGTCCTTCTGAGAGGTAGGTGGATCTGTCCACCTATGTGTTGGACGGAGAGGCAGCCAACTGGTGGAGGTCCACGTCGGCTGTTATTTTCGAGGACAGTGAGGAGGTGAGCGGTATTTTCCCCAGCACGTGCGTGACCGGAAAAAGGAGGAGTTCGTGGCACTCGAGCAGTGAGAGATGACGCTGGCGGCTTACATTAGCAGGTTTCACGCCTTAGAGCGTTACTGCCCAGATACTTATGTGACATAGGAGCAGAGAGCTCGGAAGTTTATCCGAGGGTTGAGGCCGCAGTTCCGGTCTCGTGTGACTACGAGCATGCCGCGTACTTTAGGTGATGCAGTGAAGTTTGCGACGATTATGGATCAGCAGTACCTATTGCCATAAGAGTCAGATTCCAAAGATGCACTTGTTGCGATGGTTTTGTCCTGTGCAATATCAACAGAACTATTAATGCTCAGAGGAGAACCAGAAGTTTTCATTTGATTCTGAAACCCTTCATTCTTCTCAATTGACACGTTTTTGTTGTCTTAAGATTTGTCAACGTCAAATCTAGCAAATGTATGACCATTTTGACATTCACGAAGAGTGGAAGGAGCAGAAAATTCAGCAAGGACCTCCTTGGGTCCATCATCAACACTAGCAAGACCTGATGTCGAAATATCAATTTTGACTTTGTCATCAATTGATTTCAAAGGCACAGGACTATCTGAGTTCAAGAGCTCGTGCTCTTCTTTCCGTTCGATAGATACTACACAGTTGCTTCCTTGAGTACCAGTTGTGGGATTTTCAATTTTATCAACCACTTTCATTTTGCCTCTCACACGCTTTCTCCCACTTCTTTTTCTGGGAATACGAGTTCTATGTTCGGCCAACTCCACAATATGGTCCCACACCACAATAAGAAAACACAGTACAATCAAAATGGACAGCATAGACTATATAATAGACAAGATGCCATTTTAATTTAATAATGTCTGTAGTCAAAATGATAGTATACAAACAAGTACTTACAGGTTTAACCTTCTCATTTGCAATTACAGCAACCACTTCCCTCTGAGAGAAACTGAGACTATTGTTGCTCGAAGGAACAAGGCATGACTCCTCACAAATTGGGTTAAGGTGTGATATTCCACTCTCAATTTCCTAAAAACAGAGGTTTAGATGGAGTCTTGCCATGATTAATAACAAAACCTAACATGATAACTAATGAAAGAGGTTACCTTGGCGGGTTCTTGTCTCTGGCATAATGAGGTATCATTAGAGTCGTTTTGCTGTTGATGTATATTGCTACGTTCTTGGGGAGATTTTGATAAGTTTTTTGTAGTCTTAGCTCCTTTATGAAAAAATTTCTTACTCTTTACATCGGGTTTTTTTTGTGAGTGTATTCATACTCAAATCCATCACCAGCTCAAACTCCATAGAGCTATTTGCAATTACTTTAAGAAAGCAACGGAGTCTCCTAAATACATTGTATGTACGGAGCTCAGTGTAGTGAAGAATATTGAGTCGGGGTTTATTTCACCATTTTGACATGAAAATAGTATATTTCCTATCTGCTGGAGCACAACTAATTTCTTCAGATGTCTTAGTAAGATGGTTTTTTTTCAGGAGCTTTTTTTTTGAATTGCACATAAGAAAAAGTCAAGGTCAGTAGCATGCAGCAATTGATTTCTAGTCTTGCAGTGTGCACCACCACTGGGTTCTTTGCAGGAAAAAAAAATCATCCATGGATGCAAAATCAGGACTCTTCAATAGCTCAGTTACCTGGCAATTACCAAGGTCGATGGTTAGGTTATCAAGATAGAATTGGCTTTACATGTAACAAGGTTTATTATTTAGGTAAAAGGTAGATGGAATAGCAATATTCATAGGCAACTTCGATTGATCATGCATTCATGTGTATCCCGTTCTTGGTATGTCCATTTCTAACTCTTCGTAAAGAAGAAGAAACAAGGCCTCTTTTTCTTTTTTTGGACCTATCTTCCTCAAATTGAGCATCCACATCCATTTTCTTTGAAACAGTACTACATCATATGTGTCCACAGTCCTCAAGCTACAAAGTAATCAATCATGGTGTAGTTTGCTTTTGTTATGTAAAAAATGGCAACATCTATCTACAACAAGAACCCATCAAAGTCATGTTTTTGAGATCAACAACATCAAGACTAAATTTTCAAGGCAATTTCTACATAGCACTTATCTTCAACATAACATAAACAATAGACATTTCAACTTCCAAATGTACGAAGTGCCCAAGCTACAAAGTCATCGATCATGGTGTAAATGTGTAATTTATCCTTTTTATGTATATGCTAACCGTTATCTACAACAAGAACCCCCGAAAGTCGTGAATTGAAACCATCAACAAGAAGTGCAAAACCTCAAGGCGATTTCTACAAAACACTTAACTTCAACACACATGTCCATTCCTAATTTCCAATGGAGTCAAAGATCAAGTTATTTTTTGGCTTTTGGGTTACAATGGACTAACTCAACGTGGTTCATATAAGCTGTTTGCAATTCTTATTTATTGTGAATTAGAAAAAAGTCGTTCGGATATCATATCATGGGTCAATCGGAAACCTCTCTCAGGGTATGGTTGCAAACATCCGACCGACCCCCCTACCATGCTTAATGTGGGAGCCTCTTTCGAGGTTTTGAGGGTAACATTGACGTTGATGACTTATCTTCAACACAACACAAACACCAGTCGGTCTGTTTCAAGGCATCTTGTACAAAGCACTTGATTTTAGCACTACAACATAAACAACGATCATTTCAACAAATTCCACGTGTACGAAGTTCCTAAGCTACAAAATGATTGATCATGGTGTAAATAGCCCTTGTTATGTAAATGGTAACCTATATCTATAACGATACTCAACAACATCAAGTCCAAATTTTCAAGGCAATTTCTACAAAGCACCCATCCATCACTGACTCGAAGAGCAAGATTTGGTCTCCGATGGAGGATTCAAAGGCGAAAACCCTAGCGAGGAGGGAGGTGGGGCGGCAGAAGCAGAGGGAAGGGAGGGGGCCATCGGGGAGGTCGGGGAGGAGGAGGGGGATCGGGAGGTGATGGTGTGGAGGAGAGAGAGGAGGGTGGGGTGGTGGAGAGTGAGGTGGGAGCGGCGTAGGGTGGATGGGAGGGTGGAGAACCAACGGAGGATGGTGGATCTAGGGTTTGGGTTAGGGTTAGGGTTTGGAGGGGAGAAGAAGGCCGCGTGGGACATTAGGGCATCCAGGAGTTGCGTCGTCGTCGACGACATCGGAGGTGAGAAAGAGAGAGAGATTAAGCGGACTTGACGGGACGAGACTGTTCGAATGGGTCCGATCGAAATCCGGAGTTAAAAACTGAATATTCCATAAAAAATTCTTGAACCGGATCGAACTTGGTTGGATCTTTCCGTTCAACCATTGAATCCAACTCACTTTAACTTTAGGATTGGTGGGTTTAACCGCCAGATTAGTTTTGATAAAAGCAAATCAAAAAACCATGTTTTTTGAACTAGGGTAAAAATACATGGAATAAGATAATTTATGTGTTTGAAGTTTGAACTACTATTCTTCACCAATTAGGCAATGAAGAGAGATGCACACAAGCAAATAGTAAAAAATCTGATGTAAAGTCTCGATTATGCAACGACAGCCATGCACCCAAACAAATAACTCTTAACTTTATATGAAAATAAACCTCATTTTTGGAATTTTTAACTTATATAACTAATTTTATTACATTAACCTCGTTTTTAGGGGTAAGAACGTCTAAAAAGTGAGCATTTCATAAAAAACATTATGAGAATAAATTCTCAAATCAAGAAAAAATGAATGGTAGTGTCTGACTCTGATCGTAAGTTCTCAAACACCAAAAATTCAATTTGAGACCAAAAATTGTGTATCAGAGTATGGTGTGACTCAAACATAAGATTTTAAGTGTCTCAAACGGACCCCTAGTCTATACATAATTAGTTGGAGATTAAAGATTTTGTTGTTATTGTGTCTACAATTATTTGTGTCTCTGTATCCACGAACAATGCTAATATTCATACTATTCTCCGCATATTTTTAACTTGGTATTCGTATTTACTTATGTAAAATTTGAACAAATAAAATATTAATATCAATCTCGGAATACTCTTGATATTTGGATATGAATTTTTAATAATCACATTCTTGTACGTGTGTACGTACAAATCTAAATTGCAACTCTATGGTGTGGATACAATCATCATTTAGGGATCTTTGCTCAATGCTTACTAAGTAAAATTCAATTACAATATTCTCAAGTAAACCTTAGCGATAAGTAATTATAATTACCATTTTGAAAATTTAAAGGAAAAAAACTAAGTTTTTAAAATCCAACTATGTTAGTTTATATTAAGTTTATAGTGACTCCTAGCTAATCCTTAATGATCTTTTCCACTTCTGTAACGTAAACAAAATATGGCACCAGATCATTGAAATTGTACACCCACGATAGCGCTGAAAAAAAATTCCCCACTGGATTGATAGTAAGACCAAAGCAAAATACAACATAGCTCATGTACGGAGCTTATTATGAGACGTAGAGACATAATTAACAACAATATTACGTACTAGTAGCTACATTACTTGTAATGAGAACATGAGTTGATTAACTAACAAACAGAACTTGAGACACTGCACCAACTCCCGAAGCTTTCCTTATTCTGAGGATAGTCACGAAATGACCCATTCTTTTCCAGAAAATCAAGTATGGTGTGTGCTTCTCCTAAAATGATTGCAGCTTCTCTTACTTTATCCTCCCTGAGTCCAAATTTACCACTAGAGCAATGAGTGAAGATGGCGAGTGGAAGATTGGTCAAGCAAGCGCCAATAAGATCCACAACCACACCCTTCTAGCAGCCACGTAATCAACAAAATGTTTTTGTAATATTGTCTCAGTGATTATGTACATGCAAATAGTAGCAAAAACCTTCATAGACCAATTCTTTGCACTAACATTCTCAAACTCCTTCATACGCTCCTTTGATTTTTTGTTGAGCTTAAAAATAGAACTTCTCGGGTCAGTTGAGGAATCAATTGTTGCAAGATTCACATCTAACCATTGACCGTGAAGGTAGACTCTTTCCCAAACCATATTTGCTGCCCTGCGCATGCTTCTAGACCCTTTCTCGCAAAGCGCTTGGTCAACGAATAACACGTATTTAAGTGCTTCGTCGATGCAATTCATGAATCTTTCATCTACATGTTGGGAGGTAGCACGAACAATACCACCAAGAGTGACCAAAATCAATCCCCAACATTTTGACGAATCATATTGGGATACTCTCTCTGTCGAGGAGATGTCCATGTTGTAGATATCACGCAATCCCCTGAAACCATGTTCGATAGAAGAATGACTCTTCAAGAAAGAGTACAGAACTTGCGGTTGTTTCGTATCCCTTTTTTTATCCATTCCTCGTGATAATTTTTCCAACGTTGTACAACCATCTTCGACGAAGACAAATTCTTTCCTTTTTGATGCAAGACGTACTTCACAAGTTCGTCGTCGTTCTCTATCGTTGTCTTTTTTACTAACACCCCCCACAACTTTCTAAACAACATCAAAAATAACTTTGTAGGCAATGCAATAAGGACGAGGGGAAGGGGAACCACACACAAAATAAGGAGACTAAACTTGCAAATGGTTAAAGTTGCAAATTGCAACACCATTCAAACCTGCAACCAACATCATTCTTGTGATAGAAACCAACTTCCTAAGAACTTTGGCTCTGATCTGAATAGGTAACGGAGCCTCCATCCATTCCCTTAACAATTGGTAATCATTCTTGTTTATTGAGAACAAGGACTTGAAGATGTTGAAAACAAAAGGAATAGAGTCTAAACCTCGAAGGAGAGATATCAAAACACCTATGATGATTCCAACTGTTTGAACCCAAAATATCACCATAAACGCCCACTTGTACTCCGTTTTGGGAGAATATATCACCACACACCACGCCCACTTGTTGGCCGTTTCAGAACAATATTTTGTCCCTCTATGTAAAAAATAACTGGTCAAATTGGAAAGAACTAGGATACCAGTGAAATACACATTCTGCAGAGCACAAAGAAGAGACAACATGGATTTTCGTAGGACATAATCTGGGCTCGAGGTGAGGGCGAGAAGCCAATATTTGCGCATGTACACTTTTAATTTATTCAGCGATAATTTTGTCGCATCGTCCGTTTTAGACATCTCCTGCAAAATCTCATTGTGTAATGATTTATATTGCCTTTCCAAACGCTTCCTTGTTGTGGGGACCATCAAGGAGTAACAAACCAAATACCAAAAATTGCAAAACATGATAATTCCGGCCACGATCCCCATGCTATCATTTGCTACATCATCATAATTCTGCACTTGGATTAGGATGTCAACGAAGGTCGAGATGACCAACATCCCAAGTGCTATCACATTGGAGAACATGGTCACCCCGTCCATGCCATACAAGGATGGCATGGCATGTGTCATGGCGATGCTAAGGAAAATGACGCTCAAAACCTTGATTAAAGCCACTTCTGACGTGTCAGCGGCAGATGCCAACTTAGTGGCCACACCCAACAAGGTCAAAGTGGTAGCATTGAAAGAAAAGAACCTGGATGGAATCCACCATTTCCGTCGGAGGAAGCCGTTGATCAGGTCCGCAACCATGTAAAGAACGCAAACGAGAGAGGCCATTGCTATGTACATACCTATCCATGGTGCAGCCTTCTCGTATAACGTCCGGTCCTCCAAGCTGGAGGAAAGAAAAAAAATCAGAACACTGATTTCTCGATTAATGTTGGAAAAGTAGATGTTTTGTTATTGCTTATACATGTCGTACTTCTTTAACTTTGTTCAGAAATTATTGTTGTAACAATGCGGAATGACGATGTTAAGTCAATAGAAAGAAGAAAATTTGACAACGAGAGAAGGGAACTCGTGAGCTTTATTGATTAAAAAGAAGTTTACGATATGGGAAAAGAGAAAGCACTCGGATGCGTGAGATACGAATACCCCCAGTACAAGACTGTTGATCACAATAGTTGTCTAAATCCTTTGATTCTCTCTTACACCTATCTCATCTTTTAGGTAGTTAAACCTATCATAAGTATTTTCAAGACACAAATCCTAACAACTTCTTTATCTCGAGATGGAAGTTTTTAAAAGGTGTGTGTGAATACTGAATAGTCTCTTTTAGTCCAAAGAGAAACATACTAAATCTAATCAACAAAATAGGAAAAGAAGAAGGCACATACTCTCCCATCGCCTCTCTCTGGACCTCAAGCAATAGAAAACTTCTAGCCTAATAATGTAAAGAAGTGAATAAAAAGATAAGGTGAGGTTTGGCTTAATATAAGAAAAATAACATCAATATATAATTGCTAGGGTACGTAGAAAAAAGAATCACACATCGGTGATGATGTTTCTGACGAGCTGAAAGGAAAACACGGATGTGTTAGGAATTTTTATTTGCGTTCAGTCCACCACCACAATAAATACCAGGGTCTATTTTTCAACATGGTCCGAGACCTAGTTGATGGTTGTGAGTGCGGTAGGTCCAACTTGCCGGCCTAGTTTGATTTTTTTCCACAAGTTAGTGGACTCGTGGACTTGGAAGTACAAGGTCAAATCATGTTTTGGTTTTATTATCTTCTCCAAATAAACATGTTCAATAAACTTCAATTACGAAGTAACATTTTACACAAATTGAAGATCATTGGACACACCACTCCCAATTATTTTAGATGTCATGACAACAAATGACCAACGTCGCCATTTGTCTAAATACTAAGAGACCTCGAACTATTTCTTCGAGAAGTGTGAAGCAGACACTCACGGCTTTCTTCAATCAAAACTATCAAAATTCTCATGGAAAATGGTTACCAAATTGTCATTGCGTTGCGCATATTTGATGGTATCAAAAGGCCGCAAAAGAAATATTACGAAAACTCGGTGGCATTGCTAATGTAGTTAGGATTTTTTTTTTATCGGTCCACCATTTCAATAAATGCCATGGGACTATTTTTCAACAGAATCCTAGTTGATGGTTGTACGTGAGGTAGGTCCAACTTGTTTGTCAAGTTTGATTTCCCACAAGTTGTGGTTTGGTGGACTTGGAAGTATGACTTCAAGTCAAGTTTTGGTTTTATTATCTTCTCTAAATAAACTTGTTCAATAAACTTCAGTTACGAAGAAACTTGTTCTAAAAAATTTATTTTTGTATTCGTCTTTTGGAAGTGTTAAGGAAGAGATGTTTGGTCATTAACCGGAGAGCTTTAAGAGATAATGGTTTACATAAATCAAAACTTATTTACAATCATGGTAATTAACATGAAACTTTAATTACCGAGATAAGATTGTCGTGTTGGTCATCGATTGTTGTAGATCTACAAATAATTGACGAAACGAGTATATAAAAGAGGAAAATGATTAATTTTATATATTGTATAGACCTAATAAGTAAAAAAATATGGAGTTGTGTTTCGTGTCATTAATATTTTACTGTGTCTTGGATCCTAAGATATGAGACTTATATATTCTCACTCAAGAAGTGTTTGATTTGATTATTGTCAAAATCTATCAATGAGTATAGTGATAAAAACAATAGTTGGTTGAACATGACTTGTGTTGGAAAAGATAGCTAGTCAAAAGATTATCATTGTCCCTTTTAATTGAGCGATGATATTAGTGGGCCCCTTGATAAAACGAAATTATAATGTGCACAATGTGACTTGAGTTAAGTTACATAGTTATAATTGACTTAAAGGGATCAAGAAATGAATGTAATACAAAGGTGACACATTTCTGCTTTGTATATATTCTTAATATCATGAGACAATGGACAAACACAAGTGGTGCACTAACATCACTAAATGGATCGTGTTTAGTTCGAGTGGAACAAGACATCTATGCTAATTGGGTAACTATGATGTGTAGCTAGATACCGCTTATAGTTTGAGATATTGAGTGTTCAATATCGCTGCCCATTTAGCTTAGATCCTCCTATAGGTCACACCACAAAATTGAGAAACAAGAAACTTAATTTTGAGTACATATGATGTGTCGGATTTCATTTAAAAAGAGACACATGTGGTTAATCAACAAAATCAATATGTCATGAGAATTGACATAATTAGAATCATGGATAAATTCGTATAAGACTTATATATTATGGGATGTAATAATTTGACATTACATTGGATAATATATTACATAAGATATGAATTTGCTAAAACCCCAAAATATCAAATTTTGTTGGAGATAAAATCCAAATTTTGATAAAGGCAAAAATCGGATGAAACGATCGAACGTTTTTCGGAGACCGGTCGACCGGTGGAGGGTCGTGGTTCGACCGAAGACTTCCAAGAGATTTCGTGTATTGATCTTGGTTGTGATCGGTCGACCGACTAAGGACTAAGTCCGACCGTAAATTTCTAGTAGCTGATTCTCGTGTTAAATCTGTCAACCGTTTGTGTGTCATGTTCGACCGGAAAATCACAATAGCCTTAGGTGCATGTGATGGGTTGACCATTCGGTTTCATGGTCCAACCGAAATCACAAATTAACTAACAATCGGTTGACCGGTTGGTTAGTTTCGGTCGACCGGTTGACACGATTTCTGCTAGAATTATTAAGAGAATAATTAGATCATGGGCTATTATTCTAGATTTGGTCAAACGTGTTTGAGGGTGATTATGTAGAAAATTATGATTGGTTTAAGGGAGAGAAAAATAAGAGATCATGGCTAGAGAATAGTTCTTGATGTGGGTGATTTGAGAGGCTATAAATAGGACATCTCACCCTACTTGTTTTAATATTAAGAATTATTACAAATACTCTCTCTCCCTAATATCCCAATTAATCACCACGAATTTCTCTTAATTACTTTGAGCTTTTGGAGATTATTTCTTGTGGAGCTTTAAATGGGTTATAAGCTAGATTCTAAGCTTAATTAGAGATTGATTGGCTAATTCATTTCTCTCTAATCTTGTTTAAAGTTTGGTGAACACTTGGAGGCGGATCGGTGGCGATTCGACGAGCAACGGAACACCGGATCATCTAAAAGGTTTTAGAGAACCTTTAGGTATGATCCTCTCTCTTTTGTTTATTTTAATATGTGCAGGAATGCATGATATTAGAATAAGCATACACATGTACATAAAAAAATCAATGAAATTATGAAATCGATCATGTATGTTTGTATTATTTTTTTTAAAATATACACATACATAGGGACACGAAATCCTACACTAAGAGGCCTCGAACTATTTCTTGGAGGAGTGTCAAGCAGACCCTCGTGGCTTTCTTCAATCAAAGCTACCAAAATTCTCATGGAAATGGTTATGAAATTGTCATAGTGTTGTGCATACATGATGGTGTCAAAAGGCCACTAAAGATATATCGGCAACTCGGTAAATGTGAATTTTTATAATCTCCTAACAATAATTAAAGGTGGGTGTCGAGCCAGACCGACGAATAATAAACGGGTCGGGCTTTGAGCCCGGACCGTTTATCTTAACGGGCTCCGACGAGCCGGGCCGGCCCGACGGGCCCGTTACTGTTCCTTCCCAACGGCTCAAAGAGTTGTTGGTTTTTTTTAAATATATTTTACTGTGCTGACATCATCGCTGACGTCAACACAGTAAAGCCGACAACTCTTTTAGCCGTTGTTTTTTTATAAAAAATCTTTTAATTATTTACGGAAATGCCACTACAACAAATCTATATAAACCCTTTCATTCCATTCATTTTTCACACCGATTCTTCTTCTTCTAATCTTTTCACTTCCAAATTTCAATCTTCTTAATCTTTCACTAAGTGTTCTCATTCTGCTACAAGTGGGTCGAGAAGTCGAGTTTGAGGAAAAGCCTAAAGCTGCTGCCCGATTCGTCCGATTTCGCGACACGTTGACGCCCGACACAATCTTCTTTGTTTCTCACCATTTAGTTTGCATTTCTTTACCCTTTTACTGTATTTAGTATAATTAGTTTATTTGATTAATTATCATGAATTTATCGTTGGTTAAAAAAATTAGATTTTTGTTTGCCTACTTTTTAATTTGCATGGCATCTGACCCATCAATTAATTCTTCACCTAACTTGAGGGGGCTAGTAATCCACATGTTAGTGCATCAAGTAGAAGCAATAGTAGTAGAAGAAAAACTAGTCAGGTTTGGAATGATTTTGACATATCGCAAGATAAAAATGGAAAATAATGGACTATATATAAAATATGTGGTGCCCAACTTACTGCATCTGGTGCCGGAGGCACCACTCATCTTAGTAAACATGCAAAAAAATGTAAACTTAGAAATGTTGGAGCATCTAGTTCACAACAATCAATTTTAGACTATAATTAAAAACTAGGAAATATGATCCAATTAAAGGTAGAGATGTAATTGTTGATTATATAATTAGAAATGAATTACCATTTAGCCAATTTGAATCTCCAAATCTTAGAAAGACATTTACTTATCATAATCCACAATTTCAACAATTTTCCCGTCGCACATTAGGGGTTGCTGCAACTACAAAATATGATAAGGGGAAAATAGACTTAATTAATACATTTTCATCAATGTATTATAAGATAGCATTAACAAGTGATATTTGGACCTCAAAATCTGGTTTTCCTTTTTGCTGCATAACTATTTATTTTTTAGATAATTCATGGGTTTTACATAAAAATATTATAACTTATGCACCGATTTTGCACTCACATAGTGTTGGCTTTTTGGCTAATAATCATTAATCCGTTTTGATAAATAATCAACATATCAATAAACACATGTATTGCTTGCATATATCGTATTATCTAACGTTTCAGGAACCAAGTTCGTGTTAATTCAAGAAATGAAGATTGAAGCGTAGTTAGGTTTACATTTTATGTATGTGGGTCCTTATACACAGACGTGGGCGTCCGTGACGCGCCTTACATGCCACTTAAACTGTGGTTAGTCAGCGTGCAGTCAGCTTGACACGTCGTCCTCTCCCTACGCCCTTTTTTGTTTTTTAAAACAAAATCGACGGTTCTTTGCGTACGACAGTTCCTTTCCAAATCCCAGATTATACAGCGCGCAGACACTAGTGTGGCGACGATCTGAATGTCGAGGAAGGAAACGAATAGACCCATCGAAAAGGAAAGGAAAGGAAAGTCCATCTTTGTGTCTGTACCTGTGAACGGAGAAAGCCAAAAAATATTTCCTCTCGGTGTGTTTCACAATAAAACGAGAATGGATTCGCCGAGTAATGTTGTCGCTCCAGAAGTTGTGGCTGAGCAGGTGGGTCGATTTAGGGTTTTTTAGTGGCTTGATTTGTTATTTACGAACTTTCGTTCATTTTTTTGTTTGTTTTAGGGAAGCACCTACTACTTTCGGGAAAGAGAGTGTGGTTGGACGGCGATTCAAAAGCAGTTCTGTAGGATGATAGGCCACGATCTCGGCCCAAGAGGTATGTTGATTTCCTTTTGATCGAGAGTTGTGAAATCCTACTTTTGGAAAGTCAGGAGCCTAACAGCTACAAAGAAGCTACATTACTGCAGAGAAGGGAATATACGTCGAATGTACGGGGGTATATACGTCGGATACAAACATTCCCAGATCCGACGTCTATGTGTACGTCGTCTTTTCATAGACATCGGACGTGCAAAATCTGACGTCTATTCCTAAAGCATAGACGTCAGTTGTATGTAGCACCCGGCGTCTATACTTAAGGAATAAACATCGGTCATTATATATATCTGACGTCTATTCGTTAGGAATAGACATCAGATTCTACATACTTCCTACGTCTAAACCTTTCTTCAGTGGAATAGATGTCGGCTATTAAGAACGTCCGACGTCTATTCCTAAACCTAGACAAAAATGAATAAATAACATCCTGCACACTTGTATCGTATTACATACATACTGCACCAAATTCGTTCACATATACATACACACTTTAATCTATATGTACACACAAGCATACATGTACAAACACAAACATAGAACAATTGCCATACAAGCATACACAATCATGCACAAACACATACACATACAAGTATACACAATCATTCAACACACTTGAAATTATGTAAGGCATAAACAATTGACATTCATTCTAAAATTGAGGCGATTATATTAATGCATAAATTGTATGTTTGTAATACAAGTGAATTTGTTAACTAAATTACAAAAAAATGCTAGTGACAGGAGAACCTCTTAGTTCATAAACATGTTTTTTATAAAATAGCGAGTCTATCGGTCGCGAGTATCATCGAGCTCCTGTTGCGAGTAGGGATCACTACTTTTTGGAAAGATCTATCAAAATACAAGTAAAAATTATAATATCTAAATATTGAAACTACAACTATACAAGTGAATAACGATCTATATTACCTCGGATAAGCATACGTCTTGAGTTGCCACTTCGAGGATTTCCTTCATGTATCTCATCACGTAGTAACCACATTCCGTATTTTCAACCTGCTTCCGGTACTACAAACATAGAAATTCGTTAAATATATGTTTCTAACTTAATTAACAAAAAAAAGAAGAGAATGTACTCTCATTCCATGTCATATTATTCTTGCTTTTGTGGTTGTTCTCCTGCCACATAACGCTCTGTAAACCTTAGTTTCCCTGAGTAGCATAAGTTATTGAAAACCTTCATTCAATAATACTACTAAAAGTTTACGAATTACAAATACGATGACTAAAATGAACTTACAGATTTAGAAGTTTCTTTATTGAGTCCCTTGGTTTATTCGACCCCAACGGATCAAACCAATATGCCGAATTAGTCGTGGAGCATACAACGACAAGCATCTAATGAGCTATATATATATATAATTAGAAGCTTATTACAAAATAAAATTCCATTTTGAATTAAAAAGTTTACCTCTCATGATAAGGGAGCAGATAATATGTTTTGACTTCTTCTTTCATGAGAGTCCCAAGCTGACCCGATTTATCGTCATTCCCTTATATATATAGGTAGATGGACTGATAAATCCAAATACTTGATCGTTGGGAAAGACTGGCCTTCTGGCGTTATAAAGATGTCTACAAGAGTAAAAATTTCACTTTATTACAGTTTTGATAAAATTATTCAATACATTTCATTTTATACCAAAGAAAACACTTACTTCACTTGAACGTCAATAATCATGATATACAATGAATCCATCGCCAAGAACTACATGATATCCTCTTTGGTGACGTACAAATCCGAAGGCAACCCTTTATCCCCCTCCTCTTTGGTCCACTAGTCATAGGAAATCAAGAACCCGGAGGTTCCTAAAATCTCAGGGAGACTAGATGTGCAACGACGTTCAGGCCATAACGGTCTTAAACGGTTTCCTCTCCTTAATGCGTCTGGAAATCCTAGGGGTCAACGTCTAATTGATTTTATTAAGGCTCTTTTATTAAGTGATTTTTGGGCCAAGGAAAGGGTGATGAAATCCCCCACCTCATCTCCTATAGGTGACTGCCCCCTAAGTATTTTTCATACCTTAATCTAACAAACAACACACCAAACAAACACTCACCTCACTCTTGTTCCAATGCAAGTCCTACTAACTAATGCGTGCTTTCTAATGAATGATGAGTGAAAGAGATTACGTACCGTGCGCCAGCAATCTACCAGATAAATTGTAAAATAAATAATAAATACGATGAATGGAAATCCTATATGATGAATGACTTAGCAAATATTGTCTAATCTTTTGCTTTAGGTTATTAAAGGCCAAGTTGTTTAAGGGGGTTAATGAGTTATTAGAAACTAAACATTTAACTAAACAAAATAAGTTTTTTTCAGCATAAATATACATTTAACTAAACAAAACATAAATAAACCCAATATATAAATGTATGAACTCACTATACTAAAGATTTATTCTAATTTCGACACTTTTTATGCAAACTCATAAATAAATACTAAAACAGGGAACTTTAGCAAGGTATACATGATATCATCTTTCATAATCATCTACTATATAATATAACATTTATTCCATATCCAATTTTGACAATAATACAATAATACAAATCATTGAGAAAGTTTGATCTATCAAAAGAAACTGATTCCATATCCAATTTTACAACAAATTTCAACTCCCAACTCCAAATCCAATTTTACACGTCCAAATATCCACTAACATTTTACAACAATTTCTTAAAATAGATCTGCAAACATTATAAACACAAAGTCCGAATATCCACTCACAGAAAAGATCAACTAGATGACAATCTGTGGGAAATTAAATCAAAAGAAGTCTTTAAAATCTCTCAAATCCCAACTCCAAATCCAATAGGACAACAAATTTCAACTCCAAATCCACCCCCAGTCTCCCCCGCTATTTCCAAACCCTCGAAACTGCAAAACAAACCAACATTGTTCAAAAAACCAAAATCCAAGAAGAAGCCATGTTACCGTAAGAAGAAGTATTCTCGTGGCAGTGGCGGCGGAGAGGGTGCAGTTGAGAGTTGAGACGAAGGAGGACAGGAGGACGAAGGAGCGGTTGGGACAGCGCTGCGGTGCTAAAGGCTCGGTCGAAGAACGGTCGCGGAGAGGGTCGGATTTACGGCTAGGGTTCAGTCGGGGTTTTTGTCTGGAATAAATGAAAAAACGTAACTGTTAGATTTCTATAAGGCCTATACATGTCGGTCATCCCAACAAGCCGACGTATATACCTCAACGTCTATAGACTGGAGAATAACCGTCGGAGTATAAACGTTGGCCTCCATGGACATTCAAACATCTGACGTCTATAGTACCACCTCTCACCTAATAGACGTTGGTTGCCGAATAGGCAGACGTCTATACCCGACCTCTCACACAATAGACGACGGCCATATTAAAAGCCGACGTCTATACTGTAGGATTTCGTGTCCCTATGTATACATATATTTTAAAATTTTAATACATGCATACGTGATCGATTTCATACTTTCAACAATTTTATGTACATTACTTTGTGTTTATTCTAATATCATGCAATCCGACATATATTAAAATAAATCACAAAGAGAGAATCATACCCAAAGGTTCTCTAAAACCTTTTGAAGATCCGGAGTCGCGTTGCCCATTGAATCGCCTGCCGATTCGCCTCCAAGTGTTCACCAAACTCTAAACAAGATTGGAGAGAAATGAGCTAGCCAATCAATCTCTAATTAGGCTTAGAATCTAGCTAATAACCCCTCTTTAAGCTCCTGAGATTTCTATCTCCAAAACTTGAAATTATTAAGAGATTTTCGTGGTGATTAAGGGAGAGATTAATGAGAGAAAGAATTTTTGCATTGTTATAAACAAGTGGGATGAGAGGTCCTTTTATAGGCTCCCAAAACATCCTTATCAAGAACTATTCTTTAGTCATGATCTCTTGCTTATTCTCTCCTAAAATTAATCTCAAATTGCCACATAAGCACCCATAAAAACGTTTGATTAAATCTGGAATTAATTTAACCCATGATCTAATTATTCTCTTAATAATTCAGGCAAAAATCGTGTTTTTTGGTTAACCGAGAATTTTTCTCGGTCAACCGAACCATTCGGTTTTAACACATGTTCGGTGAACCGTAAGCTAGAAGGTCGACCGAATATGCATGAGAAATATTCTCTGAAAAAATTCGGACGATCCGCGTCTTGCACGGTCGACCGTTGATCCACCAAAATTTCTCCTGGCAAACATTCATCGGACGACCGTGTCACCTTCGGTCTACCGAAAATATTCTTTCTCGGTTAACCGAACCCAATTGTCGATGCACTCCAGACAATTTCGGTCAACCAATTGTGTTTACTCGTTCCCCGTTCGGTTCACCGTTTCAAAGATACCTCGGTCGACCGAACCCTAAACGGTTTACCGTGTTTGACCTCGATTTTGCCTTTGTCAAATTTTGGATTTATTTCCAACAAAATTTGATATTTTGGGGTTTTTAGCAAATTCATATATTATGATAATATATTATCCTATGTAATATTAAATTATTACACCCATAATAGATACACCTCATATGAATTTATTATGATTCTAATTATGTCAATTCTCATGACATATTGATTTTATTCATTCACCACATGTGTCCCTTTTTTCACATGAAACCGACACATCATATGAACCCAAAATCAACCTTCTTGTTTCCTAATTTTGTGGTGTGACCTATAGGAGGATCTAAGCCAAATTGGCAGCGATATTAAACACTTAATATCTCAAACTATAAGCGGTATCTAGCTACACATTATAGTTACCCAATTAGCATAGATGTCTTTGTTCCACTCGAACCAAAACACGATCCCTTTAGTGATGTAAGTGCACTACTTGTGTCCGTCCCTTGCCTCATGATATTAAGAATATATACAAAGTAGAAATGTGTCATCTTTGTATTATATTCATTTCTTGATCTCTTTAAGCTAATTATAACTATGTAACTTAACTCAAGTTATATTGTGCACATTATAATTTTGTTTTATCAAGGGGCCCACTAATATCATCACTCAATTAAGAGGGGCAAGGATAATCGTTTGACTAACTATCTTTTCCAGCACAAGTCATGTTCAACCAACTATTGCCTTTATCACTATACTCATTGATAGTTTTTGACAATAATCAAATTAAGCACTTCTTGAGTGAAAAGATATAAGTCTCATACAGTAAAACATTAATGACACGAAACACAATTCCATAATGTTTTACTTGTTAGGTCTATTCAATATATAAAAGTAATATTTTCCTCTTTTATATACTCGTGCCGTCAATTATTTGTAGAGCTACAACAATCGATGACCAACACGACAATCTTATCTCGGTGATTAATGTTCCATGGTAATTACCATGATTGTGAATAACTTTTGATTTATGTAAACCATTATCTTTTAGAGCTCTACGGTTAAGGACCAAACGCCTCTTCCTTAACACTTCTAAAAGACGAATACCATAATCAAGGAACAAAATGTTTGCACATCCAATTCATAATAATTGACATATAAAAGTAAAACTTTTAGAACACATTTCTTTCATATACTAATACACGTCGGTTGTTAATAGGACCGACGTCTATAGGGCGACGAGCATGCTCTGTTCTGTACTAGTGCTATGACGGGTCCATATTTTGAAAAATGGCTTGGAGCCATGAAATCTGAAATGGAATCCATGCCTGAAATCAAGTTTGGAACTTGGTTGATTTGCCAGATGGGGTAACACCCAAAGGCTACGAATGGATTTTCAAATTGAAAACAGACGAGGATGAAAACGTGAGCATTTTCAAAGCTAGGCTGGTAGCAAAAGGTTACCGACAGGTTCATGGTATAGACTATGATTAAACATTTTCGCCAGTCGCCATGCTTAAATCCATTCGGATACTCTTAGCAAGTGCCACTCATTATGATTATGAGAGTTGGCAGATGGATGTCAAAACCACCTTCCTAAACGGGGTTTTGGAAGAGGATGTGTATATGACACAACCTGAGGGTTTTGTGAACTCCATGAATGTTGGGAAAGTATGTAAGCTTCAGAAGTCCATTTATGGACTGGAGCAAGCATCACGGAGTTGGAATCTTTCCTTCAATGAAGCCGTCAAAAGGTTTGGTTTCCTTAGAAATGAAGAAGAATCTTGTGTCTACAAGAAGGTTAGTGGGAGCTGTGTTTTTTTCTTGGTCTTGTATGTAGATGACATACTGCCCATAGGAAACGACATTCCAATGCTTGAATCTACAAAGATCTGGGAAAGTATTTTCAATGAAAGACCTGGGAGAGGCAGAGTACATCATGGGCATCATGATATATAGAGATATATCTAAAAAGATGATTGGATTAAGTCAAGGAACTTATATAAATAAGGTACTTGAAAGATTCAACATGAAAGACTCTAAGAGAGGATTTCTACCCATGTCTCATGGCTCAACGCTAAGCAAAACTCAATGTCCATATGGGCCTGATGAGGGGAAGCATATGAGTATGATCCCTTATGCCTCGGCAATCAGATATTTCATGTATGCCATGATATGTACTCGCCCAGATGTTGCATATACTCTGAGCATGTGTAGCAGATTCCAATCAAATCCATGTGAGGCACACTGACTTGCGACTAAGAACATCCTTAAGTACTTGCGAAGGACTAAGGATAGTTTCTTGGTGTTTGGAGGAGAAAGTGATCTTATAATCGAAGACTATGTTGATGCGAGCTTCCAAACTGACAGCGATGATTTCCGATCTCAGTCCAGATACATTTTTCGTCTGAATGGAGGAGCAGTGAGTTGGAAAAGTTCAAAGCAAAGCATTGTCGTTGATTCTACAACTGAAGCAGAATACCTTGCAGCTTCAGAAGCTGCAAAGGAAGGGGTTTGGATTAAGAAGTTCATTACTGAGCTTGGTGTAGTTCCTAGCATTGATAGAGGAGTGAACCTTTATTGTGATAATAATGGTGTCATTGCTCAAGCGAAGGAACCTAGTTCTCACCAGAAATCCAAACATATTCTGAGGAAGTTTTATGTAATACGAGATATCACTGAAAGAAAAGATTTAAAGATTTGCAAGGTTCATACGGACGACAATGTGGCCAATCCGTAAACTAAACCTTTGCCTCAGCCTAAGCATGAGGGTCATACTAGGGCCATAGGAATAAAGCACATTGTAGAATGACTTTGATTATGTAATATCTAGTATTATGAAGTAGTTCATGAATATTGGTATTGTTTATGTTTGTCAAATGAAATAAAATTTCAGTATTTATTTAATTATGGTTTAGAATTAAATAATTGTCCAAAATAAATTATAAATTCAAATAGGTTTGTCAAATACGTGATTTGATAAATGAAACCCTATAATGTGAATTTGAATCTATATTTTATTATTGTCCCTGGTCTAGGTCATTGAGTTGGACGTCAATGACTTGTAAATACTAGTTTGTAAGTTGATTGATAGCACTGTTTCATGGGCTATAGAGACATTTTGATGTCTAGTTAATTACATGGATATATATTGGAAAACATATATTGGACGAACCCGCTATGAGAATCTTTAAGAGATTTGGAATGTCATAAGATTTCTCATTGACTATTTATGTAAATTCCTCAAACATGAGTGCATCACTTTACTTTTATGAGAATTGGTATATTCTTAACTCCGTCAAACATCGCGTCGTAAAAGGAGGCTATAAAGGTGGAGGTCAGAATTGACATGAATCATATAGAGAATTGTGGAGGTGCAAGATTGGATTGTCCTCCTATTTAATAGGATGGTTGTCTTTGGGCCTCTCGAAGAGTGAAAACTGAAATGCATGACCGTGCTCAAATGGATTAAAAGTTAATCATTTGTTTTAGCAGTTTGAACTCGGATTTCAAGAAATGGTCTGAACGGAATGGGATGACATACTATCTTACCTGATGTTTAGATCAAGACGATAAGAGACAAATGAATTTATTATTGCACACTTGTTAAGGACAAGTGGGAGATTAAATGAGGTGTCCTTTAATCAAGATGGCAACAAATAAATAGTTTAAAGGAAAATTAATCTGATTACATTATGGGTCGTAATATTTAGCTAGAAACCAATTACGATCTACATGTCAATTATCGTGTGCATTACTAATATAATCGGATCTTTATAAGGGTTACACACATTGGAATCTATGGGCTAAACAAATGGATGGATAAGGGCTCATTAAACTCACTTACCTAATGAGATTAGGGTTAGCTTAAGAGAAGTCTATAAATATATGGAAAAGAAGAGAACAAAGGAAGCAAACTATTTCTCTCCTAGAAACCCAAGCCGCCCCCTCCCTTCCACCACCAAGGAAGAAGTTTGTTCTTCCATCTCTCTCGTTCTAGCTAACGTGTTGGTGGAGTTTAGTCGGTGGTTCGTGTGTCCCGAGTAGAGGAATCACACTTGGGATTCTTCGCACCTCCTCCGTGAGTAAGAAAGGCACGCATCAAAGGTATAAATGGTTGTACATTAGTTTTCCTCATTATTATCATGTGCATGAATCTTGGGTGGTTGATGAATTTAGAAATCGTTTCTATGTTATTTTTCTGCTGCGTTTTTCATCGTAACCCAACATACTGGACTCAACCTTTGTATTTTGTCAGATTGTATGCCTTTTGAGAATCAGGTGGCGGTGGTTAACAGTTTAATTCAATAATTAATCTAAATTATCTATTAATGAAAAGAACGTCTCTATATTTTGTCTGGTAACAAGTTGAGAAAAAGATAAGAAACAACCAAAATGTGTACTGCAAAACAAAAAGGTAGACCTTCAATTTCATAGTTGAAGATGTGAAATATGTAGTAGGTAGACACCTCGAATGCGCAAACCCAGTTCTTCTTCACTCCCATTCAACTTAGTATTGCTCTCTCCTCCCTAGACCAAGGGGGTTTTATGAGTCTATAACAACCACCGCAGCATCTTTCAAATGTTTGTTATTTAGGTGTTTTAGATATAAGTCAACGAAGGTTTCTTGTCTCAAAGAGTTTGTTGAAAGTCTAGAATCCAAATAACCATTGGGACTTACACAAGGGTTCGTTCCCGACGAAACTATCCTGTGTTTTTTTTTTGAAATTTTGGCATATATTGCTGAGGGATAAAACACGATTTGACTATGATTCACAGTCAAATAAGTAGTCCAAAATACAACAAAGCATAAAGAATTTGAACAGAGTTCCCTATTACGAAAATTTAATCCAAAAACATAATCATTGGTCTCACATGCCAAGTTTGTAGCATCTAGCTTCCATACTTCTCGAACTCCCCAGTTATGTCCGCACGCTGACACTCCTTTTCTTGGATTAGCTAGCTCATCTTTTTTCTTCTCTTCTGCCATGATCACGTCCGTCTCTTGAATGTGTTGGATTTCACTAGAAGTTGGGGAGTCATGCATGTCTAACTTCAGTGGTGGCTGGGGCAGTGACAAAAGAGTTGGAAAATGAGAGACGTGCATTGTAAATCAGTGGGTCGACCTACATCGGCGATAGCCAATTGTTGGCAAAAGGATTTGGTAAAAGTGCTTGAAAATTCAAAAAGGATTTGGGGGTGGTAACACGACAATATATCTACCACAACCTGCAAAGGATTATAGGTTTGCTTCCAATGTAAGCCACAATACATTATTTGAACACATCTTCTTCTTTTTAAGTTACTACCTTTTACACGAGCATGCATCAAGTAGCAACTAAGTAAGGAGAAAAAAACTTATCAGCAAATCCCACGTTGGCTTCAGTTGGGACACGTAAGGCTCTTATCAGTTACATTTGATCTCTTGATCACATAGAACTCATTCGGTTGGTTTCTTAAAGGGTAGTCAGAGAACTGCAATCCTTGGTTTCTAATACGTTCTGGATTCAATAGGATAACATAACGAAAACATTTCTCTTTTGCAGGACTTAACACAAACACCTGGAATTATGTCATTAAATATGCATAAAGCGCTAAATAAGTTCAAGTATTATGTCAGCAATGTCAATTATATTTAACTTTATCGCCATAGATTACAACATGAAAATAGATGGAATGTAAATTCTGAAACATGAAGAACATAATATACACATAAAACTAACAACAAACATCTCATACACATCCTAAAAAGGTTTAAGCGTAAAAGTGGCTAGTAATTTTTCATTCCAAAAAGCAATAGAAGAAATCAATTAATGCAAATATGTACAAAGTACATAGGTACAACTGGGTCTGTGTAACATCTCCTTCCAGACGGTCAAAGCGGAAGACGAAATAAATAAAAAAATTGAAGGGAGTTACCGAAAGGCAATAAAAGTCAATAAAAGATGATAGGAGCTCCAATTGGTTTAAATACACATAAACGTGTTTGAGGATTCAAGAATAAGATACGTACACAATATACAAATCGAGAATCAATACGTTCAAGAGATATTAACAAGAATCAATAATGACTGCCAATCAAATTCTAGGTGCATAGAGACACAAAAGAAAACTAAAAAGATCACCTATGCAACTATATGCCATGAATGTCATGCATGTACCGCCAGAACTTGACGGTAACCTGCAAAAATATAAAACCACAAAACCGTGAGTTTATAAAACTCAGTATGCCAAAGGATCCAATTTAAACATCAATCTAATAAACATACAAATCAAACGAATATACCATACGATAACAATCAGGTTCATATTCTTGGTAAACATGTCTAATATTACCTTAAATATGAACATAAGCGCTTGACAAAAGTCATTTCCAAAATGCTCAATACCAACTCATTTAAGGAGCTAGAACTTGAAAGTGAAACATGGTTCACACCTCTATAGTAACTTCAATAGACAAAACAACATGATGAGTTAGAGCATAAACTTGCATCATATTCTCATTTCAATTCAACAACAATGAATATCAATATGAACTAAAGAACAAGCATGTGTCTTAGTTCCCATTTCAATTCAATAACAATCAATAAGTAGTATGAACTAAAGAACAAACATGTATCTTAGTTTCCAATTCAATTCAATCACAATCAATATCAATATGAACTAAAGAACAAGCACGTGTCTTAGTTTCCAATTCAATTCAGTCAGTCATTTCATTAATGATACTTACATGTATCAGGGATTCCGAAGGAAACCCACCGCTGGCACGTGCGGTCTTCCAGTTAGTGTATGGCCCGTCCCCACACCCATTACATAATCATATTAATTTAGAACACTCTTAGTTTCAATCTCTTTCAATTCAGTTCATCGTGGGGTCCCATACACCAACCTGTGTCAATACAATAGATAACAGATCTGTATCTGCGGTCCTACAGCCGCCAATAATCTCATAAGAGATTTGCCCCGTCGGGCCCAATACTCCGAAGAGTTACAATACTCCAAAGAGTCCAATATGCTCTTGAAGAGCATGCTCCTTAGAGCCTAGTAGTGTCAAACTCCCATTAATCTTTCAGTATTATGTCTATAGTTTGTAATTCATCACTGGTTATTCCTCTGGAATAACTCACAATTGGGTCTATAAATAATCACAACTCATTGGTTAGATAACATGTCTCTGTTAATAATTAAATCACAATTCAAGTTAATCATAAACATCTGAGTAACAAGCCCAATGATATAAAAGTCAATACTCATTGTCCATCATGGACGGTGATAAAACTAAAAGTTACTAGTTAAAAAGGTAATGAGGATGCTAACATGTATAAGTTGATGGATTCAAATCACATCAACCCAATGCTGGTAAAACTCAATTATATGCCATAAAATATAAACTGGGTTGCCTCCAACTTTCCCAAGAACTTGGAACCAAAAACACATTTTTATCATCAGTCAAACTTGACAATGAAAGATCACAATATTAGGATAAGTAACATTCTTAATCATTATTATTTGTTCACTAAACAGAGTAAATTACCTAAGAATCTAGTGATGACCACCAGATATTATTAAGGTCGTCAATTCGATACAACTTCTTCCAAAACAATTACATAAAGCATGAGATGATCTCATGAGATGGTCATGCACATCGAACACTACTAAGTCATATAGTCACTTGCAAAGACAACATATATTAGGTAACATGCGAGGCAATGAGCAAATTCATTTATCATGACTAATACCATTTCTATTTTTATGAAGATTATAACACAACATTAAGGTTAACACAACCTATGTAACCAATACAATACTTGACAAAATACAATTTAAATCATATCATGTAACCCTTTGTTCGAAAATATCAAAAGTTTAATAAGCACAATAGTCGAACATGCATAAATGATCTAGCCAACACATTGTCCAATCGAAGATGGCATAACGTCAAGTGTGAAACTATATATTGAGTTTCAAAGTTTAAATACCACTTAACCGTGACACATCACGGGTTGACTACATGCACAATACATCCTGAGATTAGTTGCCAAGAGTGCAAAAAGATTAATAGAATACTAACTCAACTTCATTGAGAGCTAGGGTAAATCCATTTATCAATGATAAAACAATGCACTTGTTGCTATCAATTGGTCATCTACATTATTGGGTGTTAAGGACATTAGACACTCACTTATTGATGACTATGCATAAGTAGGCTCAAGTGGAAAACACAATCCAAGCATTCAACCACCAAAAATATCATTCTAGTTCACTAAGAGTCACAATACCAACATAAATCCCTACCATAATATAGTGAGATTAAAACTCTATCAATCACATTACTTAGTCTATTATGACCCCCACAACTTTGGTACATCCTAAATTTCATAGAAGTGCTAAACCACAATCATTCCAATTCTATTCCTCTAGAAAGAGTATGAAATTGTGAATATTGCCAAGAAATACATCATTTATCTTGCTTGTCCAAAGCACTCAAGATGACAATTATGATCACATTCCAACCTTACTACAATAACTATAAGGTCAAAGAACAATATCATCTTGAACTCAAGTAAAGCATAAATCTATATCTCTCATTTTGCATTTGGGACGAAAGAGTTGCAAGAACATAACACCACTAGAATGCCAACTTAGCCTTACATAGTAACCAAGAAGTCACGAGCACAAAAGTATTAAGATCCTTAAATGATAAGTGTTGCCATCAAGTAGGAATTTCAACAATCATTCCTTTACTTCTCAATTAACCCCACCAACCTAAAATAGATTCCAAGGTTCAATATTCAACTTAGTTAGTTATTCTCTTGCCTAATCACATCAAGTGGAAAAAGCTAGACATTAATATACACTTCAAGGATTTTGATTTGTACAAAAACATTTGAATCTCAGATTCAAATGACGTCTGAATCTTGGTTTACAAGGTTTATCCACTCACATGTGCAACAAGGGATCATCAAGAACTCGATTAATCCATATACCTAAATAAGGATGAGCATTTCTACCATTCAATTCAGATTTGAAAATGTATCTTACAACACAAGTATGAACACATGCAGTAATTGAAACAAATGTATATGTATCACCTCTCAATTCAGTTCTTATTTCTATGCATGAAACACTTCATATAAGCCACAAGATGTAGGAAGTCATCTCGATCATAGCTGGGTTGTCTCAAACATAAGCCCAAATCATGCAACACCAAAACTCCATTCACCTAACACATTCAACTCCTTCTCAAAGAGTTTCACTTCCAGCCAAGTTGCTAGCAATCCAGTACCGTAAATCCATTTTTATCTTCAAAAGGATCGTAACTAAATCCTTACTAGTAGCTGTAACACTTTTAGCTCACAAGACTACATCCATTCATGACCCATCACTAACAGAATTCATACCAATTCTTACAACTCTTTTACAGCCAATTTCAGAACCTTAATTATTCACATAATATTTTCAATCCTTGAATTCGATGGGTTTATTCACATCTTAAGTTGTGTTCTCGCATACCTAAAAACATTCAATTTTTCTTTGATTTGATATCACACCACATTATTAATCTCAACATGAAAATCAATTTCAGAAAATAGAAACAATTAGTCATTTTTTTGTGTGAGTTTCACTCTACTTCAATATTACCGTTTCAAGGTCGATTCGATGAGCCATATGTCTAGAAAAATGTTGCTTAAGTGGATCCAAAGGCATACCTGCGTTTGCGAGTCCCTCTAACCGATCGAGCCCCATTTTCGAACCACCATGCATCTTCGATGGTGACAGCACCCTAAAAGCTCCAGATCTTCCTCCTTGGATGAGTCCCGTCGAGTTTGACAGGCTTGAAAGGTGTGATTTCAGTATATTGCTGAAGTGGAGGAAGCGGTTGCAGCTGAGGCCGGAGAAGAGGATGAAAATGTGCGAATGGATAAAGATCGAGAACCGGATGGGCAACGCTGACGTAATCTCCCATGCCATCCTCCTCCTCCAAGGCGATTCTTCTCTTTCTTTTCTTCCAAAACCTCTTCTAGGCTTGAGAAGAAAATGGGTTACGATGCAAGTCTTGGAGGAGAAGATAAGGGTTGGAAAAATTGCTAAGTAACCCTGCAAAAGATGACAAATTGTATTTATTGTAAAACAATACCTAATATCTCTCAACCGAGTCTTTGGATTTAGGATATTACAGTCTGAGCGTCAACAGGAAGCAACTCTCGAGGAAAATTGGAGCTTTGGCCAGTAAAAACTAACCAGCAGCCTGTGAACTCCGCTTTAGTCTGTCTTTCAAGGCTAGAAGAAATAGTCGAATGAGCATACGAGGAGAACACAAGAAAAATTTGTTATAGCGTGCTCTTTGCTTAATCCGTTAAGCAAACACAGGAAAAAATTTCATTGGTCTACAGTCAATCAGTTATGCTGGAAAAAAAGAAGGGCATATGCATTCAGAAAAACGATAATGGTGACCCAGATCGAGCATTGGAATGTTTATTAAAATATTGAACCTTAGATGGATCGATATAATGGCTGCTAGACCAATACTTCACACTTATTTGAATTAGAAAACAAACTATATAAGCCTTAAATGCATACAACAAAATGGTAAACCTATAAGTTACCAGAAAAATATTGGGCCCTATAAGCCAATAGGGCTTGCTTATCTTCCAAGCTGAGTTTATAATTTCTTTAATGGTTTCAGAAATTGCAACAGTTCAAGGGAAACCAATGTTTTAAAAAGTCAGTATGTATAATCACATGCGAAGGATAAACCCAGCGCTAAGACAATACTCACTTTTTTTTTATCTTTCATGTGCACCGTCTATGTATAATTAATAACAGTTTAACAACGACACTAAAAACAAGTACAATGAAATGGGTCAATATAGCTATCTAGAATAAGGTGAAAAACTTCAGCACGATACTAAAGAAAGAAATCACTTAAAAATTAAGCGATATAGCTTACTTTAAGTCTTAACTCTTAAGGACCTATCTGCACATTAAAACGCTTCACAACCCAGACTGTAAAAGAAATTTTTGATCACAAGGGGCGGCGGAAACACCCTCATACCCTGCCTTACGTTCCGTTCAACCATTTAACCCAACTCGCTTTGGGAGTAGTGGGTTCAATCCGCCGGATTAGTTTTCATAAAAGCAATTAAAAGACCATGCTTTTGAACTCTGATAAAAATGCATGGAAAAAGATAATTTACGTGTTTGAACCACGATTCTTGAGGAATGTTGTCCCTAGGTTCCGTTTGGGACACCAAGCTTTTGAGTATGGGATTATCAAAAGTTGCATTTGAGATGTAAACTTTTTGAGCGATTCAGAGATTTTGAAGTGTGAATCTCATTTTTCCGTTTGAGACATTAGAGTTTGAGTTTTATTTTTAATGTGTTTCAACTTTCAAGTACCCTTCTAGATTTAAAAATAACTAGTATAAGTTGTTTGAGGTTTATTTTTAAATTTTGTTATCTTATTTTATAGGAAAAATGACCATCTATTTAAAAATTATATATGGTTAATTTTTATGTTTCAACCCAAGTCAATTTAAATATATTTTTCAATATAATTTTCAATTTAATTAATGTACATATTGTTCATCGTAGTTGGGTCATTATACTTGTTCATTTTTTGTAAAATCCAAAATAAAAAACATATACCTATATTACTACAAATAAAAAGGCTACAACATACTAACAAGTTCTCTTCGAGAGAGAAAAAAAATACACCAACAAGTTTGAAAAAACATATTTAAAATTTATTCGTAAAAGTGAATTAGAAATGATACATGTTGGAAATTTATAGAATTAGACGAAAATTGTGATCTAATTAACTTTATATGGAAATTAACTTCATTTATGGAATTTTTAAATCATATCTCTAATTTCATTACATTAGAGATAATAACGTATAAAAGTTGGTTTACTTCTATGAAAAGCAAGGTGAGAATAGATTCTCAAATCAAGCAAAAATGAATGGTAACGTCTAGCTCCAATGGTAGATTCTCAAACGCCAAAAACTTCATTTGGGACCAAAAGTTGTGTCTTGAGACTCAAACACAAGTATGCAAGTGTCCACCCTAGTCTACTCAATTAGTTTGAGATTAAAGATTTTGTTGTTATTTTATCTACAATTATCTATGTCTATATTCATGAACCATGCTACTATTCATACTATGTTCCGCTTATTTTTAACTTGGTATCCGTATTTATTTTTGTAAAATTTGAACAAATAAAATACATATCAATATCAACCACGGAATACTCTAAATATTTGGATATGAAATTTTAATAATCATATTCTTGTATGTTTGGGCGTACAAATCTCAATTGCAACTCTATGTTGTGGATACCATCATCATTTCGGGATCTTTGCTCAATGCTTACTAAGTTTAATTCAATTACAATATTCTAAAGTAAACCCTAGCGATAAGTAATATAATTACCATTTTGAAAATTCAAAGAACAGATGACTAACTAAGTTAGTTTTTAAGGTCCAACTATATATGTTAGTTTTAAAGTGACTACTAGCAAATAATCCTTACTGATCTTTTGTACTTTCAGTAACGTAAACAAAATGTGGCTGCAGTTCATTGGAATTATAAATCAGCAACAAATCATATGAATCAAAATAATTCTATAAAAATTATAGATAAAAATGTATTTATAATCCATACAAAGAGGAAAAGACTCCAAACTTCTAACACTTCAAAGCATTGCACATAATTTTGTGACATTAAGGTTCACCATGAAATTAAGCCACTAGATTGATTGTTAAAACAAGAGCCAAATACAAAAAACATTTATACTTGTAATGAGAACATGAGTTGATGAACTAACAAACAGAACTTGAGCCACTGCACCAACTCCCGAAGCTTTCCTTATTCCGAGGATAGTCACGAAATGACCCATTTTTTTCCAGAAAATCAAGTATGGTGTGTGTCTCTCCCAAAATGATTGCAGCTTCTCTTACTTTATCCTCCCTGAGTCCAAATTTACCACTAGAGCAATGAGTGAAGATGGTGAGTGGAAGATTGGTCAAGCAAGCGCCAATAAGATCCACAACCACACCTTCCAACCAATTAACCGACCAACCGCTAGCAGCCACGTAATCAACATTTTGTTTTTGTAATATTGTCTCAGTGATTATGTACATGCAACTAACAGCAAAAACCTTCGTGGACCAATTCTTTGGACTAACATTCTCGAACTCCTTCATATACTCCATTGATTTGACGTTGAGCTTAAAAATAGAATTTCTTGGGTCAGTTGAGGAAGCAATTGTCGCAAGATTCACATCTAACCATCGACCGTGAAGGTAGACTCCTTCCCAAACCATTTTTGCTGCCCTGCACATGCTTCTAGACCCTTTCTCGCAAAGCGCCTGGTCAACGAATAACACATATTTAAGTGCTTCGTCGATGTAATTCATGAACCTTTCATCTTCTACATGTTGGGAGGTAGCACAAACAATACCACCAAGAGTGACCAAAATCAATCCCCAACATTTTGACGGATCATATTGGGATATTCTCTCTGTCCAGAAGATGTCCATGCTGTAGATATCACGCAATCCCCTGAAACCATGTTTGATAGAAGAATGATTCATCAAGAAAGAGTACAGAACCTGCGGTTGTTTCGTTTTCCCTTTCTTGATCCAAT
Source organism: Triglochin maritima (assembly GCA_963682175.1). NCBI lineage: Eukaryota > Viridiplantae > Streptophyta > Magnoliopsida > Alismatales > Juncaginaceae > Triglochin > Triglochin maritima. The sequence goes on from OY821786.1 coordinate 36,225,220, forward strand.
CATCATGATAATTTTTCCAACGTTGTACAACCATCTTCGACGAAGATGAATTCTTTCCTTTTTGATGCAAGACGTACTTCACAAGTTCGTCGTCGTTCTCTATCGTTGTCTTTCTTACTAACACCCCCCACAAATTTCTAAACAACATCAAAAATAACTTTGGAGGCAATGTAATAAGGACGAGGGGAAGGGGAACCACACACAAAATAAGAAGACTAAACTTGCAAATGGTTAAAATTGCAAATTGCAACACCATCAAACCTGCAACCAACATCATTCTTGTGATAAAAACCAACTTCCTAAGAACTTTCCCTCTGATCTGAAAAGGTAATGGAGCCTCCATCCATTCCATTAACAACTGGTAATCATTCTTGTTTATTGAGAACAAGGACTTGAAGATGTTGAAAACAAAAGGAATAGAGTCTAATCCTTGAAGGAGAGATATCAAAACACCTATGATGATTCCAATTGTTTGAACCCAAGCTATCACCATAAACGCCCACTTGTACTCCGTTTTGGGATGATATATCACCAGACACACCCATGCATAGTTCGTTTCAGAACAATTTATTGTCCCGCGAAAGAAAAAATAATTACGCAAATTGATAAGAACTAGGAAACCAGTGAAATACAAATTCTGCAGAGCACAAAGACAAGACAACTTGAATTTCTTTAGAACATAATCTGGGCTGGAGGTGAGGGCCAGAAGCCAATATTTGCGCATGTACACTTTTAATTTATCCACCGATAATTTTGTCACGTCATCCATTTTAGACATCTCCTGCAAAATCTCATTGTGTAAGGATTTATATTATCTTTCCAAACGCTTCCTCGTTGCGGGGACCATCAAGGAGTAACAAACCAAATACCATAAATTGCAAAACATGATCACTGCGGCCAGCTTCACCATTACTTCATTTGCTAAATCATCATAATTCCGCACTTGGATTTGGATGTCAACGAAGGTCGAGATGACCAAGATCCCAAGTGCTATCACATTGGAGAACATGGTCACCCCGTCCATGCCGTACATGGATGGCATGGCATGTGTCATGGCGATGCTAAGGAAAATGACGCTTAAAACCTTGATTAAAGCCACTTCTGACGTGTCCGCGGCAGATGCCAACTTAGTGGCCACACCCAAGAGGGTCAAAGTGGCAGCATTGAAAGGAAAGAACTTGGATGGAATCCACCATTTCCGTCGGAGGAAGCCGTTGATCAGGTCCGCAACCATGTAAAGAACGCAAACGAGAGAGGCCATTGCTATGTACATACCTATCCATGGTGCAGCCTTCTCGTATAACCTCCGGTCCTCCAAGCTGGAGGAAAGAAAAAAATTAAGAACACTGATTTCTCGATTAATGTTGGAAAAGTAGATGTTTTGTTATTGCTTGTACATATCGTACTTCCTAAAGGGAAAAGAGAAAGCACTCGGATGCGTGAGATACGAATACCCTCAAGTACAAGACTATCGATCACAATAGTTGTCTAAATCATTTGATTCTCTCTTACACCTATCTCATCTTTTAGGTAGTTAAACCTACCTCAACTCTCTCTTACATGCGACATCTAAATCCTTCGACAAGGGAAACCATCTCCAACCGTTCAGGAAATAACATTTCTAAAAATTCTTAATTGGTTTGAATGCATCCTGCAACTTCGAAAAATGTATCATAAGTATTAGAACGTGTGGGTGAATACTGAGACCATCGTTAACCCCAACCCAAAAATCTCTTCCAATCCAGGTCCTCTTCCCATCACGTCAGTGAAAAATACTATGCAACCCACAATCCAACCAAACTCATTTTTCACCCCTTAATCTCAACCTCACTTTCAACACACTCTTCTCCAAATCATTTATTTTTACCTCATTTTTTATTACATCACAAAAATACACAAACTATTAAATAAATTATTTTTACAACGACTTTATCTTATTAATTTTCAATTATTTTAATTCTCAAAAATTAATTCTAATTATATAAAACAATATACATATCAATTAAATAATTTATCTATTTTTTTAATATTAATAATAGTTAATATATTTATTTTAAAGTCATTTTAAATCTTTTTTTCAAATCGTTTTTTCTAGAAATATGTTTTTTATTTGTTTTCATTTTTTAAGATTTTTTAAAAATTATTTTTTTACCAAAGATTGATCTCCAAATAACGTAGAGACGAGAGAATGTAGGGTATTTAGTTATTTGTTTTAATTTTTTAAAAATAATTCTAATTATATAAAAATATATAAATTAATAAAAATTATTAAACATATAAAAATTTGATTTTTAATCATTTATTACAAAAGAAATAAAAAATCAACCAACTCGGGTTGACCACGTGGCCAACCCAGGTCGGGACCCGACCTGTGTTTTCCCGCCTAAGGGGGGCTGGGGTCTGGTTCCCCTTAGACCCGACCCCAAAGAGCACCCGTTAAGGGTGCTCTGAATAGTCTCTTTTAGTCGAAAGAGAAAACATACTAAATATAATCAACAAAATAGGAAAAGAAGGCACATACTCTCCCATCGCCTCTCTCTGGACCTCAAGCAATAGAAAACTTCTAGCCCAATAATGTAAAGAAGTGAATAAAAAGATAAGGTGAGGTTTGGCTTAATATAAGAAAAATAACATCAATATATAATTGCTAGGGTACGTAGAAAAAAGAATCACACATTGCCATTGGTGATGATGTTTCTGAGAAGCTGAAAGGAAAAGACGGATGTGTTAGGAATTTTTATTTGTGTTCAGTCCACCATCACAATAAATACCAGGGGTCTATTTTTCAACATGGTCCTAGTTCATGGTTGGAAGTGAGGTAGGTCCAACTTGCCGGCCAAGTTTGATTTTTTTCCACAAGTTAGTAGACTCGTGGACTTGGAAGTACAAGGTCAAATCATGTTTTGGTTTTATTATCTTCTCCAAATAAACATGTTCAATAAACTTCAGTTACGAAGTAACTTTTTACACAAATTGAAGATCATTGGACACACCACTCCCAATTATTTTAGATGTCATGACAACAATTGACCCACGTCAGCCTTTGTCTAAATACTATTTCTTCGAGAAGTGTGAAGCAGACACTCACGACTTTCTTCAATCAAAACTATCAAAATCCTCATGGAAAATGGTTACGAAATTGTCATTGCGTTGCGCATATTTGATGGTATCAAAAGGCCGCAAAAGAAATATTGCGAAAACTCGGTGACATTGCTAATGTAGTTGGGAATTATTTTTTTATCGGTCCACCGTTTCAATAAATGCCGTGGGATTATTTTCAACAGAATCCTAGTTGATTTGTACGCGAGGTAGGTCCAACTTGTTTGTCAAGTTTGATTTCCCACATGGTTTGGTGGACTTGGAAGTATGACTTCAAGTCAAGTTTTGATTTTATTATCTTCTGTAAATAAACTTGTTCAATAAACATCAGTTACGAAGAAACTTGAAGATCATGGGATACACGGCACCCAATTTTTTAGATGCCAAGACAACAAATGACCCACGACAGCCTATGCCTAAATACTAAAAGAAATAAATGTATTCTAAAAAAATTATTTTTATATGTCAATTATTATGAATTAAATGTGCAAACATTTTATTCCTTGATTATTGTATTCGTTTTTTGAAAGTGTTAAGGAAGAGACGTTTGATCCTTAACCGGAGAGATCTAAAATATAACGGTTTACATAAATCAAAACTTATTCACAATCATGGTAATTAACATGATAAAATTATTGTGTTGGTCATCGATTGTTGTACCTCTACAAATAATTGACGACATGAGTATATAAAATAGAAAAATGATTACTTTTATATATTGAATAAACCTAATAAGTAAAATATTATGGAATTGTGTTTCGTGTCATTAATATGTTACTGTCTTGGATCCTAAGATATGAGACTTATATTTTCTCACTCAAGAAGTGCTTGATTTGATTATTGTCAAAAACTATCAATAAATATAATCATAAAGGTAATAATTGGTTGAACATGACTTGAGTTAGAAAAGATAATTAGTCAAAAGATTATCATTGTCTCTCTTAATTGAGTGATGATATTAGTGGGTCACTTGATAATAGTTTGAGTCCAACTTGTCTGTCAAGCTTGATTGTCTAGTGGACTTTGGAAGTACAACTTCAAGTCATGTTTTGGTTCTATAATCTTCTCTAAATAAACTTGTTCAACAAACTTTTTACGCGAATTGAAGATCATTATATATACAACACCCAATTTTGTTAGATGCCAAGACAACAAATGACCCACGTCGGCCTATGTCTAAATACTAAGAGGCCTCAAACTATTTCTTGAAGGAGTGTCAAGCAACCACTAACAGCTTTTTTCAATCAAAACTACAAAAATTCCCATGCAAAATGGTTATGAAATTGCCACAACGTTTTTGAGAAAGACGGATTTGTTAGGACTTCGGAATTTTTATTTTTGATCGGTCCACCACCACAATAAATACTAGGGGTCTATTTTTCGTAAGGATCGTAGATCCAACTTGCCTGTCAAAGTTTGATGTTTTTTCCACAAGTCGTGAACTTGGAACTACGACTTCAAGTCAACTTTTGGTTCTATTTTCTTTTCTAAATAAATGTGTTCGATAAGCTTCAGTTGCGAAGTAACTTTTTACACGAAATGAAGATCTTTGGATACTCCGCTTCCAAAAAATTTAGATGCCATGACAACAAATGACCCACACCTTTGAGTTGGAATTACCACCCTACAACATTTAGGGAGTGTTAGGGGCGTGGAAAGTGATTTTCGAAGTCAACCGGAAAGTAGAGGAAAACAAGAAAGATATGTTTGATGAACTAAATGATTTGAAGGGGACAAATTGATGACATCAAAATGTAAGAGGTGCAAAGTGATACTCGGTACATTCGAGGGTTGCAAAGTGAAATTTCTTGTACACCACCCACAAGCAGCCCAATAAGGATTTCACGTTACTCCTGATCAAGCTTCAACCTAACTGGTTCTTCAACAAACTTATTCTTATAGCTTAGGACAGAATGCAGTTTTTCAATATGTGTTCGCTCAATCTCATATTTCTTCTTACGCATAATTTTGAATATCTTTTCAGCCTTTCCATACTCTTCTGAAGCAATAAAGCCTACTAAAATGATGTTACATGATCTCTCATCCGTACCAATTGCCCCAATCATGTGCATCTGATAAAACACCTTGTATGCCAACTCAAACCTGAGATTTCTCACCAATGAATATAAGTAAATAGTCTTTTATCTCATTTTCTTATTTATATAGGTGAAAAAGAGAAGATGATTCCACTCGTCCACCTTAACTGTGGTGATGGCGATGTGCCACATGTGGGACTGTGGAAAAACGACTTGGAAGACGACTTCAGTCATCCTTTTGTTTTATTGTCTTATTTTCATTTTTATTTTCCATCACAATAAAAACTGTTGGACTATTTTTTTATCACAATAAATACTTATCCTAGTTGATGGTTGTGCGTCAGGTAGGTCAAGCTTGATTGTCCAGTGGACTTTGGAAGTACGACTTCAAGTCAAAGTTTTGGTTCTATAATCTTCGCTAAATAAACTTGTTCAACAAACTTTTTACGCGAATTGAAGATCATTAGATATACAGCACCGAAATTTGTTAGATGTCAACACAACAAATGACCCACGTCGGCCTCTTGAAGGAGTGTCAAGCAACCACTAACGGCTTTCTTCGATCAAAACTACAAAAATTCCCATGGAAAATGGTCATGAATTTGCCACCGTGTTGCACATACTTTATGGTATCAAAAGACCGTTAAAGATATCTTTTGACAACTCGGTGAATGTAAATTTGTCATATCTCCTTACAATGATAAAACCTCTTCAAAATCAAAGCATATCGATATGAAGTTTTTGGATATTAAAGAAAGGGTTCAGAAAAAAATTGGATATTAAAAACATGGTCCAAACTTCAACGTGATTACAAGAGAAATCCCTTAAGTTCACTTCCTTTTTTTTTATATTACAGGTTAATTTCAATCTTTCATTATTGGAACCAACTCAATCTGAACTGCTGACTCTCGTGTATAGCTTCAACAAGTTTTCCTTTTTGAAGGAGACGTTGGGAATCAAAATCAATGGCAAACTAACTAACAACATCATGAAGTTCTCCGAAGTCATGTCTGAATTCAATTTAGGTTGTTGAAAGACATGACAAAAGGCAAAGACGAATTATTTGTAGACTACAAAAGGGGTGAACAAGAAAGATGCGAAGTAGTAGGGGAAATTAATTACCCTGTAAATTGGTAATGAACTACAGAAAATCCCAGTCTTGGTTGGACATTTCAACTGGTTCAACACGTCCATCCTCATATATGATCTGCAAAAAAAAACAAGTTTAATATGTTTATTGAAATGAATTTCAAAGAGATTGAATGAGTAGTCATACAGTATGTGTAACATCCCCTTCCGGACGGTCAAAGCGGAAGATGATTTTTTTTTGAAAGGAGAGAGTTACCGAAAGGCAATAGAAGTCAATACAAGATGATAGGAGCTCCAATTAGTTTAAATACACATGAACGTGTTTGAGGATTCAAGAATAAGATATGTACACAATATACAAATCGAGAATCAATACATTCAAGAGATATTAAAAAGAATCAATAATGACTGCCAATCAAATTCTAAGTGCATAGAGACATAAAAGAAAACTAAAAAGATCACCTATGCAACTATATGTCATGAATGTCATGCATGTACCGCCAGAACTTGACGGTAACCTGCAAAAATATAAAACCACAAAACCGTGAGTTTATAAAACTCAGTATGCCAAAGGATCCAATTTAAACATCAATCTAATAGACATACAAATCAAACGAATATACCATACGATAACAATCAGATTCATATTCTTGGTAAACATATGTCTAATATTACCTTAAATATGAACATAAGCGCTTGACAAAAGTCATTTCCAAAATGCTTAATACCAACTCATTTAAGGAGCTAGAACTTAAAAGTGAAACATGGTTCACACCTCTATAGTAACTTCAATAGACAAAACAACATGATAAGTTAGAGCATAAACTTGCATCATATTTCTCATTTCAAATCAATAACAATCAATATCAATATGAACTAAAGAACAAGCATGTATCTTAGTTTCCAATTCAATTCAGTCAGTCATTTCATTAATGATACATACATGTATCAGGGATTCCAAAGGAAACCCACCGCTGGCACGTGCGGTCTTCCAGTTAGTGTATGGCCCGTCCCCACACCCATTACATAATCACATTAATTTAGAACACTCTTAATTTCAATCTCTTTCAATTCAGTTCATTGTGGGGTCCCATACACCAACCTGTGTCAATACAATAGATAACAGATCTGTATCTGCGGTCCTACAGCCGCCAATAATCTCATAAGAGATGTGCCCCGTCGGGCCCAATACGCCGAAGAGTCATGCTCCGTAGAGCCCAGTATGCTCTTAAAGAGCCAATAGTGCCCAACCCACACTTTATTTTTCAGTGTTAAGTCAGTAGTGTGTAATTCATCACTAGTTATTCCTTGGGAATAACTCACAATTAGGTCTATCAATAATCACTAACTCATGGTTAGTTCAAATGACCTTGGTAATAAATAAATCATAATTTACTCATAAACTACGTGCAACTAGACCAATGATATAAATTTCAATATTCATTGTCCACCACGAATGGTGATTTAACTAGAACTCACTAGTTATACAAGAAACAAAGATGCTAGCATGCATTAGCTAATGGATTCAAATCACATCAAATCAATGTCAGTAAAACACAATCAAATGCCATAAACTCTAAACTGGTTTGTCTCCAACTTTCACAAGAACTTGGAACCAAAAATGCATTTTTATCATTAGTCAAACTTGTAAAAATAGACATTCATCATGTAAGCATGCATTTAACAGAGGGGCGAGAACATTAATAATAACCATCGACTAATACACAACTAAACTAAGGTTAAGCAGTGCAAGTCCCAACACCTGAGCAAATTCAATTATCAGGATTACTACCATCTCTATTTTGATGAAGATTTTTAAACAACATTAGGTTAACCCAACCTATGTAAACCAATACAATACTTGACAAAATACAATTTAAATCATCTCATGTAACCATTTGTTCGAAAATATCGAATATTTAATAAGCACAACAGTCGACCATGCATATGTGATCTAGCCAAAACAATTGTATCTCACCAGCTTTAATTTAGGAAAGCAAATGTCAAGTGTAAAACAATATATTGAGTTTTAAAGTTTAAATATCACTTACACGTGATACATCACGGGTTTGTCTACATGCACAATACCACCCAAGGTTAGTTGCAAGGAGTGAGAAAAGATTAATAGAATACTAACTCAAACTTCATTGAGAGCTATGGTAAATCCATTTCTCAATAATAAAACAATGCATTTGTTGTTGTCGATTGGTCATCTACATTCTTGGGTTTGAAGGACATTCGACACTCACTTATTGATGATCATGCATAAGTAGGCTCAAGTGGAAAACACAATCCAAGCATTCAACCACCAAAAATACTATTCTAGTTCACTAAGAGTCACAATACCAACACAAATCCCTACCATGACATAGTGAGATTAAAACTCTATCAATCACATGACTTAGTCTATTATGACCCCCACAATAACTTTGGTACAACCTAGATTTCATAGAAGTGCTAAACCAACCCATTGAAAAGATCGATTCGAGTCTCAAAGTTCTCATTTTGTGGCAACCAAAACTGCCTAAGAAGAAACCAACTATTAAGACTAAATTGCTTCCAATTGCCCAACCATTCTCAAATTATAGATAAACACATTAAACATGAGATTCACATATACTACTTATTATACACTTTTACCCAAGTTCACGTAACCTTATTGTTAAGCAATTTAACTTCAATATTCTCAACTCCAAGATAATAGAACATGGCAAGTGGTAGTTACCAACTTACAAAACTTGAATGAAGTTTACAAGATCAACACTTAGCTAAATCAATCCAGCAACCAAGTTCCAAGGTTCCTATTAAGGAATTTAATCTCAAAGAGCAACACAAAATAACTTCCACTCATTTGCCCTATCAAACTTCAGTGTTACGAAGGAACAAGTCAAAGTGTCAATCTTGTTAAATTTAATTATCATATCAAAGCTTAACACTCCACTTCCTTGTGCTTGAACATCCACATTATGAGACGATCTTACTCTAGAACCATCAGACGAATATTGATCATGAACAACTATGCTCTACTTAATGTAGTCCCTAGTAGAATATTTCACAGGAAGGAACCCAAGTAAACTTGTCACATGCACATTCGCATATCATGTCAAATTAAACAATTAACATTCCTGAACAACCTCAGTTATACTTCAAATCATCATTTGAGAACAGGACTCACAATCAAATTGTTATAATTCAACATCACAAGATTCATGCTTTATCTCCCAATCGATTTCAACTCAATCCTTACCGTTATTTGTGAGTGTTCTTAACTCAGATGAGTCCAAAGCAAGATAAAATATTAATCATCATGATCTATTTGTCTATGTACATATTAATCTATCACAACTAAGCATTATTTTTATGCACTTGACAATTCAACATAAGCCATAAGATGTTAGAAACATCTCGATCAAAACTGGGTTGCCTCAAACACGAACCCAATTCATGCAACACCAAAACTCCATTCACCTAACACATTCAACTCCTTAAAGGGTTTCACTTCCAGCCAAGTTGCTAGCAATCCAGTACCTTAAATCCATTTTTATCTTCAAAGGGATAGTAACTAGATCCTTACTACTAGTTGTAACATTTTTAGCTCTTAAGACTAAATTTATCCATGACTCAATGCTAGCAGAAAATGCAAACCAATTCCTACAACTCGTTTACAGCCAATTTCAGAACCTTAATTATTCACATAATATTTTCAATCCTTGAATTCGATGGGTTTATTCTCATCTTAAGTGGTGTTCTCGCATACCAAAAAAACATTCAATTTTTCTTTGATTTGATATCACACCACATTATTAATCTCAACATGAAAATCAATTTCAAAAAAATAGAAACAATTAGTCATTTTTGGTGTGAGTCTCACTCTACTTCAATATTACCGTTTCAAGGTCGATTCGATGAGCCATATGTCTAGAAAAATGTTGCTTAAGTGGATCCAAAGTCATACCTTAGGAGAGAACCCAACAAACTCCTCTCCAAGCTTGATACGAACTCCGATTAAACTTCCCAATGAGTTCCAAGAGACCAGCAGCTTCCTCCGGTGAGGATCCAATGAGGCATACTCTCTCCCCCTCACCCACTCTCTAGCTGTGGCGGAGCTCGGGTGGGAGCTTGCGGTTGTTGACGGCGTCGATGACGGAGGCGAGGTGGTGGAAGCTCTTCCTCTGCTGCTGCGCCTTCGAAGAGGAGGAAGATGGAGGATTGGGGTTGGGGAAGGATGAAACCCATTTGGATCTGCGTGAAAATCAGAGAAGAGGAATAGATTTGGATTTTTTTTTGATTTGGAATGGGAGGAAGAGAGGCAAACAAAGCCCCAGACATCCTCACGTTCCAACCCAATCTCCCAATCTAAATAAGTTAATGGGGAAAATATCAAAAAGAACCCCAAGATAAAGGTAAAGTCAAAACCTTACATCCTACCATCCTTAAGAAAATTTCGTCCTCGAAATTTACAAGGAAAACACAAACCAACATTCCTTAATAAACATGCAAAAACCCTTTTTCCATGTCCCATATGAATGCTCGCTAATGAAAGGTGCATCTTCTTCCTAAATTATTCTGCACTATCATCTATGAATGGAAGAGTCGCCACTGATGAAACCAAATTCCATTCTGAATCATAAGGAATTGAGTCCTCGGGAGATTTGTTTCCTAGTCGAGTATTAAGGCATTTCTCTTCCTGAATGCATTCTAAAAGATAAACTTGCAACTTCTTTTTTTGTTTCCTCATGTTTCTTTGGAAATCTAACAATTTAAACACCTTCTCACTTGTCAAGATGACATAAGTTTCTGGAGTTGAATGACAGCAACCTCTGACACTTCATGACATTCTATCTTTACTCCTACTTTCTTCAATTCCGCTTCAAACCATCTGACCATTTTCCCGTAAAACTCTTCTTTCGTTACAGGAACACAATCAAGATCTTCAAGGAGGTATTTCAAGTCTGGGTTAAACAAGACAGTTTCTTCAGATGTTTCAAGCCACGATCAATCATCAACCACTTCAGCTCTTTGAGTTCACTTAAGAGTTTCACGGAGGAGCTTGCATGACGAACACATTCGAGTACAAAGATGACGATGTCAGACATTGTAGCCCTAACAGATTTAAACAAGCTAAGATCTCTAATCACAAGATCATACATGTTATCAAAACCGACAGTTACCCCAAGTAAGCCAAGCCCACTCCTGCAAATAAGAATGCCCTCTCCACAATATGATTTTTTGTAGATGATGTCGACTCCCATTTAGTGTCATACAAGATTGCTCCAACTGGAGACCTTCTGTATTAGATGCTTGCCGATAAACATGTTGGCTTCATGAAACTCAGACATCACTCCCAACATATTAAGCTCTTCTATGTAAGATGCAATACTTTTGCCATAGAATGCATGATCAATCAATGGAATGTCAACCCGTATTGAACTCAACTGCAGTAAATTTCCCAAGTCTGAAAACAAAAACAATGATTATGTCTTGGGAGATGGACTCCACAAGACAGCAGACACAACTGCCAAAAAGCCAATCTATCTATTCCCAGAGAATTGAGAGTAAGATTAATATATAAAAAAAAAGTTAATCTAGACAACATCAATCCTGGAGGGGAATACAATTGGCTAACATCTCCTTTTGAGAGTTAACCTCCAGAACAAGCCATATTTGGTACACAACCAAATCGCAGTAATCCTTTAAGAATGGAGAATTTCATGCCACAAAGATAAGAAGTCCACAATCACTCCCTCGTCCACCTCACCCACGGAGAGGTCAAGGGGACGCAAGTCAATCAATAACAATAACATTAAAATATCAAACAATGCATATGCACCATGATAATGCCACAATGACATTAAAGCAATTTCTAATACAAGGTGGCTTTTGTTTCTTTTGTCTCTATACACGATAGAATCTTAGGCTCTGATACCAAATTGTAACATCCCCTTCCGGACGGTCAAAGCGGAAGATGATTTTTTTTTGAAAGGAGAGAGTTACCGAAAGGCAATAGAAGTCAATACAAGATGATAGGAGCTCCAATTGGTTTAAATACACATGAACGTGTTTGAGGATTCAAGAATAAGATATGTACACAATATACAAATCGAGAATCAATACATTCAAGAGATATTAAAAAGAATCAATAATGACTGCCAATCAAATTCTAAGTGCATAGAGACATAAAAGTAATTCTCTTTTTCACAAGTGATGTTTTAGGCTCAAAGAATGGTGTCAACATGAAATCATCATCGCAATCGTTGCCCGAAATGACGCCAAATCAGCAATTCACTGCATGTAAACTTAAATTGGCGTCAAATAACACTAGAGTAAAGGAATTGCCGACTAAGGTTGTGTTTGGTACGCAGGAATGGAAACCAACAGAAGCGAAGATTAGTGACAACAATACCAAAACTAACTTATTATACAACCCAGATAAGATCATAAGATGGTGAAAACAAAGAAAGAGGGGAGGAAAGGAAGATGATTCCACTCGTCCACCTTAACTGTGGTGATGGCGATGTGCCACATGTGGGACTGTGAAAAAACGACTTGGAAGACGACTTCAAGTCAACCTTTTGTTTTATTATCTTGTTTTCATTTTTATTTTCGATCACAATAAAAACTTATCAACATAGAACCAAAACTATTTTTTATCAACATAAAAACTTATCCTAGTTGATGGTTGTGCGTCAGTTAGGTCCAACTCGTCTGTCAAGCTTGATTGTCTAGTGGACTTTGGAAGTACAACTTGAAGTCAAGTTTTGGTTCTATAATCTTCTCTAAATAAACTTGTTCAACAAACTTTTTACGCGAATTGAAGATCATTAGATATGCCGCACCCAATTTTGTTAGATGCCAAGACAACAAATGACCCACGTCGGCCTGTGTCTAAATACTAAGAGGCCTCAAACTATTTCTTGAAGGAGTGTCAAGCAACCACTCTCGGCTTTCTTCAATCAAAACTACAAAAATTCCCATGCAAAATGGTTATGAAATTGCCACAGTGTTTCACATACTTTATGGTATCAAAAGACCGTTAAAGATATCTTTTGACAACTCGGTGAATGTAAATTTGTCACATCTCCTTACAATGATAAAACCTCTTCAAAATCAAAGCATATCGATATGAAGTTTTTGGATATTAAAGAAAGGGTTCAGAAATTTTTTGGATATTAAAAACATGGTCCAAACTTCAACGTGATTACAAGAGAAATCCCTTAAGTTCACTTCCTATTTTCTTTTCATATTACAGGTTAATTTCAGTCTTTCATTATTGGCACCAACTCAATCTGAACTGCTGGCTCTCGTGTATAGCTTCAACAAGTTTTCCTTTTCGAAGGAGACGTTGGGAATCAAAATCAATGGCAAACTAACTAACAACATCATGAAGTTCTCCGAAGTCATGTCTGAATTCAATTTAGGTTGTTGAAAGACATGACAAAAGGCAAAGACGAATTATTTGTAGACTACAAAAGGGGTGAACAAGAAAGATGCGAAGTAGTAGAGGAAATTAATTACCCTGTAAATTGGTAATGAACTACAGAACTCGGAAGCTAAATGTTCAAACCAATATTCAGTATTTGTATCGGGACGAATAACAGCTAACATCCAATGATCACCAGACAACATTCATTTAAAAAACATAAGTAATTCATTTTATTACTACATGTATTATATCAAATAATTAAAAACATACCTCTCCCAATACGATGCATGATAATACATCTTGTTCCCCTCAGCCATCACATTCGCCATTGTTTGCGATCGGGTGTATTCACTTTTTCGTAAGGGACGGTTGAACAACGTTGGACAGAAATATCCAAAGCTCTTTCCATTGGGCATTTGGTAAAGAGACCTATATATCACAATCAATAAATATGATTTAAATGTCAAACTTAAAACATAAACAAATATCGTGAAAAATAACATATATAAAAATGGCTTACTTTATAAGAACTTCAATGATTGATATACATAATTTTTCCATCTTCAGAAATTGCATGACATCACCAAAGATGACATAGTTTCGATTCTAAGCCGTCTTCCAACGTGTAGCGTACGATTTCTTTACAAAGAACTCATCACGACATTGTCCTCGGGTTTATATTTTACGATATTATATAACATTAAACAGTTCTTAGGCAACACATTTTCATCAAACCCGGTAGAACATTTGGATCTGTTGGATGGTGGAGGTTGAACTTTTAACATTAAGATAGACATTGTTAGAACATTTCTACTAAAACAATTTTATGACGATTAAAAATTCGTATATTAATACTAAATAATTACCTTCTTTTTCTTTTTCGATTTTACCAAAGAACGTGGTCATTCCAATACTTGTCCTTCAGCGTCCCCAATACTTTTTGGTGAGTACAGAGGACCTCAACGAGTTGTTGGTGGCCAAAGGAGTTGGGGAGTGGTGCAGTGTGAGGGGTGGTGCGTTGGGGCGGAGGTGGTTGTGGGTGGTGAGTTGGGTCGAAGGTGTTGCGGTATGTAAAGGTTGTGGGGCAGAGGTGGTCGTGGGTGGTGAGTTGGGTCGGAGGTGTTGCGGTGCGCGAAGGTTGTGGGGCGGAGGTGGTCGTGGGTGTTGTCTCCGTGGTGGTGCGGTGTGGGTTGGATCGCGTGATGCGTTGGGGTGAGGTCGGGCTGGAGGCGTAGGTTGGTGGCGACGGGTTGGGGCGGAAGAAACAAAGATTTGGGTTGTGTTTGTGTTAGGGCATGGTAAACAAGAAGATTGAACGGATTTAAAAAAACTGAACCTAACACGTCGGTTTTGCTGAAAACCAACGTGATAAGGCCACCCAAACACGTCGGTTTTAATAAAACCGACGTGACACATGTTATAAAAATTATTTGGTTTTTTAAAGAATAATAAAAACAAACTAATCACGTCGGATTTCCTCAAACCGTGACAATATACATAAAACACGTCGGTTGAACAACCGATGTGATATTGGTATATCACGTCGATTGTTGTTCAACTGACGTAACTTGTTAGTATGTCATGTCAGTTGAACAAAAACTGACATGATATAGTATATATCACGTCGGTTGTTGTTCAACGTGACAAGTTTGTTTCACGTTGGGTTATTAATACCCGACGTGACATGACGATGTAATTCCCCATTTTTCTGCACTAGTGGTAGTAGGTTATATATTGAAATTAGAACTAAATGTTCTTTTCAATATGGTCAAAGCAAGTAATGATAGGGTCAAATTATTGTGGTGCCTCCATTGTAGATGTGAGTTGTGAAACTCCCCAAGTACTTCATCCAATCACAAGGTCATCATGCAGATCATTTCCTTTTGAAGGACTGATTATAATCTCGGACGAAAAATACAATTCATACCTTCCCTCGGCGTGTGGTGGAGTGGTTCGGGGGGAGCTGCGTATGTATATTGACGCAGCTCCGCATGTCAAACACCTCGGGTAAACGGCTGGGACAGTCTTGGGGTTTGTAGCCCGGCCGGCACCCTAATGGGCGGTGGTCCAGTGAGTTCCCCGGTCATAAAAAAAAAATACAATTCATACCCTCCCACTTTTTTTGAACATCTCGCCCCCTCTCTGTTATAATTCAAAATAAAAATTGGTTGATTGCAAAATCCAAATGTTCCTATTCGATTGACAAGGTGCCCAATTAAATGCTAATTTCTTCGACACGGTTACCCTCGTATGAAGATTTTTTTTACAAGAATAGAAAACAAGAAATCTCCTTATTTGTTGACATACCTTCTTCAAAATGCATGGATAGCATAAACAAAAGGCACACCTACAACCATTTGTTTTGAAACGATACTAGCTAGCTACATCATGTGTGTCCAGAGTCCTCAAGCTACAAAGTGATCGATCGTGTGTATCATATTCTTGTTATGTCCATTTCTGATTCTTTGGAAAGAAGAAAAAACCCTCCATTGACCATTTTCATTTCCAAACCCATGACAATGCATGTGTATGTTTCAATACTTTTCAATGTAATTTAAGGATATTATTCTGAGTTTGGAGATAAAGAAATCTTATATATATATATATATATATATATATATATATATTGAAGTACCATAAATATATCATGAGGTATAACACTATATTGGTAATAAAAATGATACGAAAGCAATGTAGCAAGCCTTGACATCAAATGATATCTCATAATAATTGCGTAATATATCAACCTATCTTACTAGATATGATCATAATTTGGTAATCCCGCAAACATGATCATTTATTGTGAAATAACTTATGATCCATATTCTTCACCAATCGAATTCCTAACTCCACTCTGATTCAAATTCTGCCAATGATAAAACAATCAGAAAGACAAGCTACAATTTCCACCCCAAACCTTAGGCCACTTGGACAACTACTGGCTTCCAATATTGACTTTTAGCTTCAAATCATATACACATTTTCTTTCCACAAACGTTCCACGGGAACTTGGGACAAATAAGAAAACTTAAATAACACATACCCCTGAACACCCCCCATAAGGTCCTTCGATCCAATAGTTGGGCAGATACAGAAACAATTGCTGGGCAAGAAGATAAAAGTGTATTTGATCTTCCAGCATTTTCTATCAAAAACAAGATAAAACAAAATGTAGAAAATGTAGAAAATGAGTTTGGTATTTTATTGTTATCTGTTTTGCGATTATAGTTGTGTATGCTTATATAGGCTTAGTTTGGACTAGCCGTTTGAATACAGAGATGCGAATTTATGTTGAGAATGTTTGGTATCTTCTGGTTGATGAGGATGGTTAACTACTTGTGTCGATTTGTATTTCGAGGTTGGGCGATGATGACTTTTGATGTCTGAGCCGTGTATTTTTAACACTCCCCCTCAAGTTGAGTCTGGAAGAGATTGAAGGAGTCCAACTTGTGTAGAATGCTATGAAATTGTTTTTGATCCAAGGGTTTGGTGAAGATATCTGCGAGTTGGTTTTTACTTGGAACGTAAGGGACTTCGATTTCTTTAGGCTGAAGTTTTTCTCTGATGAGATGATAGTCAACTTCTATATGCTTTGTTCATTCGTGAAACATAGGATTGGAGGCGATGTGACGAGCAACATGATTGTCACAAAACATTTGCATAGGTTCATGGTATGGAACCATCATTTCTTTGAGGAGTTGTTTAAGCCATATCAATTCGCTGGTAGTGGATGCCATAGCACGATATTCTGCTTCAGCGCTAGATCTTGCAACAAGATTTTGTTTTTTGCTCCTCCAAGTGACTAGGTTTCCCCCAACGAACGTGTAGAATCCCGTGGTGGATTTGCGATCATGACTACCCACCCAATCTGCATCAGAATAACCAATTATTGAGTTAGAGTTGTTTCTTTTCATCCATATCCCTTGTCCTGGAGTTTTCTTTAAATACCTGAGTATTCTATCGATGATGTCTAGATGGTGTGTGTGTGGTGCATGCATGAATTGACTTATCGTACTAACAACATAAGTTATGTCAGGTCTAGTGACAGTGAGATAAATGAGTTTCCCTACTAGATTTTGGAATTGGCCTATGTCGTTCAAGGGTTCTCCATCGGTGGGACCAATTTTTCGATTTGTCTCGATAGGTGTGTTGACAGGTTTGGATCCTAATTTCCCAGTTTCTTTAAGTAGATCAAGAATATTCTTGCATTGAGATAGCTACAGTCCCTTTTTTGAGTATGCTATTTCAATGTCTAAAAAATATTTCATGAATCCTAAGTCTTTGATGTCAAATTTGTTTTTTAGATATGATTTCACGATATCAATTTCTTTATCACTATTTCCGGTGATTATAATGCCATCTGCATATACGAGGACAATGATGGTAATATTGTTAGCATGTTTGATGAACATAGATGCATCGGCAGAACATTTAGAAAAACCAAATTGGTTGAGAGAGAGGCTAAGTTTTGCATACCAGGCTCGAGGTGGCTGTTTCAATCCGTAGATTGATTTGTGAAGTTTGCAAACCTGATTGTAAGAGGTGTTGTGCCCTGGAGGAGGAGTCATGTAGACCTCTTCTTCTAAGGAGCCTTGGAGGAAGGCATTCCGCACATCCATCTGAAAGAGATTCCACCCATAGTTGACCGCTATAGATAGGAGAACTCTAACAATATTCATTTTAGCAACCGGGGCAAAGGTTTCTTGATAGTCGAGGTCGTAAGTTTGAGTGTATCCATTGGCGACTAATCTAGCTTTATATCGGTCTATTGACCCGTTGCTATTATATTTAATTTTATAAATCCACTTACAGCCTACGGGTTTGGTTCCAAGTTTAGGGTTGACCATGGTCCAAGTTTGATTTTTTTCTAAGGCCTCAAGTTCCTCTTTCATGACTTTTGTCCAATTAGGATCCCTAAGGGCTTCTTGATAGGAGGTAGGTTCCTTAAGGTTATCAATTGTATCTAAAAAGGCTTGGTGGGAGTTTGTTATGGAGTTTAAGGATATGTAATCTTGGATGGGATACGTAACATTATAAGTAACAAAGTCTTGAAGGTGGGATGGAGAACCTGTAGGTCTTGTAAATCGTCTTGTGGGGACCTATTCTTGGACCGGTTCATTGTGGTGTTCGCCTTGTCTACCCGGAGTACTATCTTCTCCCCCCTCTTGAGGAACAGGAGTGTCCTCAAGACGAAAGAAGTTGTCAGAAAATAAGTCGGTGGTGGGAAGAGGGAAAGTTGTACATGCAGAAGTGTTGTTTATAGATTCGAAATATGATTCTTTTTCCGAAAAAGAGACATCCCTGGAAATATAAAGTTTGCAATTTGTAGGGTCATAACATTTGTACCCTTTCTTTTGGAAAGAGTACCCAAGAAAAACAGCTTTAACGGAGTGAGAGTCAAATTTATCAACCCGTTTTTATGCACATAACAAACACGATCAAAAACCTTGAGATGATCGACGCCCATCTTTCTTCTATTCAAAATTTCTAAGGGTTGTTTATTTTCAAGAATAGGGCTAGGTAGTCGATTGATAAGATAGACAACCATTTTGGGTGATTTTGAATATTTCATATAAGGTCTTTATTTCCGGTCATGTGGTCAGTAGCTCCAGTGTCTATAATCGATGAAGTAGGGGTAAAAGTATGATTACAAGAGATGTGAGTTGAAAGAATACCTGACCCATTACCTTGTAGGTTCTGATTTTGACCGGATATGTGTAGCAAGCTGTTGAGGTGGGCCAGCACGTGACCTAATTCTTTGTGTATTGATCCTGGCCCATGGTCACTTGAAGAATGAAGCCCATAACCAGTGGACCCGAGCCCATGCCCATCAGCACCAACACGCGGATTCGGATCCGACCCGGTGTGCCCGCCTACTTCATTCCTGAGATCGGGTAAGTGGATATCCGCGTAAGAGTTGGATAAATACCCCCGACTTCCGGATCCAGAGATGCGAGGGTGGGTTCACATGCAGTGGTCATTGGTGGGGTTGAGCTGGAAGGTTTTGGTTGTTGTGGCTAAACCGAGAGAGTTGGCTAGTAATGTCGAGAGAGATTTTTAGGGGATCTGAAAGAGTCATTTGGATGTCATAGTATGAAGAAGACTATTCATAGTTGAATTCAATATCAAGTCATCAATCAAATTATTAATTGACTGACAATACTTACTTTTCAAATCATAAATTCCCATGCGATGCGGAATGGAACTTCGAGTGCAAAGTAAGATTTCTTATTTCTTAGATGAAAGCATAGATTAAGTATGTTGCACTTGAGAACATCATCTTCATTCAAAAATCAACAATCAATTCAACTTTTTCCAGTGCCTCTATCTAGAATCGTATATATCTAGATTTGATCTCTTTCGAGTTCAGGTAAACTATCTTCATCTCTTATGAAGCATTGTACATCAAAAGAACCAAATAATGGATAATCATTGGTTGTATTAATGATCTTATTCTTAAAGAACACAAAAAAAACACGATTTTACACAATGAATATCATTTGTGGATTTCCCAAATTGTGGATCTACCATAAAATAGAATTTGTCAGAAAATACTCTAATCCACACACAAAACATCTAAAAATCACTATAACAAAACCAAAGGATACAAATAGAAACTAACTTAAAGAGCTATAACAGTTTAAACATACAACACCTCAAAAAGCAGATGGTTAGATCACCACTTATTCAAACATAGGACGTTCATAATCTCCTAAAATATATTTGTATGCATATATACTCGAGCAACTCAACTATAATGTACTGTAATTCATCATTCAGATATGTTTCTCTCTTTGGTTGGCATTGTGAATCTTCCATCTTTGACCTATTTTCATATTTTCAAGGTGGGGAAAACAGAAATTTTAAAAAAACACTGACATGGGAAAAATGAGGTCCGAGAATACTAATATTCAAACAAAGCAAACTCCAGAGAAACCATGAATAAAAGATAATACATTGTTTTTATCCGTTAACTTAAAAGGGAGCCGCCTAACTTCCAGATAAATATTTGTGTGAATTAAGATGGTCAAGTATGCTAAACAAACACAATAAAAATCAAAATATTTCAAGAGGAAAAACAGGTGGGCCGGAGCAGGAAATCCGAAGTAAACTAACCAAATTGTATGCTAAAAAGAAAATCAAACCCAAATAAGATTTTAAACAGTTATGGGATCGGAATAATGTGGTTTCATAATAGTAATTTAAACAAAACAATCCTAAGTAGAATGTTTAAGCTTGAAAGTCTAAGAAGAGGAAATTGGTCATAAGTAAATACAAAAGCAGCTAATTAAGTAAAAGATTTTTTAATCGTTTCTAATGAATTTTAGTTCTGTCACCAACTCGAAGCAAAAGCAATGAACAATATCAGTGGTTAGATGTTTGGGAAAAATCAAACGACTCAAAAATAAACAAAACCAAAAATAGCACAAACTATATAATCGGAATTTGACAACAAAACAAATGGAAATGGCAAACGGAAATAATCGTAAGATTTAGATTCCACCACCAGAAATAAAATGGCACAAACCATAGGAAATAATCCGAACATTACAACAAAAAGAATGTCATTTCGACCTCAAAGTGGTCAAATCCGAAATACAAAACCGATTAGAAACACATGATACGTCCAACTGACCGCATGGATCCTTCAGATCCAAAGAATCTAAATGTTACAGGTAGGAACCCATAGAATGCATCACGAAACTCAATTCTAGACCACACTTCTTGTAAAACCCCCAAGTTTAGTCCCACATTGCTTAACATGAGAATGTTGGGGTGTGATATGAAGACATGAGCCCACTACCATAACACTTACCAACTTAAGTTTTGTGGCAATAAGTGAGTGTTGTGGGCCAGTGGGCACATGAGTGACGGACCGGGACCCGGGCTCGATGCGGGTTCGGGGACGGGACGTTACAGATGGTATCAGAGCCTGAACCAGCCGGAATTGTGGGAACTAAGTGCTACACTTAAAGGGTGGGAGTCACCTCTAGAATCCCACAACGCCTGGTGATTGAGTGGCTTGACCCTGACGAGGACGTCAGGTGTTCAAGTGGGGTAGGTTGTAAAACCCCCAAGTTTAGTCCCACATTGCTTAACATGAGAATGTTGGGGTGGGATATGAAGACATGAGCCCACTACCATAACACTTACCAACTTAAGTTTTGTGGCAATAAGTGGGTGTTGTGGGCCAGTGGGAACATGAGTGACGGACCGGGACCCGAGCTCGATGCGGGTTCGGGGACGGGACGTTACACTTCTGATGGGCGAGACCCGACCTTGGGTTCATACTCCAAATGTAGGTGAACATTGATGGGGTCGTGGAGGTGGTTGTGAAGGATGTAAAGAGATCAACGTGAATTGTCGACGTTTGAAAGAAGAAATGACGATTTTTGATATTAATTAAAAGAAAACAGACTTTCAAGCATTTGGCTATCATAGTAGGAGATAAAACAATTCAAAACCAACTTTAGGATTTTGTTATGGTCATTTAGTCAAATAGTTGAGAGGCGTGAGAGTAATAAATAAAAAGAAACATTGTAACAACCTCATTGTAGTACCGAAGGCCTTCCAAACAAAAAATCAACAGAAAATGTGAATGGAAATAGAACCGTGTACAATTGCAACAAACTACTACCCCACCTAATCCAAATAGATGCAATGAAAACATAACACAAATGGAACTTACTGTCGAGAGAGTAACTGGAGGTCTGATGATCGTGCTGGTTGAGATGACAACTTTTAGCAGAGTTGTCGTTGACGATCGAGATGCTTCTCTGGAATTGGACAGACCATATGCGTTATAGGGACCAAAGTTGTGATCCGGTGGTGGTCAGAGTGGGGTGGCAACATGACCGGAGGGCGAAATCAAAGGCTAATGGCACGCAAATATTAGAGTACGACGATGGTGGTCGGAGTTTGATGAACTTCGTCGACTGTTACTTCTCTTCTGGTCAAATGATGCAATTGTCCGGCCGACGGTTACTAAATGAAGGGATGTGTGAGAGGTTGGTTTCTTGTGAATGAACGGTTGAGATTAATGGAGGGATTGGTGTAGTTGATTGGACGGTTTATATGACTTCAAGGGACTAGGAAAGTTGCATCATGTATTGGAGGGTTCAGATTTGAGGGTTTAGTAAATAGACGGTCGTGATTTAATGAAGGGACTAGGAAAAAACTCTCTCCACGCAGAATCATTTATATAATACTATAGATAATACTATAGATTGTACATCAAAAGAACCAAATAATGGATAATCATTGGTTGTATTAATGATCTTATTCTTAAAGAACACATTAAAAAAACACGATTTTACACAATGAATATCATTTGTGGACTTCCCAAATTGAGATCATGTTTTATAGCTCGTGAAAAGATCCTATTTCCTTTAGTAAAAAGAAGTATGTCACTTGGTAGGAATGAGTTGCATTTATGTATAAGATTATTTACTAATTCAAGTGTTCTTCATTGTGGTTAAGACTGAGATGATAGGTGCAAGACATGAATAAATATGACTTTGACTCTCTCTAATCAGGGAGGGAGATCGATCTAATCGGCCTCGAGTTATCTGTAAACCCATCATTGTGAGTTTCAGCGTGTTGTCAAGAGCAACATGAACCCGACGTCTGATGACCCACCCCTTTGTGTTTGGTTGATGGATTTGTAATTTGTTGGAGGTGATGGGTGTCCCCTCCCCTCGGTGACGGTGGGCAAAGGCGTATAACTATAAAACAAACCTTGGGTGTTGGTGATTGGTATGCATCTGTATACAGGGAAACTGTTAAGGATATGACGGATGGTTAGAATGAAGGGTTTTGATTAAGATAGGGGTTGGGTGGTTGATTGGACAATGAGGATGGTTTTGGGAGACCAGGCAACTTGAGTTCCATGTTGAAATGTCGAGATATGAGGTTTGAGTAAATCAATGTTCAAGATTTAATTTAATTAAGGACTAGGAAAAAATTGAATTTAGTGAGAATATATTTTCAAATCAAGTAAAAATGAACAATAACGACTGGTTACAACAGTAGATTCTCAAACGCCAAAAACTCTGTTTGGAACCAAAAGTTGTGTCTCTGGTGAGACTCAAACACAACTTTTTAAGTATCCCAAACAGACCCCTAGTCTACTCGATTAGTTTGATAATAAAGACTTTGTTGTTATTGTATCTATAATTATCAGTTGTCTATATCCTTGTTTTCCTACGATTAACAATTCTACAAACCAAATTTCAACAGAACATTGCTAATATTCATACTATTTTACGCTTATTTTTAACTTGGTATCGGTATTTATATTTGTAAAATTTGAACAAATAAAATACATATCAATTATCAATCTTGGAATAATCTATATATATGTGGATATGAAATTTTAATAATCAAATTCTTGTCCGTTTCGACGTACAAATTTCAACTGCAACTCTATGTTGTGGATACAATCATCACTTTGGGTTCTTTGCTCGATGCTTACTAACTAAAATTCAATTACACTATTCAACAGTAAACCCTAGCGATAAGTAATTATAATTACCATTTTAAAAATTCAAAGAACAAATCTCTAACTAAGTTAGTTTTTAATGTCCAACTATGTTAGTTTTATAGCGAGTCCTAGCTAATCCTACTACTCTTTTCTACTTCTGCAACCTAAACAAAATGTGGCAGCAGTTCATTGGAATTGTACACAACCCAGCTGATAGCGATGAAAAAAAATCCCCCACTGGATTGATAGTAAGACCAAAGCAAAATACAACATAGCTCATGTACGGAGCTTATTATGAGACGTAGAGACATAATTAACAACAATATAAAGTACTAGTAGCTACATTACTTGTAATGAGAACATGAGTTGATGAACTAACAAACAGAACTTGAGCCATCGCACCAACTCCCGAAGCTTTCCTTATTCTGAGGATAGTCACAAAATGACCCATTCTTTTCCAGAAAATCAAGTATGGTGTGTGTCTCTCCCAAAATGAATGCAGCTTCTCTTACTTTATCCTCCCTGAGTCCAAATTTACCACTAGAGCAATGAGTTAAGATGGCGAGTGGAAGATTGGTCAAGCAAGCACCAATAAGATCCACAACCACACCTTCCAACCAATTAACCGACCAACCGCTAGCATCCACGTAATCAACATAATGTTTTTGTAATTCTGTCTCAGTGATAATGTACATGCAACTAATAGCAAAAACTTTCATGGACCAATTCTTGGCACTAACATTCTCGAACTCCTTCATATACTCCATTGATTTGACGTTGAGCTTAAAAATAGAACTTCTTGGGTCAGTTGAGGAAGCAATTGTCGCAAGATTCACATCTAACCATATACCGTGAAGGTGGACTCCTTCCCAAACCATTTTTGCTGCCCTGCACATGCTTCTAGACCCTTTCTCACAAAGCGCCTGGTCAACGAATAACACGTATTTAAGTGCTTCGTCAATGCAATTCATGAACCTTTCATCTACATGTTGGGAGGTAGCACGAACAATACCACCAAGAGTGACCAAAATCAATCCCCAACATTTTGACGGATCATATTTGGATATTTTCTTTGTTGAGGAGATGTCTATGTTGTAGATGTCACGAAATCCGGTGAAACCATATTTGATAGAAGAATGACTCTTCAAGAAAGAGTACAGAACTTGTGGTTGTTTCATTTTCCCTTTCTTTATCCAATCGTCATGATAATTTTTCCAACGTTGCACAACCATCTTCGACGAAGACAAATTCTTTCCTTTTTTATGCAAGACGTACTTTACAAGCTCGTCATCGTTCTCTATCATTGGCCTTCCGACTAACACCCCCCGTAAATTTCTAATCAACATCAAAAATAACTTTCCAGGCAATCTAATAAGGACGAGGGGAATCACACCCAAAATAAGCAGACTAAACTTGCAAAAGGTTAAAGTTGCAAAATGCAACACCATCAAACCTGCA
This sequence comes from Triglochin maritima, assembly GCA_963682175.1. Taxonomy (NCBI): domain Eukaryota; kingdom Viridiplantae; phylum Streptophyta; class Magnoliopsida; order Alismatales; family Juncaginaceae; genus Triglochin; species Triglochin maritima. Next base: position 36,250,808 of record OY821786.1, read on the forward strand.
ACCAACATCATTCTTGTGATAGAAACCAACTTCCTAAGAACTTTCCCTCTGATCTGAAAAGGTAATGGATCCTCCATCCATTCTCTTAACAACTGGTAATCATTCTTGTTTATTGAGAACAAGGATTTGAAGATGTTGAAAACAAAAGGAAGAGAGTCTAATCCTCGAAGGAGAGATATCAAAAGACCTATGGCCATCCCAACTGCTTGAACCCAACATATCACCACACATGCCCACTTGTAGTCCGATCTGGAACAGTATGTCGCCGCTTCCCAGTCTAAAAAAATGATCCAAGAGTAAGTAATCATAGAACTAAAATACACATTCTGCAGAGCACAAAGACAAGACAACTTGGATTTCCATAGGACATAATCTGGGCTCGAGGTGAGGGCCAGAAGCCAATATTTGCGCATGTACTCTTTTATTTTATTCACCGATAATTTTGTCACATCATCCGTTTCAGACATCTTCTGCAAAATCTCATTGTGTAAGGATTTATATTGCCCTTCCAAACGCTTCCTTGTTGTGGGGACCATCAAGGAGTAACAAACCAAATAGCAAAAATTGGAAAACATGATTCCACTGGCCATTACCGATACTATGTTATTTGTTCCACCATAATTTCGCACTTGGATTTGGATGTCAACGAAGGTCGAGATGACCAACATCCCAAGTGCTATCACATTGGAGAACATGGTCACCTCGTCCATGCCATACAGGGACGGCATGGCGTGCGTCATGGCGATGTTAAGGAAAGCGAGGCTCAAACGCTTGACTAAGGTCACTTCCGGCATGTCGGCGGCAGATGCCAACCTAGTGGCTACGCCCAACAAGGTCAAAGTGGCAGCATTGAAAGAAAAGAACTTGGATGGAATCCACCATTTCCGTTGGAGGAAGCCGTTGATCAGGTCTGCAACCATGCAAAGAACGCAAACGAGAGACGCCATTGCTATGTACATACCTATCCATGGTGCAGCCTTCTCATATAACGTCCGGTCCTCGTGGCTGGAGCAATGAAAAAAATCAGAACACTTTTTCTCGAGTAATATTGGAAAAGTAGATGTTTTGTTATGGCTTATAAATATTGTACTTTTTTAAAACTTTTGTTAAGAAATTATCACGGTAACAATGCTGAATAACGATGTTGACTCAATAGAAAAAAGAAAATTTGATAACGAGAGAAAAATTATTATTGATTAAAAAGAAGTTTACAACAAAGAAGGTGCGTGGGACGAGAAGTATTTATAGATTTGACCAAAACCGAACCGAATCCTAATCGAAGAGAAACCATCTCTAAGCATTAAGAAATAATAAAAGGTGTGGGTGAATACTGAATAGTCTCTTTTAGTCCAAAGAGAAACATACTAAATCTAATCAACAAAATAGGAAAAGAAGACGACACATACTCTTCCATCGCCTCCCTCTGCACCTCAAGCAATAGAAAACTTCTAGCCTAATAATGTAAAGAAGTGAATAAAAAGATAAGGTGAGGTTTGGCTTAATATAAGAAAAATAACATCAATATATAATTGCTAGGGTACGTAGAAAAAAGAATCACACATTGGTGATGATGTTTCTGACGAGCTGAAAGGAAAAGACGGATGTGTTAGGAATTTTTATTTGTGTCCAGTCCACCACCACAATAAATACTGTGCGATTATTTTTCAGCAGGATCCTAGACCAAGTTGATGGTTGTGAGTGAGGTAGGTCCATCCAACTTGTAGTCCGTCAACCATCCGGTCTTGTCTTGTTTTTCAAGTCGTGGACATGGAGTTAAGACTTCTAAAAAAGTGTCATTCTAAAGCTTTAGTTTTAACATTTAAAAATGGACCTAAGGATGCAACGTGCAAAGGTATAGTATCTAATATAAAACAGCTTGACTCTGAGTTTGATTTTCCACAAGTCGTAGTCTCATGGACTTGGAAGTAGACTTTAAGTCAAGTTTCGGTTTATTATCTTCTCTAAATAAAGTTGTTCAATACGAAGTGCCTTTTTACACGAATTGAAGATCATTGGATACACAACTCCCGATTTTTCAAGATGTCATGACAACAAATGACCCAAGCTAGCCTATGTCTAAATACTAACGGGCCTCAAACTATTTCTTGGAGGAGTGTCAAGCAGGCAGGCACGACTTTCTTCAATCAAAGCAACCAAAATTCTCATGGAAAATGATTATGAAATTGTCGTAGTGTTGCACATACTTGATGGTATCAAACAGCCGCTAAAGATATATTTCGACAATTCAGTGACATGGCTGATGATATTTCTGAGAAGCTGAAAGGAAAAAGACAGATCTGTTAGGAATTTTTATTTTTGATCGGTCCACCATCGCAATAAGTACCATGGCACTATTTTTCAACAGGATCCTAGTTGATGGTTGTACGTGAAGTAGGTCCAATTAACTTGTCTATCAAATTTTATTTTCCACAAGTCGTGGTCTGGTGGACTTGGAAGTATGACTTCAAGTCAAATTTTGGTTTTATTATCTTCTCTAAATAAACTTGTTCAATAAACTTCAGTTACAAATTAACTTTTTACACGAATTGAAGATCATTGGATATACCGCTCCTAATTTTTTTAGATGCCAAGACAACAAATAACCCATGCCGGCCTATGTCTAAATACTAAGAGACCTCAAACTATTTCTTGGAGGAGTGTCAAGCATAACTAAACACTCACGGTTTTCTTCAATAAAAGCTACAAAAGTTCTCATGGAAAATGGTTATGATATTGTCATAGTATCGCGCATACTTGATGGTATGAAAAGGCCGCCCAAAATATATTTTGACAACTCAGTGAATGTGAATTTGTCATATCTCCCAACAATAATAGAACCTCTTCAAAATGAAAGCATATCGATATGAAGTTTTTGGATATTAAAGAAAGGGAACTATTATTCGTCGCCAGAAAATTACTTAAATCCCCCCCAACAATTATCATTTTACCATTCACAATTCATTTAATACACATTTCGTCCCGTGTCTTAAAATAATATTTTTGCCTGAGTTTTCCTCACATTCCCAGTACGAACACCACGAAAATGACTGGTGAAACACATGGATCTGGTAAGGTAAGTTGGGGGAAAAACATTTTGTCTCGGGCGTCTGGCTGAGACGCCCTCTCCTTGGAGGAGGCGTCCCAGCCAAACGCCTCGTCCTTGGGGGCGACACTTCTCTAAGCCGCCGTGCCCATGGTTGGGCATCCCAGCCAGATGCCCTAATTTTTTTTTAAAATTTATTTATGTTGTGTTATTTTAAATTATTTTAGGTTCCGTTACAATATTTCAGTAGTGATAGAGTAGATTACAGTGAGTTTTTTGATAGTAAACAAGTATTTCTAACAATCGAGGACACGTGTAAACAGGGCGAAACAAGTTGTCATCGGAGCCAGATTTTTTTGGTAATATCATCATACAAACACAAAAGCAGATAATCAAATGAATTGTTATCTGAGATATGATCGCAGAATGAAATGGGTTCTGTGATATGGATATTGCATTATGGAAGAACACGAAAACAAATGGCTGCGGTTGTCGGTTTTTGATAAAGGTAATCGAGCGACCGGATAGTGATGGATGAGTCGTAGTTTTAAATAGTACTCATAGACAACACAATCACAAACTTGTAGTTTATCCAAATGGTCACCAACAGATCGGCGGTCTTAGTTATGGAGCCAAGAAAATTGTTCGTGATATGATTGAGGCACAAATGAGACTACGTAACATCTTGTTGGTAGTAAATGAGAAATTCTCGGATGATAATCCCAATCGGAGACTTATTTATAACTTCAGCGAATACATGAGGATGACGAAATCTAAAGACAGGAATCCCGCTCTGCAGTTTCTGAATCAGGCAGTGCAGTATCAGTACTTACATTGGATTATGGCGGATGAAGAAAATAATGTCATCACTCACGCATTTTTGGCACATCCGACGTCGGTTCAGTTGTTGCGCACATACTCTTTCATAATATGCATGGATTCGACGTACAAAACGAACAAGTACAAGATGTCTTTGTTCGAGATGGTTGGGGTGACTCCAATAGACATGAACTTCCTCGTCAGCACGGCTCGCTATCCCCAACTGACAATACAAATCTGCCAACATTGCCGACCCACATGAGTACTGACCAATGGTATTTGGGTCCCTCGCCTCCAATAGGTCGCGTGGTCTGACTCTGTAACCGCTTTTGTCGACAAACAAGACGCGGCCTAGAAGTAAGAAGAGGTAGGCAGTCATCTGTGTATCCTCATTCTGTGGTGGTCGTCCCCGTCTACAACAGTCATCCACATCGTCGATGCTAACACCACCACTCCAAAATGAGTTATCCCGCCCAAGACCATCAACGCTGACCATAAGCAACTCTGATACATAAATCTTCAGCTCATGCGTCGATGCCTGAGCACTGACATACGACCCTCTATAGGACCGCGCAGAATCTGGAAGACGTCATGCAACACGATCGTCATCTCTCCAAAAGGCAAGTGGAAGAGTTGGTGTCAGGCTGCCACCACTCCACAAAGGCCGAAATCAACGGCATGTCAAGGCAGGAGAACATGTTGTAAGACAAGTGACCCAATCCGGTATCAGTAATGGTCGTTGTCATATCATCACTCATAACTGAACGCCAAGCCTGCAATGTAGTACAGGCTCTATGTCGATTATGGAAGTTCGGAACATTTCGATCCTCGCCCTCCTAAATGCGTCTGGCGTTGTGGCCTCCGAAACTTGGAATGATGTTGCCATCTAAAGGACCACCGGACATCACACAAGTCGCGATCCAAGATTCGTCATCAACTCTCTTCTTCTTCTGAGCTCAAGCGTCCGCAGGGCACAAACTCGAATCACAGGTCACAAACCGGCCACATTGACCCTTCCAAATGACCCACTCAGCCAAAGGACTACCATGTCACCCCCATTCTCCACCATATTGTTGTCTCGCCTCCTCCTGCGGCTCCAAGGCATACTGACCCCCATCGTCACTCTCGTCGTGACTACGTGTCTGACGACGATGTAATATATATATATATATATATATATATATATATATATATATATATATATATCTTAACTGAAGCAGAAATACCCTGTTTACGTGGATGACAAGGATCTGACTCATCAACTAAACTATATACAACGCGTAAGAGAACTGATTTCCCTTTTCCTCCGTGGTAAGCCGATGACTATTATAAAATTTCGTTAATGGATTTAAATTACTTAAATTACAAATTGATCAATCAATGAAACTAATTATAATAATTAATCAATTCAACTAATTACTCAACTAATTTAATTAATTATTAACTTAATAATCAATTTATTTAGAAATTATCACAAATTATAATCAATTTAAATAATAAAAATAATTATTTATTAAAAAAAGGAGAGACGTCTGTCGGAGACGCCCCTCCCAAAAAGGGGGCGTCTGATGGAGACGCCGCTTCCCAGGTTGGAGCGTCTCCTGCTGACGCCCCCCTGGGGGGGTGCTCCTGCGGACGCCCGACCTAATTTTTTTTATAAAAAAATTGAACGAGACATTTTACCACATTTGAGTACGTCGGGGCGTCCACTGACTCCTTTCCTGGCCTCCGAGACATTCTTTTGATGAGTATGAGAGTAATATGAAGATAAAATGGTATTAGGAGAGTGAAATGAAGAGTTATATAAGTAGAAATGACAGAATAGTAAAATGGTAATTCGCACGGACGAATTAAGTAGTTTTTCGGCGATGAATAACAATTAGTAAAGAAAAGTTGTAGAAAAAAGTTCGATATAAGAAACATGCTCCAAACATCAACATGATTACAAGATAAAATCCTTTAAGTTCACTTCCTATTTTCCTTTTATATTACAGGTTAGTTTCAGTCATTCATAATTGGCACCAACGTAGAATACAAGATGCCCAGAATGAAAATTTGTGAAGACATCAGATTTTTTCCCCTCACACAGTAATGAAACAAATTCATTACGTGTATTGCTTCAAAAGGTTTTCCTTCTTAAAGGAAACGTTGGGAATCAGAATCAATGACAAACTAACAAACAAGAACAACATGAAGTTCTTCGAAGCCGTGTCTGAATTCAATTTAAGCTGTTAAAAGACATGACAGAAGGCAAAGGTGAATTATTTCTAGACTACAGAAGAGGTGAACAAGAAAGATGCGTAGTAGTAGTAGTAGCAGAGGAGACTAATTACCCTATAAATTGGTAATGACCTTAGCTGTGAAATGGTAATGAACTACAAAAAATCCAAGTCTTCCTTCGACATGTCAACTGGTTCAACACGTCCGTCCTCATATATGATCTGCAAAAAAATAATTCAAGTTTAATATGTTTGTTGAAGTGAATTTCAAAGAGATTGAATGATTAGAGTTATGTCTACTTGTGTAGCAATCAAAATTTGATATGACTCCTCCATAGTACCTGAAGATTAAAAAAGTATTAACTCAAACGGATTGAAAGGCACCTTGGCTGCAATAAGAAACATAAACAACATAAACGTTGTCAAACTCAAACTAATCACATAACATAAAAGCATGTCAAAACAACATTCAAAAAGGTCAATTCGGAAGATAACCATTTGAGAAATTGTTCCAGATAGTCATGATAAAAAAATGCAAAAGCCAATTAGGAAGTTAAGTATGATCTCAGAAAAAAAAAATCACTGGTAACTTCTGTTTACTGTGAAACATTGCGCGAGATGCATGATCAGGAAAATGCAAAAGCTGTGATTTTCTTTCTTGATAATAACACATATTCTCCGGCTTCAACATACTCAAACGACTCTGGCAATCGATTTTAACAATTTCTCAGCTTGATTATGGTACTTCAGCCATTAGACTTTTTTTTTCAAAATGACTTGCACTATCGTGATTTTATAAAATAAAAAACTTGAAATCATTTTGAAAATTAATCACCAAATAATATTAATCAACAAGTCTGCAGAATGCACCAGTAAGCACAAGAAAATGTTCAACTACAGGTACGCTACAATGCATATTTAGGGGCCATCAAACACACATTGACCTCGAGGGATTCTACATTTACACATGAACCACATTTCACTAAACATGTTACGTATAGACTTAGCATATGAATTCACAAAAAAAATGGTTGTGCGATGTAAAGCTCATAAAGATCAAATGACCAAAAAGTGAATAACTAGGTCTATGAATGAATATTAAAATGGCCATGAAATAAAATACCAGATCTATGAGCACCTGTTATACTGGGTACTCCATATGCGCACCACCTGACCAATACAATTGCGAAAAGACGTCCCCTTTTCAGGAAAAGCTTGCAAGAAACCTATTTACCAAAAGAATAAAAAATGAGAATATGGAAAATTACAACCAAAGTGATAAGTTATCAGACAGTTGTGTACCAGCCAGAGCCCAGAGGGACTCCATTTCGCCAACCCTACAAAACAGCTCATTACAGGAAAATTCGCATGTCTAAACATAAATAGATCCAATCATTTATCACATTCTATGCTTTTTACCAATGAGATCTATTTAATTCTATGATTTACTTGCAGCATATTTCTTGAGAAACCAAGGGTTGAGTTGAATATGATTTCTCAATTCTTTCCCATTGCATTCATTGCAAATATAAGCTTTTCCGCATTCATCTAACAATCACTGGTTGCTTGTTCTTAACATAAAGAGACTTCCAAGTACTAACAGGGAAATTTATTGGGGAATCAGAACTCCCAAAAGCAAATGATATATCATGGTTATAGTCCACCTCAATACCCGCGTTGCACAATGATTCTTTTAGCTTGCTATAATGACTGCCCAGTTTTTGCCTGCAGCCTAAGGCCCCACAGTGACATTCCTGATCTGCTCCGAATTGTACGAACCTGCAGATCCCAGCGGAACATTAAGTGGTACGACAAAAATGATACTCTACAGTGAATGATCATGGCATATCACATCACAGAACATACTGATAATCATATGTAAGTCTCTCTCCTCTTTTTATGTTTCGAGTAGCAAAGATGTCAATTCGTGGTTTCATTCCCAAGCAAACCATAAATGAAAGTAAACATTCACTATAAAAACCATTTCTGCATTTCTGTATTTGGTTCACAGCTATGATTCAGGAATCTTGATTTGTTTCCTTTGTACGTGGCACCAATCACCATATCATGATTGACCTCACAGAGATAGAAGTTGGCATCTCCACGATGTTTCATTTTCCATAGTCTTTCATCACATGTTTTGTCATCAAATACTGCAGAAAAATCAAAAAAAGAAAAAAAGAGCATTGTAAGATAATAGAATTGTAGCAATAAAAGTGAGCATAGAAGCATATTTGTTTTTATTGATTTTGGTACGCAGATGGTAGAAGAAGAAGAAGAAAAGATTTAAATGTTTTGTTTATTATTTTGTTGTATATTTTTTCATGTGAGGTACAATTTGTATATATACTAATGCCATGAGAGATATAGCCGTTGGCTGGTGATTTGAGAGCGTATTTCTTTCCTTGTGAAGTTGTTGCCATAGAGGATGATCCGGAGATGATGAGGTTGAGCAAACGATCAATTCCAGGTTATGTAACTTTCTTAACACGCCTCCTCAAGTTGGGTCTGAAATAGGTTAATGAATCCCAACTTTTGAAGAATGCTTGAGAAGGTTTGGTGATCCAGGGCTTTTGTGACGATGTCTGCGAGTTGGTCATTGTTGGAGACGTATGGAACTTCTATTTACTTTGACTGGATTTTTTCTCTAATGAAATGGCAGTTCACATCTATGTGTTTGGTCCTTTCATGAAAAATTGGATTTGAGCCGATGTGTCATGTTGCATTGTTATCACAGAACATATTCATTGGTTCCTGAGAGTTGATGTTCATATCTTTGAGTAGTTGTTTGAGCCATATTAACTCGTTGGTGGTGGAAGCCATAACACGATATTCTGCTTCTGCGCTTGATCGGGCAACGACGTTTTGCTTTTTTGCTTCTCCATGTTACTAGGTTGCCTCCCACAAAGGTGCAAAAGCCAGTGGTGGATCTTCGATCGTGACTTCATGCCTAATCTGCATCGAAGTAACCAATTATGGAATTAGAATTATTATTTTTCATCCAAAGTCCTCGGAGTTTTTTTAAGATAACACAAGATTCTGTTTATGATGTCTAAATGATGAGTATGAGGAGAATGCATGAATTGACTAATTATACTTACAATATAAGTGATGTCAGGATGAGTGGCAGTGAGATAAATTAATTTTCCTACTAATTTTTGAAATTGACCGATGTCACCTAGGGGTGTACCATCGGTGGGCCCTACTTTTTTGTTGGTTTCGATAGGCGTGTTAACGGGTTTAGCGCCTATTTTACCTATTTCTTTGAGAAGTTCTAAGATGTATTTTCTTTGGGAGATAAAAATACCATTTTTTGAATAGGCAATTTCTATTCCGAGAAAATATTTCATATATCCTAAATCTTTTATGTCAAATTTAGATTTTAAGTAATTCTTAACTATATTTATTTCTTGATCACTGTCTCCTGTTATTATGATGCCATCAACATATATAAGTACTATAGTGGTAATATTATGACTATGTCTAGTAAACACGGAAGCATCAACAGAACTTTTTACAAAACCGTAAAGGAGGAGAGAGTGACTAAGTTTGGCATACCATGTTCTAGGTGACTGCTTTAGTCCATATATAGACTTATGAAGCTTACATACCTGATGAGGAGTCGTGGTGTAGCCTGGAGGAGGAGTCATATAGACTTCTTTAAGATTTCTCTGTAGAAAGGCATTTTTGACATCCATTTGGAAGAGATTTCACCTTTTGTTTATAGCTACAGATAAGAGAACACGAACAATGTTCATTTTGGCAATAGGTGCGGAGGTTTCTGTGTAGTCAAGACCATATGTTTGTGTATATCCTTTAGCTACAAGGCGAGCTTTATATCTCTCAATTTCCTCATTACTATGATATTTTATCTTATAGATCCATTTACATCCAACGGGTTTTATGCCATGTTGTAATGGAACTGAAGACCACGTTTTATTTTTTTCAAGAGCTCTTAGTTCTTCTTTCATGGCATTATTCCATTTTGTATTTCCTACAACTTCATGGTAGGAGGTGGGTTCCTTATTTTCGTCTATTTGAGTTAAGAAGGTTTGAAACTTATGGGATAGTTGGTTATAGGACAAGTAGTCTTGAATGGGGTAGGTGACCTGTGACACAATATAATCGTTAAGTCTAGTAGGAGGACGAGTTGGACGAGTGGACCTCCTTAGTGGAAGTTCATTTTCATTCCCCCCTTCGTCGCCATCAGGAGGGTTGTCTTGAGGCGCGTCTTTGACTTGTTGAGGAGGATCTTGTGGAGTGTGAGGGAGATTTGGAGTTGCATTGAGCAGGTCTATGGTGGGAAGCGGGACCGTAGTGGAAGTCTAGTAGTCTTCATCACTTTGAAAGAAAGATTTATTCTAAAAAAAAGACACATATCTTGAAACATACATTTTACAATTTTTGGGGTCATAACATTTGTACTATTTTTTCCTACAAGAATATCCTAAAAAATACATTTGACAGAACCATAGTCAAGCTTGTTCTCCCTTTTCCTGCGGACAAAGCAAATGCAACTAAAGATTTTAAAGTGGTCAATGGTTATTTTCTTATTATGTAGAATTTCTAGGGGTTGTTCGTTACCAATAGTGGGACTAGGAAGATGATTTATAATATAAGTTGCAATGAGAATAGCATTGGACCCAAAATTCTTGGGAACATTATTTTGGAAAAGAAGAGAACGGGTAACATTTAAAAGATGTCTATTTTTTGTTCACCAATTCAAATTTGTTGAGGTGTATTAATACACGTAGTTTGATGAAAAATTTATTTTTGTTTTGACAAATTTTGAAACATATTACTCATATATTCCGAGAAATTGTCAGATCTAAAAACATGAACCTTATTATTATCCATGTTTTCAACAAAGGCAAGAAATTCACGAAAAATAGTGTAAGCATCCAATTTTGTTTTTATCAAGTAAATCCAAGAAGTTCGGGAAAAAACATTGATAAAGCTAATGAAATAATGAAAACCATTGTGAGAGTTCACGGGAGCAGGTCCTCAAATACCTGAGTGAACTAATTCAAAAGGAATTTAAGTTTTAGTAGTAGAACTAGAAAAAGGTAGTCGAGTTTGTTTTGATAAATGACAGATGTCGCATAATAGTTTGGAATTAATAAAGGGAAATAAGCATTTTAACACACTAGAAGATGGGTGTCTCATCCTTTTGTGTCAGAGTTCGTGATTTGTTGAGGACCCAACATGTACGGCTTTGTTATGCGGCTCGAGGACATATAATCCATTTAAGAGAATGCCCTTACCAATCATCCTCCCTGTGGTACGGTCCTGAAAGATGACATCGTGAGGAGTAAAAATAACATTACAGTTAAGCATTCTAGTTATCCTAGCGACAGATAGCAAGTTTGTGTCAAAATTAGGAACATACAAGATTTTATCATGAATACTATTAAGTAATTCTGCATCTCCTGTGGCTTTAATTTCAACTTGATTCCCATTTGCTACAGTAACAAACTTATTTATTAAATTGAGATTGTTTTTATGTTACGAAGCATAGTAGAGTCCCCAGTCATATGATCGGTAGCCCCAGAATCGATAATCCAATTTTTCATGTTAGATTTAACTCCTGAAATGGCATCAATATGAAAATCGAGGTTATGTTCCATACCTGATAGATTACCTGTTCTGGGGGTGTTCTTTTGCAAAATCTCATTCAGGTGGCCCACCAGGGCACTTATTTGGTGCGGATCTGGATGCCAACCCGCTAGCCCATCTCGCGACCCATATGTATTAAGGTTGGGAGAAAATCTGGTTGCATGATCCGGAGTATAAAGCATCATGTTGTTTCCATTTTTGTCATTTGCGTTAGGGTTTTAGTTGTATAAGTGGTTGCCGCCGCCGATCCCGTCCACCATATTTGCTCTGACGTTCCTTTCTCCGTTCTTGGGTGGCCTGAAATGAGGAAAAAGAAACCAGCAAGAATTTTTATTATCTCCTTGTTTCTTACAGTTTTCGCAGTGTTCATTTGTTTTGTTGTCGAATCGCCTTTTTGTGTTGTTGTTGCCCTGAGCCTGGTTTCGACTGGCGGTGAAGGCATGGTTGTCAAAGTTCATACTTATGTTGTTGTCAGTCATGGTTCTCCTCTGTGTTTCGTCGTGTTGAATGAGGCTAGTGATGGTTGCGAGGCTCGGTTGCTCCGGTGCCATGAAGATCTGAGATCGTATGACTTCATACCTGGAATTTAACCACACCAAAAACTGATAGATCTGGTTTTGTTCTTGTCTGATTTGTATGGTTTTGGCATCTGTGGTTGGGGGTTCATAAATCCTCAACTCATCTCATCGTCTTCTGAGAGTACCAAGGTACTCAGAGATGGAAGTGGCGTTATGTCGTGTTTAGGAGATTTCTTGTTTGATTTTGAATACGTGCGTAAAATTCTTTCTCTTCCCATAGTGATCACGAATGGAATCCCAAAGTTCTTTTGCACTTTCTTTGTATATGAAGATCTCGGCGATGCTAGGTTGTATGGATGCGACGAGCCAGGACATGACTTGGTGGTCCATCATTTGCCATTCTTCTTGCTTTGTTTCCGTCCATGCACCTTCAGGTTTTGCGGTCTTCCCCGTGATGTGGCCCCTGAAGGAAAGGGTCACCCGCTTGCCCAAGAGAGGTAATTAGTCCCATTCAGAGGAGTCGAGACTAGGCACTGGGATGTGGCCACCTCGGGGTGACTGATTCCAGTGTCGTCCGACACGTTTTTGGTTTTTTAGGGTCTGGATGTTGGTTCTAATCGGCATTTAACCCCCTTGTATGAGGTGATGCCGATGATGACCTCCGGGAGGTTTTGAGGTCGGGAGTTTTGTGGATCAATGCACTAATACCATATTGATTTTGGTACGCATATTGTAGAAGAAGAAGAAGAAGAAAGGATTTGAATGTTTTGTTTATTATTTTGTTGTATATTTTTTCTTGTGAGGTACAATTTGTATATATATGAATGCTATGAGAGATATAGTCGTTGGCTGGTGATTTGAGAGCGTATTTCTTTCCTTGTGAAGTTGTTGCCATAGAGGATGATCCGGAGATGATGAGGATGAGCAAACGGTCAAGTCAAGGTTAGGTAACTTTCTTAACAGTTTTGCAAACAATATAGTTAGAAAAAACCACCTACTCCCACATACTATATCACAAAATCCCCTTGCTTTATATCTTCATCAGCTATCAGCCCCAGTCCACATTTCTTTGTCTAAGAGGGAGCATTTTAGTACTGGAATGAAATATGGTCATATTCAATATTGTTTTAATCTCAACTAAAAACAAGATACTCTGACATATGATTACAGAAACATCAAATTATCAATAGTATTTTGAAGAAAATCATTGTAACATAGCAAGATGAAAACAATCCAACAGACATTAAGCTACAGAGTGTGTCAATTGAATGTCATCACTCGTTGATGTGCCACGAACATTGTAACATCCCGGAACAGAGGAAAAAATTGAAATTTTAACAATAAAAAGATCTCAAGATAATGATCATTAAAGCGGGAATGTTACTCAAATATAATAACCAGTCAGTGCACCATAATACAACAGAGTTTGTCAAAATACCTGATTACATCAATACAACGAAAGACAAGTACAGATAATCATGACGACCTCGAATAGTCCGAAGAGGATCATGACCCCAAAATGTGTGTGCCCACTGTCACCACCCCACAAAATCTACTGCGGTCCTGAAACATGGATTAAACAACAATGCTTGAGTTTCCCATTAGGAAACCCCGCATGCCAAGCTCACCTATATGAATGCAGCAGTACGGTAATGAACCTATCATACTAGTAGCATGTCATCAACGACAATGAAAACATATCCCCTCCAAGGGTATAACATGACCTCAGTCCTACCACATCATCAACACCCTCTAAGGGTCAACAAGGACGTCTGTCCAACAAACAACATTGAGTCTCCCTCGGAGACCTACCGTAGGCACATACGGTCTTACGGACAGTACGCAACGCACCCCCACACGCGACTACTCTATCCAAGGGACCGGTGAAGAGCGTCCGCACTTCCACACCAAATGAATCAAATCTGAAACATCGTGGTCTACACTACACCAACGGAGTTGTCTCCTGGTCAGTCAAACAATCACTCAGTAGGTGCCCCGCTGAGCTATCGTCGTCGGAACAACATTGGCAGTACAACATCAGACGACACAACATTATCGCCGGAACAACATCGACTGCATCAAGCCGGAACATTAGTGGCAACATCATCGTCGGTACAGCCTTGGCGGCATCGCCGACACAACATCGGCGGTACAACATACGTTCGGCACAACATCGGACGATTCCGGACCGTAGTCCGCAAGGTCATCATGCTCCACGAGCCATGCATCATCATGCATTGGGATCCGTGGTCCCTCAGGTTTGCTACTCTAGTAGGCTTAAAGACATTGTTTATGCAATTAGTTTGAGATTAAAGACATTGTTGTTATTGTATCTACATTTATATGTGTCTATATCCATGAACAATGCTAATATTCATACTATTTTTCACTTATTTTTGACTTGGTATTCGTATTTATTTTGCAAAATTTGAACAAATAAAATACATATCAATATCAATCTCATAATACTCTTGATATTTCGATATGAAATTTTAATAATCACATTCTTGTATGTTTGGACGTACAAATCTCACTTGCAACTGTATGGTGTGGATACAATCATCATTTTGGGATCTTTGCTCAATGCTTACTAAGTCAAATTCAATTAAAATATTCTAAAGGAAACCCTAGCGATAAGAAATTATAATTACCATTTCGAAAATTCGAAGAACAATTGTCTTACTAAGTTAGTTCATATTGCCCAACTATATATGTTAGTTTTAAAGTGACTCCTAGCAAATAATCCGTACTAATCTTTTGTACTTCAGTAATGTAAACAAAATGTGGCTGCAGTTCATTGAAATTGTACATCAGCAACGAATTATATGAATTGAAATAATTCTATAAAAATTATAGACAAAAATGTAATTATAATGCATACAAATAGGAAAGATTCCAAACTTCTAACACTTCGAAGCATTGCACATAAATTTGTGACATCAAGGTTCACCATTAAATTAGTTCACTACATTGATTGTTAAAACAAAAGCCAAATACAACAACATACCTCCTGTGCAACGTATTTTTAGACTTAGTGACACAAATATAGTGTTACTAGTCCTATTAGTAGATACATTACTTGTAATGAGAACATGAGTTGATGAACTAACAAACAGAACTTGAGCCACTGCACCAACTCCCAAAGCTTTCCTTATTCTGAGGATAGTCACGAAATGACCCATTCTTTTCCAGAAAATCAAGTATGTTGTGTGTCTCTCCCAAATGATTGCAGCTTCTCTAACTTTATCCTCCCTGAGTCCAAATTTACCACTAGAGCAATGAGTGAAGATGGCGAGTGGAAGATTGGTCAAGCAAGCGCCAATAAGATCCACAACCACACCTTCCAACCAATTAACCGACCAACCGCTAGCAGCCACGTAATCAACATGATGTTTTTGTAATTCTGTCTCAGTGATTATGTACATGCAACTAACAGCAAAAACCTTCATGGACCAATTCTTGGCACTAACATTCTCATACTCCTTCATATGCTCCCTTGATTTGACGTTGAGCTTAAAAATAGAACTTCTTGGGTCAGTTGAGGAAGCAATTGTCGTAAGATTCACATCTAACCATTGACCGTGAAGGCAGACTCCTTCCCAAACCATTTTTGTTGCCTCATATACTCCCTTGACGTTGAGCTTAAAAATAGAACTTCTTGGGTCAGTTGAGGAAGCAATTGTCGTAAGATTCACATCTAACCATTGTCGAGAGCTTTATTGATTAAAACGAAGTTTACAACAAAGACGGTTGAATGGGAAAAGAGAAAGCAATCGGGTGCGTGAGATACGAATACCCCCGAGTACAAGACTATCGATCACAATAGTTGTCTAAATCCTTTGATTCTCTCTTACACCTATCTCAACTTTTAGGTAGTTAAACCTATCATAAGTATTTTCAAGACAAATCCTAACAACTTCTTTATCTCGAGCTGAAAGTTTTTAAAAGGTGTGGGTGAATACTGAATAGTCTCCTTTAGTCCAAAGAGAAACATACTAAATCTAATCAACAAAATAGGAAAAGAAGAAGGCACATACTCTCCCATCGCCTCTCTCTGGACCTCAAGCAATAGAAAACTTCTAGACCAATAATGTAAAGAAGTGAATAAAAAGATAAGGTGAGGTTTGGCTTAATATAAGAAAAATAACATCAATATATAATTGCTAGGGTACGTAGAAAAAAGAATCACACATTGGTGATAATGTTTCTGAGAAAGACGGACATGTTAGGACTTAGGATTTTTTATTTTTGATCGATCCACCACCACAATAAATACCAGGGGTCTATTTTTCAACATGGTCCTAGACCTAGTTGATGGTTGTGACAACTTGCCTGCTATGTTTGATTTTTTTTCCAACAAGTCGTCGACTCGTGGACTTGGAAGTACGACTTCAAGTCATGTTTTGGTTCTCTAAATAAATGTGTTCAATAAGCTTCAGTTACGAAGTAACTTTTTACACGAAATGAATATCTTTGGATACACTGCTTCCAAAAAATTTAGATGTCATGACAACAAATGACACACACCAGCCTGTGTCTAAATACTAAGAGGCCTCAAACTATTTCTTGAAGGAGTACCATCAAACTATTTCTTGGAGGAGTACCAAGCAGACACTCACGGCTTTCTTCAATCAAAGCTACCAAAATTCTCATGGAAAATGATTATGAAATTGTCATAGTGTTGTGAAGAAATCAGATTTTTTCCCCTCACACAGTAATGAAACAAATTCATTAAGATATGTAGGTACGTTTTCTACCTGCACCACGATTCTTGATGAATGTTGTTCCTAGGATCGGTTTGGGACACCCAGGTTTGGAGTATGGGATTTTCAAAACCTGTGTTTGAGATGTAGATAACTTTTTGAGAGGTTCAGAAATTTTAAGGGGAGAATCTCGTTTTTCTGTTTGGGACATTAGAATTAGAATTTTATTTTTCTTGCGTTTCAAGTATCCTTCTAGATGTCAACAACTAGTATAAACTAGCATTCGACCCGCGATTTGCATGGTTTCTATAATGAAATAGCAAATAAGTACAATTACTATCCTAAAGATAAAAAAATTCTATCCTATATTCAATTTTTTCCATAAATTTAATCAATATAAATGACATGTTTAATGTATGAGTGTGTCACAAATTTAATACAAAGTCTAGAATCTTACGTATATTTTAGCCAAAGGCATAGTGGAAGACCATGTTGTTAAGATATTTGAAGAGCAAAACCAAGTTATGACATCACATATATAGGTTCTTATTGCAAGAAGAAATACTTTATATACATCAAAACATGGCCTCAACCAATTCTTCATTCAAGAAACTGCACTTTAACAATGTCATGGAAGAAGCAAATATAATATTTGCTTAACTACTTAACTGGAACCAAGTCGTACGGAAAGAAGATATGGATAAGAAAAAAGGAGGTTGATTTACTCTTCCTGCGTTTACCATCCTACATTAAAATGTTGGAACAACGGTTGTTGATGAAAATATCAGAGTAATAGTCATCGTGAAAACGAATCATAGTTCTTCAAAATGCATGGATAGCATAAACAAAAGGAACACCTACAGCCATTTGTTTTGAAACGATACTAGCTAGCTACATCATGTGTGTCCAGAGTCCTCAAGCTACAAAGTGATCGATCGTGTGTATCTTATTCTTGTTATGTCCATTTCTGATTCTTTGGAAAGAAGAAAAAACCCTCCATTGACCATTTTCGTTTCCAAACTCATGACAATGCATGTGTATGTTTCAATACTTTTCAATGTAATTTAAGGATATTATTCTGAGTTTGGAGATAAAGAAATCTTATATATATAGTCAAGCTCTAGTGAGCTCAGGGCTCATCAAATTTAGTTTAAGTTCCTTACAATATCACCATTGGATCTTATTTACAGTTAATCTCACCATTCATTAGCATAACCGTTTTTTTCTTAATCTACCTTACAATTTGAAATGAGTGGTGGATATTGTGGGGGCTTAATTTAGAAAACTTGAGCCCTAAGCTCACTAGAGAATTCCTGTATATATATATATATATATATATATATATATATATATACATTGCTTTCTTGTATATATATATACATTGCTTTCCTGTATATATATATATATATATATATATATATATATTGAAGTACCATAAATATATCATGAGGTATAACACTATATTGGTAATAAAAATGACACGAAAGCAATGTAGCAAGCCTTGACATCAAATGATATCTCATAATAATTGCGTAATATATCAACCTATCTTACTAGATATGATCATAATTTGGTAATCCAGCAAACATGATCATTTATTGTGAAATAACTTATGATCCATATTCTTCACCAATCGAATTCCTAACTCCACTCTGATTCAAATTGTTACATCCTAACCCTTTGCTTATTGGATTGATTGTGTTTAGGTGGTGGATTAGAGGAGGTCGAGATGGATTGAGATGGACGACTGAGATTGGTTTGGTTTGAGTATAAAAGGTTTGATCTCTCTTACTCTTTTCCTCTCTCTCCCGAGCATTTCTCTCTCTCTCTCTCAATCATTTCTCTTCCAGCCTTGGAGTCATGGTGGAGTGGACGATCGGCAAGGCGAGGTGAAGCCCTGTTGAGTGTCGGAGTGGAGGTGATCGCGAGCGAGGAGTTCGCCGGAGGAGTAGAGGAGATGCTCGTGGAAGCGACACTACTACAGAAAAGGGAATATACGTCGGATGTACGGGGCTATGAACGTCAGATATAAGCACACCCCGAACCGACGTCTATGTGTGTGTCGTCTATACATAGACGTCGGCCATAGTATAGTCGACGTCTATACCTAACGAATATACGTCGGCTATACTTAGAAGCCGACGTATATTCATTAACGTATAGACGTCGGTCTATACGATGGCCGACGTCTATACTTTAGGGATAAACGTCGGTTAACTCACATACGACATCTATACTTTAGGTATAGACGTCGGGTACGTAACATACGACGTCTATACTTTAAGTATAGACGTCGGATTCATACTAAAGCCGACGTCTATTCCTTTCTTCAGAGAAATAGACGTCGACCAATAACTACAGCCGTCGTCTATTCCTAAACCTGGACAAAAATAAATAAATAGCATCCGATGAAATTGTTTTTAGTCATCGTATTCGTGTACATACAATTGCACCAAATTCGTTCACCTATAAATTTGTTCACAATTTCATCCACATATACATACAAGCACAAACTAACAAGCATACATGCACAAACACAAACACAAACATACAACCATACATACACAAACATAAAAAGCATACACAATTGACATTCAACACACTTGCAATTAATTCATTCTAAAATTAAGGTGATTATATTAATGCATAAAGTGTACGTTTGTAATACAAGTGCACTTGTTAACTAAATTACAAAAAATACTATTGGCAGGAGAACCTCTTAGTTCGTCAGCATGTTTCTGATGAAATAGCGAGTCCATCGGTCGCGAGTTTCATCGAGCTCCTGTTGCGAGAAGGGACCACTACTTTTTGGGAAAACCTATCAAAAAATACAAGTGTTGAATATTAATAACTAAATATTGAAACTACACAACTATACAATTGAATAACGATCTACATTACCTCGGATAGGCATACGTCTTGAGTTGCCAATTCGAGGATTTCCTCCATGTATCTCATCACGTAGTAACCGCATTCCGTATTTCCAACCTGCTTCCGGTACTACAAATATAGGAATTCGCTAAATATTTGTTCCTAACTTAATTAACAAAAATGGGATAGAACGTACTCTCATTCCATGCCATGTTATTCCTGATTTTGTGGTTGTTCTCCTACCACCTAAAGCTCTGTAAACCTTAATTGCCCTGAGTAGCACAAGTTAAAATATCAATCAATAATACTAATAAAAATCCACGAATTATTTTATTCACGACTAAACGAACTTACATATTTAGAAGTTTCTTTATTGAGTCCCTTGGTTTATTCGACCCCAACGGATCAAACCAATATGCCGAATTAGTCGTGGGGCATACAACGACAAGCATCCAAAAATTATAATTTATTACATTTTTGATAAAATTATTCAATACTTTTCATTGTATACAAAAAAACACTTACTTCACTTGCATGTCGATAATCATGATACACAACGAATCCATCGCCATGATATCCTCTTTGGTGACGTACAAAGCGGGAGGCAACCCTTTATCCTCCTCCAAATCCCAGGTACTTAAGGATTGTGGTTCCCTACCTACCATACATTGATACAACAATTTGCACCTACTTGGAAGCGAATTAATGTTGATCGGAGATTGGTTGTTTGACCCTTTGCTCCGGGGGCTTGACACTTTACAAATATGTATAGAACCGTTAAAATACAATTGTTAAAAAATTTGAAGTTTAAAGTCTTTCAAAGTTAAACTATACCTCATGTTTGTCGTTTAGCTCTACTAAATAACTAGGCCACCGCACGAACCCACCGATAGCATCGCCGAGAGTAACAATCTCTTCTTCCGGAAATGGCACAAAAGCACCAGGATCTAAGCAACTCTCAACTGCAACCTTCAATTCTCCCTCTCCTACCTCTGTGAAGTCGTGTCTGGAGATGTTATAAACTTTCTCGTGTCCCACCAATCTTCGATCAGGGTCTTCGACAAATAAAGCACATCTAGATCCATCCGCGAACTTTCCAAACGAGGGACCATTGACGAGGGCCAATTCTCGAGAATGAGACACGAAATCATCTTGTCGATCAGGGTGGAACACTGGCGGAACTGGAGGAGTAGTCTCCGCCGAAGAACCGGTCTTACGACGGGTAGGAGAAGTAGGCAAACGATCCAATCTCTCCAAAACAAGTTGCAACGTATTCTTCAAATCTGCGATCTCTTGCTGGCATTTGGTATGACCAGTCGACGAAGTAGACCGTTGAGTCTTCCCATAATATTGTCGAAGTCCAACTCTACTCCCTACCCCTCGCACACGACCGGGGTGTTCGTCGTTTCCCAAGGTCTCTAGTTCTTCTGCCCACGAATTCTTTCATGAGACAAGGACCTCGTGTACTGTATATCTTCGAACCTTCAGACTCGGAGGAAGTGGGTTTCTTTTTCGGATCCATTATACTATAAAAGATAAATTCAAGTAATTAAATAAGGTAAAGACATTAAATGTCTATTACAATGTGTTACAACAGAAAATTTGCACCTTTACTGTTTTTTTTCCTTAATGGATTTTCAATCCATATACCTTCACCGTGGTCATCTCTAAACATACAAGTCTCAACATTTATTTCTTCATCTACTGAGTTCAACTCAGGTGCTTGCTTAGAGAAAGGTGGTGTCTCTTCATACTCGATCAGGATATCATCTGATACAATTTTTTTCTTCCCTTCCAAAATTACTGCCCATTTCTTATCACATGGATCAGCCACATAAAAGAGTTGTTTCGCTTGGGAAGCTAGAATAAAAGGTTCTCCTTTATACCCTTTTTTTGAAGAATCAATTAAAGTGAAGCCATAGTCATCCACTCGAACTCCTGTTTTATTATCAACCCACTGGATGCTAGATTTTTGAACCAAGAGATGAAATTCTTATTGTGACTATTAATTACTTGTTGATCACTCCACAAAGGATTTCTTTCCTTTAGAAACTTCATGTGTTCATTTAAGTATGGTTGAACTTCATTCGAATTGCACAACACATAAAAATATGCTGTCATTAAGTCATCACCATTTGGATTTAATATTTTCATCCCACGTGTCCCTTTACCATCGGCACGTTTATCATGACGATTCTTCAGAAGTCCAACAGTTTTGGTGTTTGCTAGGTATCCAGTGCAAAACTCGATAACCTCCTCAGCTATGTATCCTTCAACAATACTAGCATCTGGTCTTTGACGATTTTTGCAATAACCTTTCAACACTTTCATATAACGCTCGAAAGGATACATCCACCTTAAGAAAACTGGTCCGCACAATTTAACTTCTCTAACCAAATGAATAACAAGATGAATCATAATGTCAAAAAAAACCGGGGGGAAGAACATCTCCAACTGACATAATGTGACCACAAATTTATTCTGTAACTTGTCTAACTGCACAGGATCGACCACTTTACTGCAAATCTTATTGAAAAAGGAACACAACTTTATTATTGCTTGTCTAACATCTTTCGGTAATATGGATCTCAGTGCTACAGGTAACAACTGTTGCATTAAAGTGTGACAATCGTGAGACTTCATCCCCACAAGTTTCAAATCCTTCATAACAACAAGACTACTGATATTTGAAGAATAACCTTGTGGAACCCTTACATCATGCAAACACTGACAGAGAATTCTTTTCTCCTTTCTAGACAATGTATAACTAGCTGGAGGTAAGTAATTCCGATCTCCTTTCTTCTCTGGTGCCAACATTGCTCGTATACCAATATCAACAAGATCAAGTCTAGCATTATATCCATCTTTGGTTTTACCAGGTATGTTCAACAGAGTGCCAACAAGACTATCACAAACATTTTTCTCTACGTGCATCACATCAATACAATGTCTAACTTCTAAAGTTTTCCAGTAAGGGAAATCAAAAAATATTGATCTTTTTTTCCAACTACTTTTGTCGTTTGCTCGTTTGTACGGTTTTCCAAATTCACATTCAATGTTCCTTACACGTTCATACACCTTTTCGACGCTGATTTTAACTGGCGGATTCTGAAACTCCTGTTTTCCGTTAAATGCCTTCTTCAACCTACGATAAGGATGAGAGTTTGGCAAAAATCTCCGATGACCGAGATAGACAGTCTTAGAACCATTAACTAGTTGCAAAGAACATGTATTTTCCTCGCAAATTGGACAAGCTTTATGACCTTTGACTGAATATCCAGACAGATTACCATAAGCTGGAAAGTCATTAATCGTGCAAAATATCATTGCCCGCATTACGAACGACTCCTGACGAAAAGAATCAAAAACTGACTCTCTGTCATCCCACAATCTCTTTAGGTCATCAATTAAAGGTCTTAAATACACATCGATGTCGTTTCCAGGTTGTTTCGGACCAGAAATCATTAAGGACAACATGATATATTTGCGTTTCATGCATAACCACGGGGGCAGATTGTAAATTACAAGCAGAACGGGCCAAGAACTGTGAATGCTACTCAAACTACCGAAAGGATTCATTCCGTCAGTACAGAGCCCAAGTCGTACATTCCTCGATTCTTCACCAAACACAGGAAAGTCGACATTTATTTTTTCCACTGAGGTGAATCTGCAGGGTGACGTAGCAACTGATCATTTGGTTTCTCACGATCAACATGCCATGTCATGTTCTTGGAATCCTCTTTACCCGCAAACAAACGTTTAAGCCTTGGTATTATCGGAAGATACCACAAAATCTTAGCAAGAGGTCCTTTGATTTTCATCTCATCAGCCTCTTCATTGTGGTTTGGTCCACTACGTTTCATTTTGTATCTTGAAACATTACACCTGGGACAGGAATGTAAGTTTTCAAATTCACACCTATACAATATACAATTGTTCGGGCATGCGTGTATCTTCCTATATTCCATTCCCATAGGGCACAACACTTTCTTTGCATCATAAGTTCTATCTGACAACTCATTATCATCTAGAAGCATCTCTTTCACTAACTTCAACATTGATGTGAAACTCACATCGGACCAACCATTTCCAGCTTTTAAATTGTACAACTTCAACACCGCTGACAATCTAGTGAATTTGGTACAATTCTTATACAACGGCTTCTCATTGTCACTCAACAAATTACCAAGTAAATCGGGGTTGGACGAAAACTTTTCAGCCATATCCTGAACCATTTCCTCTAAGTGATCTTCCACACTAACATCTTCTCCATCATTCTTGGAACGACTACATGATTCATTTTCGTCGTGCCATATCCACCGTCTGTAATTTGGGTCGAAACCTTTCTCAAACAAATGATCTTTCATTTTCCGAAAAGTCAACACCGACATATTATGACACTTATTACACGGAGAATACACCATGTCGTTGTCTTTCATTTTCTTAGAATGTTTTTTGGCAACCTCTAAGAACATATTCACTCCGTTCTCATACTCATCACTCAATCTGTTTGAAACAATCCACTCTCGATCCATTTCAATCTAAACAGAGGCAAAAATGATAGTTATTATTGCAGAAAATAAATAAAATTTCAATTTAAAAGAATGTGTCCGTAGATGAGAAGATTTAGAGACATTAAGATGAGAAAAGAATGACTCAGAGGAGAAGAGATGAAGTCCTTAATCTAGCGTGGAATAAGGAAGGTTAGAAATCTAACTAAGCAATCAAGGCCAAAACAAACCTAAAGTCCACTATAGGTCCTTAGTAATAGACGACGCCTAACTTCGAGGTCCCACCGAGGACCACTAGTCTGTAGGAAATCAAGAACCCGGAGGTCCCTAATATCTCAGGGACACTAGATGGGCAACGACGTTCAGGCCGAAATGGTCTTAAACATCGAGGACCACTAATCTATAGGAAATCAAGAACCCGGAGGTTCCTAAAATCTCAGGGAGACTAGATGGGCAACGACATTCAGGCCATAACGGTCTTAAACGGTTTCCTCTCCTTAATGCGCCCGAAAATCCTAGGGGCCAACGTCTAATTGATTTTATTAAGGCTCTTTTATTAAGTGGTTTCTGGGCCAAGGAAAGGGTGATGAAATCCCCCACCTCATCTCCTATAGGTGACTGCCCCCTAAGTGTTTTTCATACCTTAATCTAACAAACAACACACCAAACAAACACTCACCTCACTCTTGTTCCAATGCAAGTCCTACTAACTAATGCGTGCTTTCTAATGAATGATGAGTGAAAGATAGTACGTACCTTACGCCAGCAATCTACGACAAAAATCGTAAATAATAGAAAAATACAATACATGCAAATCCTATATGATGAATGACTTAGCAAATATTGTCTAATCTTTTGCTTTGGGTTATTAAAGGCCAAGTTGTTTAAGGGGGGCAATGAGTTATTATCATAATATTAAAAATTCCAAAAATTAAGGCAATAAACATTTAAAATATTAAAAGCAAGTATTAAAAATAATTACTTGAATTGACAGAAAAACATTTTAAACACAAACTATCATGTTATTAATAATAATTGGGAATAAAATTTTATTGAAATTTTGGCAGAACCTCCACTTAGAATTTGATATGTAAAATTCTTCAAATCCTGAAATCAACAAGAAAAATGTATATCTAGTTATCTACTCACATTCACATCATGTATTTCTCTACTCAATCCAAACCAAATTCTTAACATAATCCAAACCAAATCAATCCAATGAAAACAAAGTTTGGTTAAATCATTCAACCAACCCAACTCAATCCAAACCAAATCAATCCAATGAATATGTTTATCAAATATCAACACATAACACACATGCAAAAAAACTCCGAGAAGAAGTTGCTTATCACGTCTACATGTCAAGAGTGTACATCCACATCAAGACCATACAACTCATGCCATTACACATCATCAATCAATAATTTTGATTTATTTTTTTCTACTTTGGAAACCATTTGCTACACACCAACAAATTGAATCATTGATTAACTTGGAAAATAAAAGGAATTCTAAATGTTGATATTTGCATCAATACACTTAGATTATCACATTAACCAATAAAACATCTCATGTTTTCTCTTCAAAAGTCACATCTATTGAAAACATTTAAAGTCTACTATTCAGACATTAATATCTACGTTATTATTGTGAACTAATCCTAAATTGGCGTTGGATTCTTCATCTAAACTAATCCTAAATTAAGGATCTAAAATTGAGCACGAACCAGAGGATGGAAAAGTTGTGATGCCGGAGGAGGTCTTTGTGGTTCCCGAAGATGTCGCGGAGGAGACGGCTGTAAACGACACAAGATGAAGGCCAAGTTAGAAAGAATATGTGGAGAAAGACGAACTTAGAACAACCAAAAACGAACATAAAACCTACATGTGGAGAGAGACGGAGGAAGACGGAGGAAGAAGGAGAAGAGGGCCGGAGAAGTGGAGGAGAGCTTGGGAGCTCGCTGCGGTGCCGGAGACGGTGCGGATCGGTCGGAGGATGGTCTCGGAGGAGAGTTCGGTCGCGGGACGGCTAGGGTTTGGGTGGGTTTCGACTGAAATGAATGAAAGAAAACGCGTCTGTCCGATTTCTTTAAGACCTATATACGTCGGATGTTCCATAACACCGACGTCTATACCTTGACGTCTATATGGTTGGAGCATAGACGTCGGTCTTCCATTACGTCTGACGTCTATAGGGCGACGTCTATACCCCATAGACGTCGGATTCACAAGGTACACAAACAGCCGACGTCTATAGGGAGACGTCTATACCATATAGACGTCGGCTAAACGTGTGATTCCTAAACCCGACGTCTATAGTACTACATAGACGTCGGCCTCAATGAAGACCGACGTCTATTCTGTCCTCTCCCCACTAGACGTCGGTGGTTATAACGGCCGACGTCTATTGGGCGACGAGTAAAGCCAATTCTGCACTAGTGCGACCTTCGTGGGTTCTTCAAAGGCTTCTTCAAGCCTTAAAGGTATGTCAAGCTTTAGTTTAATCCTCTTTTTAGCCTTTGTGAGGATTGGAGTGGCCGACGGTAGGCCGAAAGGCTCGTCGAGGATCTTGCAGCAGCTTTTCTGCTCTGGAACGGTCGACCGACGGGTTGGCACGGTCGACTGGGCGTAGTGTTTTTCGGGCAAAATCCCTTGCACCGGTCGGACGATACTCTAGGAGTGGTCGACCGGTGGTACATTTTAGCAAGAGGAATAGGCTCTGGGTGTTCTCGGTCGAACGAGTACCCTTTGCCAGTCGACCGAAAGCACTGTAGTAAGTCGGTTGGGGGCGTCGACCATCCAAATGGTCGACCGCCTGTTGACTTCGTCCGACCGATAACTTAAGTTAACTTAATGGCCGGTCGACCAAAAGAGTTGTTTCGGTCGACCATGTAGTGCAGTTTGTTGGTGAGTCTTACTAGTAGGAATCGGTCGACCGTGAGTTTTTGTCGTTCGACCGTTGTTGCTTTTCGAGCAAGAGAGGTTTTCACTGTTGGATTTAGGTCGAACGGGGCCCCTTTGTCGTTCGACCGGTTGGACGTTATTTCGGTTTTATTGCGGAACAGTAGTGCAGTTCGGTCGACCGTTTATGGTTTTGGTTCGACCGTTGGGGCACAGTTTTGCATATTGATGCTTGTGTCGTGTGTGGTTGGATCTGCCTCGAGGGCAACGGGTCCCCAGCCTTTTTGGGTGATGGTACGGACATGCCGGCCTAAGAGGAGATCGTGGTGGTGCCTCTACGGAGCGGTGCCTTGTGTGCACGTTGTTGTTGCCGATGTTTTCCGGCGGTGCCTTGTGAGCACGTTATTGTGGCCGAGACTCTGATCGGCGGTGCCTTGTGTGCACTGTGTTGTGGGGTTGGGGTGAGAGGACCCTTGAGACCCGTGGCCAATGTTTTCCGGCAGTGCCTTGTGTACACGTGTTAGTTGTGCTTTTATTGCATTCTTCATTTCATGTTTCATATATACATGTTATGTTCATATCTTAGGGGTTTGGCATACGGGGTTTCCCTATGGGAGACTCAGGCATTGTTGTGTTACATGTCAGGTTGTGCACGTCAGTAGGTGGTGGTGACTGCGGACAGGAGCACCCAGACGAGATCCTGTCTTTTTTTCCAGACCGTGAGGTGGATGATTTCCCTTGTATTTGTGTTTGTACATCTTTTGTGTTGGGTTGTAATCATCATTGACTCTTGTATTAACTCAGTGTACCACTTTATATATATATGTGGTTTGGTAACGACCCCAGTGTTGATTCTTGTATCTGTTTAAAGTTTTAAAATTTTTCGTTGTTTCGAGGCGTTACAATTTGGTATCAGAGCTTTTCGGTCCCGGTGTGTTTGTCCAATGAAACCACCTTAGAGGTCTTGCATTTAGTTGTCATTCATCATCCATTCATTCATAATCATTAATTCATTGTCGTTTTCCGTCCTCTTGTGTAGATGCCTCCGAGACGTGTGAGGTCACCTTCACGTTATAGGGGCGCAAGTGAGGAGACTGGTAGGGAGGACAGGGAGGAGGAGAGGAGGACCCTTCAGGGGACTCTTGGTAGGCTAGGCGAGTTTCTCGAGCGCCAGTCTGCACAGTCTGAGCAGGCAGGGGCGGGGGTAGTGCTGGATCGGTTTATGCGTCAGCACTCTCATTCCTTTGATGGTAGTGGTGAGCCGGAGGCAGCGGAGGATTGGGTCTTCAAGATCCGGAAGATCTTTAGGGCTATCGGATGTCCTTCTGAGAGGTAGGTGGATCTGTCCACCTATGTGTTGGACGGAGAGGCAGCCAACTGGTGGAGGTCCACGTCGGCTGTTATTTTCGAGGACAGTGAGGAGGTGGGCTGGGAGGAATTCCTCGCGGAGTTCAACCAGCGGTATTTTCCCCAGCACGTGCGTGACCGGAAAAAGGAGGAGTTCGTGGCACTCGAGCAGTGAGAGATGACGCTGGCGGCTTACATTAGCAGGTTTCACGCCTTAGAGCGTTACTGCCCAGATACTTATGTGACATAGGAGCATAGAGCTCGGAAGTTTATCCGAGGGTTGAGGCCGCAGTTCCGGTCTCGTGTGACTACGAGCATGCCGCGTACTTTAGGTGATGCAGTGAAGTTTGCGACGATTATGGATCAGCAGTACCTATTGCCATAAGAGTCAGATTCCAAAGATGCACTTGTTGCGATGGTTTTGTCCTGTGCAATATCAACAGAACTATTAATGCTCAGAGGAGAACCAGAAGTTTTCATTTGATTCTGAAACCCTTCATTCTTCTCAATTGACACGTTTTTGTTGTCTTAAGATTTGTCAACGTCAAATCTAGCAAATGTATGACCATTTTGACATTCACGAAGAGTGGAAGGAGCAGAAAATTCAGCAAGGACCTCCTTGGGTCCATCATCAACACTAGCAAGACCTGATGTCGAAATATCAATTTTGACTTTGTCATCAATTGATTTCAAAGGCACAGGACTATCTGAGTTCAAGAGCTCGTGCTCTTCTTTCCGTTCGATAGATACTACACAGTTGCTTCCTTGAGTACCAGTTGTGGGATTTTCAATTTTATCAACCACTTTCATTTTGCCTCTCACACGCTTTCTCCCACTTCTTTTTCTGGGAATACGAGTTCTATGCTCGGCCAACTCCACAATATGGTCCCACACCACAATAAGAAAACACAGTACAATCAAAACGGACAGCATAGACTATATAATAGACAAGATGCCATTTTAATTTAATAATGTATGTAGTCAAAATGATAGTATACAAACAAGTACATACAGGTTTAACCTTCTCATTTGCAATTACAGCAACCACTTCCCTCTGAGAGAAACTGAGACTATTGTTGCTCGAAGGAACAAGGCATGACTCCTCACAAATTGGGTTAACGTGTGATATTCCACTCTCAATTTCCTAAAAACAGAGGTTTAGATGGAGTCTTGCCATGATTAATAACAAAACCTAACATGATAACTAATGAAAGAGGTTACCTTGGCGGGTTCTTGTCTCTGGCATAATGAGGTATCATTAGAGTCGTTTTGCTGTTGATGTATATTGCTACGTTCTTGGGGAGATTTTGATAAGTTTTTTGTAGTCTTAGCTCCTTTGCGAATTTTTTTCTTACTCTTTACATCGGGTTTTTTTTGTGAGTGTATTCATACTCAAATCCATCACCAGCTCAAACTCCATAGAGCTATTTGCAATTACTTTAAGAAAGCAACGGAGTCTCCTAAATACATTGTCCTGTATTGTATGTACGGAGCTCAGTGTAGTGAAGAATATTGAGTCGGGGTTTATTTCACCATTTTGACATGCAAATAGTATATTTCCTATCTGCTGGAGCACAACCAATTTCTTCAGATGTCTTAGTTAGATGGGATTTTTTTCAGGAGCTTTTTTTTGAGTCGCACATAAGAAAAGGTCAAAGTCTGTACCATGCAGCAATTGATTTCTAGTCTTGCAGTGTGCACCACCACTGGGTTCTTTGCAGGAAAAAAAATCATCCATGGATGCAAAATCAGGACTCTTCAATAGAGCTCAATTACCTGGCAATTACCAAGGTCGATGGTTAGGTTATCAAGATAGAATTGGCTTTACATGTAACAAGGTTTATTATTTAGGTAAAAGGTAGATGGAATAGCAATATTCATAGGCAACTTCGATTGATCATGCATTCATGTGTATCCCGTTCTTGGTATGTCCATTTCTAACTCTTCGTAAAGAAGAAAAACCAAGGCCTCCTTTTCTTTTTTTGGACCTATCTTCCTCAAATTGAGCATCCACATCCATTTTCTTTGAAACAGTACTACATCATATGTGTCCACAGTCCTCAAGCTACAAAGTAATCAATCATGGTGTAGTTTGCTTTTGTTATGTAAAAAATGGCAACATCTATCTACAACAAGAACCCATCAAAGTCATGTTTTTGAGATCAACAACATCAAGACTAAATTTTCAAGGCAATTTCTACATAGCACTTATCTTCAACATAACATATAACATAAACAATAGACATTTCAACTTCCAAATGTACGAAGTGCCCAAGCTACAAAGTCATCGATCATGGTGTAAATGTGTAATTTATCCTTTTTATGTATATGCTAACCTTTATCTACAACAAGAACCCCCGAAAGTCGTGAATTGAAACCATCAACAAGAAGTGCAAAACCTCAAAGCGATTTCTACAAAACACTTAACTTCAACACACATGTCCATTCCAAATTTCCAATGGAGTCAAAGATCAAGTTATTTTTTGGCTTTTGGGTTACAATGGACAAACTCAACGTGGTTCATATAAGCTGTTTGCAATTCGTATTTATTGTGAATTAGAAAAAAGTCGTTCGGGTATCATATCATGGGTCAATCGGAAACCTCTCTCGGGGTATGGTTGCAAACATCCGACCGACACCCCCCCCCCCCCAACCATGCTTAATGTGGGAGCCTCTTTTGAGGTTTTAGGGTAACATTGACGTTGATGACTTAACATCAACACAACACAAACACCAGTCGGTCTGTTTCAAGGCATCTTGTACAAAGCACTTGATTTTAGCACTACAACATAAACAACGATCATTTCAACAAATTCCACGTGTACGAAGTTCCTAAGCTACAAAATGATTGATCATGGTGTAAATAGCCCTTGTTATGTAAATGGTAACCTATATCTATAACGATACTCAACAACATCAAACACCCGTCAAATTTTCAAGGCAATTTCTACAAAGCACCCAACATACAACAACACAAACACCCGTCATTCAAATAAAAAAGCAGACTGGACTGGACGGGACGGTTAAACGGACTGGACTGGACGGGACGGGACGGTTCGAATGGGTCCGATCGGAATCCGGAAGTTAAAAACTGAATATTCCATCGAAATTTCTTGAACCGGATCGAACTTGGTTGGATCGTTCCGTTCAACCATTGAATCCAACTCACTTTAACTTTAGGATTGGTGGGTCCAACCGCCATATTAGTTTTGATAAAAGCAAATAAAAACCATGCTTTTTGAACTAGGGTAAAAATACATGGAATAAGATAATTTATGTGTTTGAAGTTTGAACTACTATTCTTGACCAATTAGGCAACGAAGAGAGATGCACACAAGCAAATAGTCAAAAATCTGATGTAAAGTCTCGATTACGCAACGACAGACATGCATCCAAACAAATAACTCTTAATTTTATATGAAAATTAACCTCATTTATGGAATTTCTAACTTATATAACTAATTTTATTACATTAGGGGTAAGAACGTCTAAAAAGTGAGCATTTCATATAAACACATGATGATAATAAATTCTCAAATCAATCAAAAATAAATGCTAGTGTCTGACTCCAATCGTAAGTTCTCAAACACCAAAAAATCAATTTGAGACCAAAAATTGTTTCTCGGAGTATGGTGTGACTCAAACATAAGATTTTAAGTGTCTCAAACGGACCCATAGTCTGTACGTAATTAGTTTGAGATTAAAGATTTTGTTGTTATTGTGTCTACAATTATTTGTGTCTATATCCACTAACAATGCTAATATTCATACTATTCTCTGCTTATTTTTAACTTGGTATTCGTATTTATTTATGTAAAATTTGAACAAATAAAATATTAATATCAATCTCGGAATACTCTTGATATTTGGATATGAATTTTTAATAATCACATTCTTGTACGTTTGTACGTACATATCTAAATTGCAACTCTATGTTGTGGATACAATCATCATTTAGGGATCTTTGCTCAATGCTTACTAAGTAAAATTCAATTACAATATTCTCAAGTAAACCCTAGCGATAAGTAATTATAATTACCATTTTGAAAATTCAAAGGAAAAAAACTAAGTTAGTTTTTAATGTCCATCTATGTTAGTTTATATTAGTTTTAAAGTGACTCCTAGCTAATCCGTAATGATCTTTTCCACTTCTGTAACGTAAACAAAATATGGATCCAGTTCATTGAAATTGTACACCCACGATAGCGCCGAAAAAAAATTCTCCACTGGATTGATAGTAAGACCAAAGCAAAATACAACATAGCTCATGTACGGAGCTTATTATGAGACGTAGAGACATAATTAACAATAATATTACGTACTAGTAGCTACATTACTTGTAATGAGAACATGAGTTGATTAACTAACAAATGGAACTTGAGCCACTGCACCAACTCCCGAAGCTTTCCTTATTCTGAGGATAGTCACGAAATGACCCATTCTTTTCCAGAAAATCAAGTATGGTGTGTGCTTCTCCTAAAATAATTGCAGCTTCTCTTACTTTATCCTCCCTGAGTCCAAATTTACCACTAGAGCAATGAGTAAAGATGGCGAGTGGAAGATTGGTCAAGCAAGCGCCAATAAGATCCACAACCACACCTTCCAACCAATTAACCGACCAACTGCTAGCAACCACGTAATCAACAAAATGTTTTTGTAATATTGTCTCAGTGATTATGTACATGCAAATAGTAGCAAAAACCTTCATAGACAAATTCTTGGCACTAACATTCTCAAACTCCTTCATACGCTCCTTTGATTTTTCATTGAGCTTAAAAATAGAACTTCTCGGGTCAGTTGAGGAATCAATTGTCGCAAGATTCACATCTAACCATTGACCGTGAAGGTAGACTCTTTCCCAAACCATATTTGCTGCCCTGCGCATGCTTCTAGACCCTTTCTCGCAAAGCGCTTGGTCAACGAATAACACGTATTTAAGTGCTTTGTCGATGCAATTCATGAATCTTTCATCTACATGTTTGGAGGTAGCACGAACAATACCACCAAGAGTGACCAAAATCAAGCCCCAACATTTTGACGAATCATATTGGGATACTCTCTCTGTCGAGGAGATGTCCATGCTGTAGATATCACGCAATCCCCTGAAACCATTTTCGATAGAAGAATGACTCTTCAAGAAAGAGTACAGAACTTGCGGTTGTTTCGTATTCCCTTTTTTTATCCATTCCTCGTGATAATTTTTCCAACGTTGTACAACCATCTTCGACGAAGACAAATTCTTTCCTTTTTGATGCAAGACGTACTTCACAAGTTCAGCGTCGTTCTCTATCGTTGTCTTTTTTACTAACACCCCCCACAACTTTCTAAACAACATCAAAAATAACTTTGTAGGCAATGCAATAAGGACGAGGGGAAGGGGAACCACACACAAAATAAGGAGACTAAACTTGCAAATGGTTAAAGTTGCAAATTGCAACACCATCAAACCTGCAACCAACATCATTCTTGTGATAGAAACCAACTTCCTAAGAACTTTGGCTCTGATCTGAATAGGTAACGGAGCCTCCATCCATTCCCTTAACAATTGGTAATCATTCTTGTTTATTGAGAACAAGGACTTGAAGATGTTGAAAACAAAAGGAATAGAGTCTAAACCTCGAAGGAGAGATATCAAAACACCTATGATGATTCCAACTGTTTGAACCCAAAATATCACCATAAACGCCCACTTGTACTCCGTTTTGGGAGAATATATCACCACACACCACGCCCACTTGTAGGCCGTTTCGGAACAATATTTTGTCCCTCTATGTAAAAAATAACTGGTCAAATTGGAAAGAACTAGGATACCAGTGAAATACACATTCTGCAGAGCACAAAGAAGAGACAACATGGATTTTCGTAGGACATAATCTGGGCTCGAGGTGAGGGCGAGAAGCCAATATTTGCGCATGTACACTTTTAATTTATTCAGCGATAATTTTGTCGCATCATCCGTTTTAGACATCTCCTGCAAAATCTCATTGTGTAATGATTTATATTGCCTTTCCAAATGCTTCCTTGTTGTGGGGACCATCAAGGAGTAACAAACCAAATACCAAAAATTGCAAAACATGATAATTCCGGCCAGGATCCCCATGCTATCATTTGCTACATCATCATAATTCTGCACTTGGATTAGGATGTCAACGAAGGTCGAGATGACCAACATCCCAAGTGCTATCACATTGGAGAACATGGTCACCCCGTCCATGCCATACAGGGATGGCATGGCGTGTGTCATGGCGATGCTAAGGAAAATGACGCTCAAAACCTTGATTAAAGCCACTTCTGACGTGTCAGCGGCAGATGCCAACTTAGTGGCCACACCCAACAAGGTCAAAGTGGTAGCATTGAAAGAAAAGAACCTGGATGGAATCCACCATTTCCGTCGGAGGAAGCCGTTGATCAGGTCCGCAACCATGTAAAGAACGCAAACGAGAGAGGCCATTGCTATGTACATACCAATCCATGGTGCAGCCTTCTCGTATAACCTCCGGTCCTCCAAGCTGGAGGAAAGAAAAAAAAATCAGAACACTGATTTGTCGATTAATGTTGGAAAAGTAGATGTTTTGTTATTGCTTATACATGTCGTACTTCTTTACCTTTGTTCAGAAATTATTGTTGTAACAATGCGGAATGACGATGTTAAGTCAATAGAAAGAAGAAAATTTGACAACGAGAGAGCAACGGAACTTATGAGCTTTATTGATTAAAAAGAAGTTTACAACAAAGAAGGTTGAATGGGAAAAGAGAAAGCACTCGGATGCGTGAGATACGAATACCCCCGAGTACAAGACTTTCGATCACAATAGTTGTCTAAATCCTTTGATTCTCTCTTACACCTATCTCATCTTTTAGGTAGTTAAACCTATCATAAGTATTTTCAAGACACAAATCCTAACAACTTCTTTATGTCGAGATGGAAGTTTTTTAAAGGTGTGGGTGAATACTGAATAGTCTCTTTTAGTCCAAGGAGAAACATACTAAATCTAATCAACAAAATAGGAAAAGAAGAAGGCACATACTCTCCCATCGCCTCTTTCTGGACCTCAAGCAATAGAAAACTTCTAGCCCAATAATGTAAAGAAGTGAATAAAAAGATAAGGTGAGGTTTGGCTTAATATAAGAAAAATAACATCAATATATAATTGCTAGGGTACGTAGAAAAAAGAATAACACATTGGTGATGTGTTAGGAATTTTTATTTGTGTTCAGTCCACCATCACAATAAATACCAGGGGTCTATTTTTCAACATGGTCCTAGACCTAGTTCATGGTTGTGAGTGAGGTAGGTCCAACTGGCCGGCCAAGTTTGATTTTTTTCCACAAGTTATTAGACTCGTGGACTTGGAAGTACAAGGTCAAATCATGTTTTGGTTTTATTATCTTCTCCAAATAAACATGTTCAATAAACTTCAGTTACGAAGTAACTTTTTTACAAATTGAAGATCATTGGACACACCCATTCCCAATTATTTTAGATGTCATGACAACAAATGACCCACGTCGGCCTTTGTCTAAATACTAAGAGACCTCGAACTATTTCTTTGAGAAGTGTGAAGCAGACACTCACGACTTTCTTCAATCAAAACTATCATAATTCTCATGGAAAATGGTTACGAAATTGTCATTGCGTTGCGCATATTTGATGGTATCAAAAGGCCGCAAAAGAAATATTTCGAAAACTCGGTGACATTGCTAATGTAGTTAGGAATTATTATTTTTATCGGTCCACCATTTCAATAAATGCCATGGGACTATTTTTCAACAGAATCCTAGTTGATGGTTGTACGTGAGGTAGGTCCAACTTGTTTGTCAAGTTTGATTTCCCACAAGTTGTGGTTTAGTGGACTTGGAAGTATAACTTCAAGTCAAGTTTTGGTTTTATTATCTTCTCTAAATAAACTTGTTCAATAAACATCAGTTACGATGAAACTTTTTACATGAATTGAACAATATGGGATACACCGCACCCAATTTTTTAGATGCCAAGACAACAAATGACCCACGACAGCCTATGTCTAAATACTAAGCGAATGGAACGTGTTTTGAAAAATTTATTTTTATATGTCAATTATTATGAATTGGATATGCAAACATTTTGTTCATTGATTATTGTATTTATCTTTTGGAAGTGTTAAAGAAGAGATGTTTGATCCTTAACCGGAGAGCTCTAAAAGATAATGGTTTACATAAATCAAAACTTATTCACAATCATGGTAATTAACATGGAACTTTAATTACCGAGATAAGATTGTCGTGTTGGTCATCGATTGTTGTAGCTCTACAAATAATTGACGACACGAGTATATAAAAGAGGAAAATGGTTACTTTTATATATTGAATAAACCTAATAAGTAAAACATTATGGAATTGTGTTTCGTGTCATTAATATTTTACTGTGTCTTGGATCCTAAGATATGAGACGTATATATTCTCACTCAAGAAGTGTTTGATTTGATTATTGTCAAAAGCTATCAATGAGTATAGTGATAAAAACAATAATTGATTGAACATGACTTGTGTTGGAAAAGATAGGTAGTCAAAAGATTATCATTGTCCCCCTTAATTGAGTGATGATATTAGTGGGCCCCTTGATAAAACGAAATTATAATGTGCACAATGTGACTTGAGTTAAGTTACATAGTTATAATTGACTTAAAGAGATCAAGAAATAAATGTAATACAAAGGTGACACATTTCTGCTTGTATATATTCTAATATCATGAGGCAATGGACAGACACAAGTGGTGCACTAACATCAATAAATGGATCGTGTTTAGTTCTAGTGGAACAAAACATCTATGTTAATTGGGTAACTATGATGTGTAGCTAGATACCGCTTAATATTTTGAGATATTGAGTGTTCAATATCGCTGCCCATTTAGCTTAGATCCTCCTATAGGTCACACCACAAAACTGAGAAACAAGAAGCTTAATTTTGAGTACATATGATGTGTCGGATTTCATGTGAAAAGAGACACATGTGGTTAATCAACAAAATCAATATGTCATGACAATTGACATAATTAGAATCATGGATAAATTCGTATAAGATTTATATATTATGGGATGTAATAATTTGACATTACAAAGGATAATATATTACATAAGATATGAATTTGCTAAAACCCCAAAATATCAAATTTTGTTGGAGATAAAATCCAAATTTTGATAAAGGCAAAAATCAGACAAAACGATCGAATGTTTTTCGGAGACCGGTCGACCGAAAATCCACAGTAGCTTCCATGAGCCGGTGTTGGTAGTGACCGGTCGACCGGTGGAGGGTCGTGGTTCGACCGAAAACTTCCAAGAGATTTCGTGTATTGATCTTGGTTGTGATCGGTCGACCGACTAAGGACTAAGTCCGATCGTAAATTTCTAGTAGTTGATTCTCGTGTTAAATCAGTCAACCGTTTGTGTGTCCTGTTCGACCGGAAAATCACAATAGCCTTAGGTGCGTGTGATGGGTCGACCATTCGGTTTCATGGTCCAACCGAAATCGCAAATTAACTAACAATCGATCGACCGGTTGGTTAGTTTTGGTCGACCAGTTGACACGATTTCTGCTAGAATTATTAAGAGAATAATTAGATCATGGGCTGGATTATTCTAGATTTGGTCAAACGTGTTTGAGGGTGATTATGTAGCAAATTATGATTAGTTTAAGGGAGAGAAAAATAAGAGATCGTGGCTAGAGAATAGTTATTGATGTGGGTGATTTGGGAGGCTATAAATAGGACATCTCACCCTACTTGTTTTAATATTAAGAATTATTACAAATACTCTCTCTCCCTAAACTCCCAATTAATCACCACGAATTTCTCTTAATTACTTTGAGCTTTTGGAGATTATTTCTTGTGGAGCTTTAAAGGGGTTATAAGCTAGATTATAAGCTTAATTAGAGATTGATTGACTAGCTCATTTCTCTCTAATCTTGTTTAAAGTTTGGTGAATACTTTGAGACGGATCGGTGGGCGATTCAACGAGCAACGGAACACCGGATCATCTAAAAGGTTTTAGAGAACCTTTAGGTATGATCATCTCTCTTTTGTTTATTTTAATATGTGTAGGAATGCATGATATTAAAATAACCATACACATGTACATAAAATCAATGAAAATATGAAATCGATCATGTATGTTTGTATTAATTTTTTTAAAATATACACATACATAGGAACACGAAATCTTACACTAAGAGGCCTCAAACTATTTCTTGGAGGAGTGTCAAGCAGACCCTCGTGGCTTTCTTCAATCAAAGCTACCAAAATTCTCATGGAAATGGTTATGAAATTGTCATAGTGTTGTGCATACATGATGGTGTCAAAAGTCCACTAAAGATATATCGGCAACTCGGTGAATGTGATTTTTTAAAATCTCCTAACAATAATTAAAGGTGGGTGTCGAGCCGGACCGATGAATAATAAACGGGTCGGGCTTTGAGCCCGAGCCGTTTATCTTAACGGGCTCTGACGAGCCGGGCCGACCCGACGGGCCCGTTATTGTTCCTTTCCAACGGCTCTAAGAGTCGTTGTTTTTTTTAAAATATATTTTACTGTGCTGACATCATCGCTGACGTCAACACAGTAAAGCCCACAACTCTTTTAGCCGTTGTTTTTTTTAAAACAAAATTCTTTTAATTATTTACGGAAATGCCATTACAACAAATCTATATAAACCCTTTCATTCCATTCATTTTTCACACCAATTCTTCTTCTTCTAATCTTTTCACTTCCAAATTTCAATCTTCTTAATCTTTCACTAAGTGTTCTCATTCTGCTACAAGTTGGTCGAGAAGTCGAGTTTGAGGAAAAGCCTAAAGCTGCTGCCCGATTCGTCCGATTTCGCGACACGTTGACGCCCGACACAATCTTCTCTGTTTCTCACCATTTAGTTTGCATTTCTTTACTCTTTTACTTTATTTAGTATAATTAGTTTATTTGATTAATTATCATGAATCTATCGTTGGCTAGAAAATTTAGATTTTTGTTTGTCTACTTTTTAATTTTCATGGCATCCGACCCATCAATTGATTTTTCACCTGAACCTGAGGGGGCTAGTAATCCACATGTTAGTGCATCAAGTAGAAGCAAAAGTAGTAAAAGAAGAACTAGTCAGGTTTGGAATGATTTTGACATATCGCAAGATAAAAATGAAAAATAATGGAATATATGTAAATATGTGGTGCCCAACTTACTACATCTGGTGCCGGAGGCACCACTCATCTTAGTAGACATGCAAAAAAAATGTAAACTTAGAAATGTTGGAGCATCTAGTTCACAACAATCAATTTTAGACTATAGTTCTAGAACATTAAAAACTAGGAAATATGATTCAATTAAAGGTAGAGATGTAATTGTTGATTATATAATTAGAGATGAATTACCATTTAGCCTATTTGAATCTCCAAATCTTAGAAAGACATTTACTTATCATAATCCACAATTTCAACCATTTTCCCATCGCACATTAGGGGTTGCTGCAACTATAAAATATGATAAGGGGAAAATAGACTTAATTAATACATTTTCATCAATGTATTATAAGATAGCATTAACAAGTGATATTTGGACCTCAGAATCTGGTTTTCCTTTTTGCTGCATAACTATTTATTTTTTAGATAATTCATGGGTTTTTCATAAAAATATTATAACTTATGCACCGATTTTGCACCCATATAGTGTTGGTTTTTTGACTAATAATTGTTAATCCGTTTTGATGATTAATCCATATATCAATAAACACATGTATTGCTTGCATATATTGTATTATCTAACATTTCAGG
The DNA here is from genome assembly GCA_963682175.1 of Triglochin maritima. Classification (NCBI taxonomy): domain Eukaryota; kingdom Viridiplantae; phylum Streptophyta; class Magnoliopsida; order Alismatales; family Juncaginaceae; genus Triglochin; species Triglochin maritima. Next base: position 36,291,146 of record OY821786.1, read on the forward strand.
AACCAAGTTTGTGTTAATTCAAGAAATGAAGAATGAAGCGTAGTTAGGTTTACATTTTATGTATGTGGGTCCTTATACACAGACGTGGGCGTCCGTGACGCGCCTTACGTGGCACTTAAACTGTGGTTAGTCAGCGTGCAGTCAGCTTGACACGTCGTCCTCTCCCTACGTGCCTTTTTTTGTTTTTTTAAACAAAATTGACGGTTCTTTGCGTACGACAGTTCCTTTCCAAATCCCAGATTAGACAACACGCAGACACTAGTGTGGCGACGATCCGAATGTCGAGGAAGGAAACGAATAGACCCATCGAAAAGGAAAGGAAAGTCCATCTTTGTGTTTGTACCTGTGAACGGAGAAAGCCGAAAAATAGTTCCTCTCGGTGTGTTTTACAATAAAACGAGAATGGATTCGCCGAGTAATGTTGTCGCTCCGGAAGTTGTGGCTGAGCAGGTGGGTCGATTTAGGGTTTCTTAGTGGCTTGATTTGTTATTTACGAACTTTCGTTCATTTTTTTGTTTGTTTTAGGGAAGCACCTACTACTTTCGGGAAACGGAGTGTGGTTGGATGGCGATTCAAAAGCAGTTCAGTAGGATGAAGGACATTGAGAAGGAGGTTTTCCAGGAGACCCCTTTCGGTTACTTCTTACATTTTCCTAACATTCCAACGGACAATGAAATTCTCGATTGGTTCGTCGAACACTACGACGCGAAGGAGGTGGGGCTGAGAATAGGATCAGGGGTAGTCCCCCTTATAGTTGAAGATGTTGCCCTAATTCTGGGGCTAAGAGTGCGTGGGAAGACAGTTGTTATGGAACCCACGGGCGTACAGAAGCGAGACGAGGTGAACCTTGACAACACTCAACTATTAGGTCATCTGACTGCAACTAGTGTGATGGGCGACCCCGAGGAGTACGTTCGACTCCTGATTTGTTTCATCTTCAACCATTTTTTGTTCTTCGAAGGAACACTTCGAACCAAAATGTGGTTCATGAAGTAATTGAGGGACATCAAACGCATCAACAGATATGCATGGGCACGTGCAAGTCAGGCAGCCCTGGTTCAGGGTCTGGAGGAAGCCAGCTTAGAACTGCAGGAAACGAGATCGGCCGGGAACTTCATAATGAAGAAGGGTTGCGTCGATGGTTGTGTAGCAATACTACAAGTAAGCATTTTTGTCTGTCCGTTATACGATGTTTGTCTGTCTGGAATTAGTTGTGTGTATGTCCGGAATACGATGTTTGTCCGTCCGGAATAAGTTGTTTAGTCTGTCCGGAATAAGATGTTCTGTCTGTCCAGAATACGTTGTGGGAATGTCCAAAATATGTTGTTTGTCTGTCCGGAATATGATGTTCGTCTGTCCAAAATAGGTGTGTGAGTGTACATATTTAGTGGTGCTCCAGTCTGGCATAAGTTGTGTGGGTGTACAGATGTAGTGGTGTTTTAGTCCGGAATACGATGTTTGTCCGTCCGGAATACGATGTTTGTCTGTCCGGAAGAAGATGTCCCGTCTGTCTGGAATACGTTGTGTGAATGTCTGGAATAAATGGTGTTTCAGTTTGGAATACGATGTTTGTCTGTCCGGAATACGATGCTTGTCTATCCGGAATAAGATGATCTGTCTATCCGGAATACGTTTTGCAAATGTCCGGAATAAGTTGTGTCTGTTCGGAATACGTAGTTCGGTCTATCCGGAAAAAAATGTTATGTCTGTCCGGAATACGTTGTGGGAATGTCCAGAATAAGTTGTGTCTGTCCGGAATACGATGAGTGTTTGTCCAGAATAGTTGTGTGAGTGTGCAGATTTAGTTGTGTTTCAGTCCAGAATAAGTTGTGTAGGTGTACACATTTAGTTGTGTTTCAGTCCAGAATACGATGTTTGTCTGTCCGGAATAAGTTGTTCCGTCTATCTGGAATACGTTGTGTGAATGTCCAGAATAAGTTGTGTGTTTGTCCGGAATACGATGTTTCTCTCTCTGGAATAAGATGTTCGGTATGCCCGGAATACGTTGTGGGAATGTCCAGAATAAGTTGTGAGTCTATCCGGAATAGGATGATTGTTTGTCTGGAATACGTTATTTGTCTGTTCGGAATAAGTAGTGTAGTGTATGTGAAGTCCTTATTAACATGTAATCTTTTCCATTTGAGGGTGTGGTGGCTTTGTGAGAAATTCAAATTGGGGGAGCCCAGACGAGCATATCCACAGATGAAAAGTTGGACGGAAATGTTTAGGAAAACGTTTAACCCTGAGGAAATGGGAGGAACGTGGAATCACCTTAGCTGAGATTTACAACGGCAAATTTGACCTGAAGGGGCCTCCATCACTAAGTAAAAGGGAGATGGAACTGATTAGTTCTGATCAAAATCCTGCTCAAACGTTGCACAAAGCAAAGTGTTCTGCCTCAAAGGGGTCAGCTTCAACATGCACTCTCCCAAGGCTACAACTTAGAGACTGTAGCATTCTATGTGACCCGCTGCTACAAGAGTTGGAACTGAGTGAGGTGAAGACGAAATGGCTGCAAGCCGAAGCAGCCCTTAAGAAGTCGACTGAAGAGGTTAACAGATTGGAGGAAGAACTGAGGATGTCCCACAAAGAGTGTCGGAGGTTGAGCGAAGAGATTGTGTCTCTACGAGGAACGGGGGCATGTGAAACTCACTTTGGGGAGAAGACCCAATATCTAAATATAGAGGAGGAGGAGGAGAATGAAGAATAGAGAAAAGAAGAATAGAGAGGAGGAGAAGGAAGAAAATAGGAAGAGGGAAGAGAAGAGGAGAAGAGAGAGGAGGAGAAGAAGAAAAAAAGAGGAAGAGGAAAGAGAAGGAGGAACATGGGAAAAAAGAGGAGGACAAGGAAGAAGAAAGGAAAAGAGTGGAGAAGCAGAAAGAAGAAGAGAGGAAAAGATTGGAGAAGAAGAGAGGGGAGGAGAAGGAAGAAGAGGGAGGAGAAGAAGAGAGAGGAGGAGAAGGAAGAAGAGAGGAAGAGGGAGGAGAAAGGAGGAGATGGAGGAAGAGAGGAAGAGGGAAAAGGGGAAACCCAACTGGGGTGTGAAAAGACAACGCTCGACAACCACCATAGAGCACCCGAGGAAAGACAATGAAGAGCGGGCCAAGAAGAAGAAGGTGGAAGCGGAGCAAAAGAGAAAAGACAGAGCGACCCAAATGAGCCTAACAAAAAAAGGGAAAAAAAGAATAGGACAATTCAGGTTGGTTGTCCACTTAGGAGGGACGAGGCCTGATGTTGACATGGTTGCATTGGGGACGTTGTTAGATGATGAGGTCAACATGTTATTGAACTTGACCACACCCAGCAAGGACCAGAGAGAGGTGATCTGGATAAGGGACATATGTAGTCTAACATGCCGCGACCTGAAGGAACTTATAACGTCAGGGATGGATATGGGTGACCAAACAATTGATGCGATGATTTTGGTCCCCGAAGGAAGACGACAAGCACAAAAGGTTATATGCATATCAACATTCGAATCAGGGCGAATTGTGGGTGGCCAAGGCAGAGCAATTGATGATTGTATACATCCTAAAATTAACGGATTGTCTCCAATAGAGACCGTAATCGCACAACCATGCTGGTTTGCAGGCCATTGGACTCTGGTGGTTGCCCGCGGCCCGTCTGTGGAGATCCTGCAGTTCAACAGTATGTCTGGGGTGATAGATTGAGGTGAAGATCCAGACGTGATGGTGGGCGCACATGAATGCACAACAGCTGAGGTGGCTAAATACTAGAGGGACGTGCTGAAGGTTGACTGGCCATTCAGAATCCTCAGGAAGAATAGCCAACGACAACCACCTGGGAGCAACGATTGTGGAGCGTATGTTTTACACTGGATAAGGTCCTTAATGCTAAAGCTTGACCTAACGAAGGAGAAGCCCCACAAGACAATTCATTGTATCAGGGGCGAATTGGTGGTCTAGTTACTTAGGGATCCCGTTCGTGTGTGGAAATCTGAAGACCAATTTTTGGACTGTTTTCTTTTTTACCTGTACAAATTACAAACACTATTTTTTTGAAGATAGGTTTGTTGTGTGTTAGTCTTGGAACAAAATAATCCGGACAGATCTCCCACATAATCCGGACAGATCCAGAACGTAAACCAGATAGACCAAGACCTTAATTTGGACAAACAAACCACATAATCAGGACCGACTAGAACCATAATCTGGACACACAAACAACATAATCCGGACAGATGTCCCACATAATTTGGATAGACCCAGAACGTAAACCAGACAGACCAGGACCTTAATCTGGACACACGAACAACATAATCGGGACAAACTAGAACCATAATCTGGACACACAAATAACATAATCCGAACATATCCAGAACGTAAACCGGGCAGACCAGGACCTTAATTTGGACAGAAAAACCACATATTAGAGATAGACTGGAACCATAATCTGGACACACAAACAACATAATCCGGACAGATCCAGAACGTAAACTGGACAGACCAGAACCTTAATCTGAACACATAAACCACATAATCCGGACAGATCCAGAACGTAAACTGAACATACCAAGACCTTAATCTGGACACACAAACAACAAAATCCGGACAGACTAGAACCATAAACTGGACACACAAACAACATAATCCAGACAAATGTCCCACATAATCCGGATAGATCTCCCACATAACAAATGTCAAATAAAAGTAGACTTAGATTTAAAGACAAATGTACATTGAACTTTTGTTTTACGAGCGTGCTTTAACACCATGTATGTTGTACATGATTAATTGGATTCAACATAAAATTGATGCATTTGGCACATTTTACAAGCTAATGAATTATTATTTATACTTAAATCTGGACAAACCCACAAAATAATCGGGACAAATCTCCCACATTATCCGGACAGACCCATAACGTAAACTGGACAAACTAGGACCGTAATCTTGTCAGAAAAACAACATAATCAGGGCATCTTCAACTTAACGTGGACATACCCACAAAATAATCTGGACAGACAAACAACATAATCGGGAAAGACTAGAACCATATTCTGGACAACTAATTCGGAGTAAATAAGATCAACAAATCAAATAACAACTAAAAATCCACCACAACTTATATTGGGGTGCGTATAAGTGATCGTTTTACAAGAGACGGAAAATAACAAGAAATCTTAAATTGAGGAAGTTCCTCGTAATACAGATTCATGTCCCAATCACCAAAATCATGATCCCCCGGTTTTGGTGCAACTGGGTGCAGCGACGATGTAACTTTCTTCTTGAACTTTCTCTTCTCTTATTGGTCGTGCTTTCTGTGGCTTCTTTTAATTATCTTCTCAGCTAAAGAAATATGTCGTCTAGTCAGCGGTCTGCCTGGACGTCTTACCTTATCTGGATTGAGAATAGATGTACCTGCGGTCTCAGGTTCAGCAAGTTGAATAGGGAATTGGGTAGTTTACATACGTACCTTAAGCAATTCAATATACTTAACGACCTCAAGATACCTTACGTGTGAAATGAAAGCTTCCTGTTCGATCCAAACGACACGACCCATTATGTCGTCGTGACGACAAAGCGCATCCTTCTCCATTATGTCATCGTTTAGGTACATCTTGTCTCGATAACTCCTTCGAATATCTTTCCGCCACCGATTAACGATGTAAGACTCCGGGAGCAATGCATTAGGATCTAAGCGTGCAATGACAACAAAAGTGTGGCAACATAGAAGACCAACATGCTGAAACGTTCTACAATCACATGTAAAGTTCGTAGATCTGAATTGTACTAGGAAATATTTTGATAGTAGTTGCTCACCAAACAATACACGTTCAGATACTTTGTAATGGAATGTGTCATCCGTATTGAACTCCTCCGTAATATCGGAGTATATCATCTTCCCAATTTGTAATTGTACTTTCTTGAAAACTCCTACCGTATACAACTCTCTCAACTGCATCTCTAATGGATACATTGAAACTAATTGGGGACTCTTATGAAGAGAATTGAAATCTGATTGAGCTTCCCTCTCGTACTTGTGGCGAAGCGCGAGTTCGTATTGTTGAACGAACTTCTTAAGTGTGGTCTTAGATGTCAGGTACTTATCGAAAAAGGTGTTCATACTCTCGCTTCTCTGAGTAGTTGTCATTCCTGCGAAGAAACAATCTCCAACAAATGCAGGTAACCAGGACCCTCAGATTGCATAAATCGATTGGAGCCAACTATGGTTATGGAGGTCAAAATCACCACGAAAACCCTGCCAATTACGCTCAAATTCTACTGGGGTTTTGGAATCGAATACAATTAATTTGAGATCAAATAGCATGTGTTTTCGATACTGCGTCGTCAACTTCACAGGAGCTTTGTTCATTATGTGCCATCTACAAAATCTATGCCTCGCCTCTGGGAAGACATTCCTCACAGCAACAGTAATGACGCCACATTGATCTGTTATGATCGTTGAGGGACTTATATCTGCATAGATGGGGCAATTTAAAAGGAGTGAGTCATATGTTCAAAGGTACGAAAATCTACTTTGAAAACTTAATCCGGACAAACACACAACGTATTTCGGACAAACCCACAAAGTATTCAGAACATACACACAACTTAATCCAGACAGACAAACGACTATTCAGATATTACTTAATCCGGACATACATACAACTTAAACTGGACAGAAACATAACTAATTCTAGACAGAAACACACAAGACTTAATCCGGACAGACACGCATCCATCACCTCCACGAACCCCTCCACGTCCTCCACGAACCCCTCTCTAACCGTAACACAGTCAAGCACACCCTCATCCATCACCGACTCGAAGAGCAAGATATGGTCTCCGATGGAGGTTTTAGAGGCGGAAACCCTAGCGAGGAGGGATGTGGGGCGACGGAAGCAGAGGGAAGGGAGGGGCCCGTCGGGGAGGTCGGGGAGGAGGAGGAGGAGGGAGGAGGGGGATCGGGAGGTGATGGTGTGGAGGAGAGAGAGGAGGGTGGGGTGGTGGAGTGTGAGGTGGGAGCGGCGGAGGGTGGATGGGAGGGTGGAGAACCAGCGGAGGATAGCGGATCTAGGGTTAGGGTTTGGAGGGGAGAAGAAGGCCGCGTGGGACATTAGGGCGTCCAAGAGTTGCGTCGTCGTCGTCGACAATCGGAGGTGAGAGAGAGAGAGAGAGTGGTTAAACGGACTGGACTGGACTGGACGGGACGGGACGGTTCGAATGGGTCCGATCGGAATCCGGAAGTTAAAAACTAAACATTCCATCGAAATTTCTTGAACCGGTTCGAACTTGGTTGGATCGTTCCGTTCAACCATTAAATCCAACTCACTTTAGCTTTAGGATTGGTGGGTTCAACCGCCATATTAGTTTTGATAAAAGCAAATAAAAACCATGTTTTTTGAACTAGGGTAAAAATACATGGAATAAGTAATTTATGTGTTTGAAGTTTGAACCACTATTCTTGACTAATTAGGCAACGAAAAGAGATACACACAAGTAAATAGTCAAAAATATGATGTAAAGTCTCGATTACGCAACGACAGACATGCACCCAAACAAATAACTCTTAATTTTATATGAAAATTAACCTCACTTATGGAATTTCTAACTTATATAACTAATTTTATTACATTAGGGGTAAGAACATCTAAAAAGTGAGCATTTCATAAAAAAACATGACGAGAATAAATTCTCAAATCAAGCAAAAATGAATGGTAGTGTCTGACTCAATCGTAAGTTCTCAAACACCAAAAAATCAATTTGAGACCAAAAATTGTGTCTCAGAGTATGGTGTGACTCAAACATAAGATTTTAAGTGTCTCAAACGGACCCTAGTCTGTACGTAATTAGTTTGAGATTAAAGATTTTGTTGTTATTGTGTCTACAATTATTTGTGTCTATATCCACGAACAATGCTAATATTCAAACTATTCTCCGCTTATTTTTAACTTGGTATTCATATTTATTTATGTAAAATTTGAACAAATAAAATATTAATATCAATCTCGGAATACTCTTGATATTTGGATATGAATTTTTAATATCACATTCTTGTACGTTTGTACGTACAAATCTCAATTGCAACTCTATGTTGTGGATACAATCATCATTTAGGGATCTTTGCTCAATGCTTACTAAGTAAAATTCAATTACAATATTCTCAAGTAAACCCTAGCGATAAGTAATTATAATTACCATTTTGAAAATTCAAAGGAAAAAAAAACTCAGTTTTTAATGGCCAACTATGTTAGTTTATATTAGTTTTAAAGTGACTCCTAGCTAATCCTTACTGATCTTTTCCACTTCTGTAACGTAAACAAAATATGGCACCAATTAATTGAAATTTTACACCCACGATAGTACCCGAAAAAAATTCCCCACTGGATTGATAGTAAGACCAAAGCAAAATACAACATAGCTCATGTACGGAGCTTATTATGAGACGTAGAGACATAATTAACAATAATATTACGTACTAGTAGCTACATTACTTGTAATGAGAACATGAGTTGATGAACTAACAAACAGAACTTGAGCCACTGCACCAACTCCCGAAGCTTTCCTTATTCTGAGGATAGTCACGAAATGACCCCTTCTTTTCCAGAAAATCAAGTATGGTGTGTGTCTCTCCCAAAATGAGTGCAGCTTCTCTTACTTTATCCTCCCTGAGTCCAAATTTACCACTAGAACAGTGAGTGAAGATGGCGAGTGGAAGATTGGTCAAGCAAGCGCCAATAAGATCCACAACCACACCTTCCAACCAATTAACCGACCAACCGCTAGCAGCCACGTAATCAACATAATGTTTTTGTAATTCTGTCTCAGTGATTATGTACATGCAACTACTAGCAAAAACCTTCATAGACCAATTCTTGGCACTAACATTCTCAAACTCCTTCATATACTCCCTTGATTTGACGTTGAGCTTAAAAATAGAACTTCTTGTGTCAGTTGAGGAAGCAATTGTCGCAAGATTTACATCTAACCAGTGATCGTGAAGGTAGACTCTTTCCCAAACCATTTTTGCTGCCCTGCGCATGCTTCTAGACGACCCTTTCTCGCAAAGCACCTGGTCAACGAATAACACGTATTTAAGTGCTTCGTCGATGCAATTCATCAACCTTTCATCTTCTACATGTTGGGATGTAGCACGAACAATACCACCAAGAGTGACCAAAATCAATCCCCAACATTTTGACGGATCATATTTGGATATTTTCTCTGTTGAGGAGATGTCTATGTTGTAGATGTCACGAAATCCGGTGAAACCGTATTTGATAGAACAATGACTCTTCAAGAAAGAGTACAGAACTTGTGGTTGTTTCGCTTTCCCTTTCTTGATCCAATCCTCATGATAATTTTTCCAACGTTGCACAACCATCTTCGACGAAGACGATTTCTTTTCATTTTGATGCAAGACGTACTTCACAAGTTCATCGTCATTCTCTATCGTTGTCTTTTTTACTAACACCCCCCACAAGTTTCTAAACAACATCAAAAATAACCTTGTAGGCAATGTAATAAGGACGAGGGGAATCACACACAAAATAAGCAGACTAAACTTGCAAATGGTTAAAGTTGCAAATTGCAACACCACCAAACCTCCAACCAACATCATTCTTGTGATAGAAACCAACTTCCTAAGAACTTTGCCTCTGATCTGAATAGGTAACGGAGCCTCCATCCATTCCCTTAACAACTGGTAATCATTCTTGTTTATTGAGAACAAGGACTTGATGATGTTGAAAACAAAAGGAATAGTCTCTAATCCTCGAATGAGAGATATCAAAACACCTACGATGATTCCAATTGTTTGAACCCAAAATATTACCATTAACGCCTACTTGTACTCCGTTGTGGGAGAATATATCACCTCACACCACGCCCACCAGTAGGTTTTGGAACAACTTTTTTTCTGGTTAACGAAAAAATCGGTCAATTCGAAAACAACTAGGAAACCAGTCAAATACACATTCAGCAGAGCACAAAGGCAAGCCAACTTGGATTTCCGTAGGACATAATCTGGACTCGAGGTGAGGGCCAGAAGCCAATATTTGCGCATGCACTCTTTTAATTTATTCACCGATAATTTTGTCGCATCATCCATTTTAGACATCTCCCGCAAAATCTCATTGTGTAAGAATTTATATTGCCTTTCCAAACGCTTACTCGTTGATGGGACCATCAAGGAGTAACAAACCAAATACACAAAATTGAAAAGGATGATCATTCCGGCCAGACTATCTTTTGATATGAATGATATGAAATACTGTGTTTTACTATTCCACACTTGGATTAGGATGTCAACGAAGGTCGAGATGACCAAGATGCCAAGTGCTATCACATTGGAGAACATAGCGACCCCATCCATGCCATACAGGGATGGCATGGCATGTGTCATCGCGATGCTAAGGAAAATGACGCTCAAAGCCTTGATAAAAGCCACTTCCGGCATGTCGGCGGCAGATGCCAATTTAGTGGCCACACCCAAGAGGGTCAAAGTGGCAGCATTGAAAGAAAAGAACTTGGATGGAATCCACCATTTCCGTCGGAGGAAGCCGTTGATTAGGTCCGCAACCATGCAAAGAACGCAAACGAGAGAGGCCATTGCTATGTACATACCTATCCATGGTGCAGCCTTCTCGTATAACGTCCGGTCCTCGTCGCTGGAACAATGAAAAAATCAGAACACTTATTTCTCGAGTAATATTGGACAAGTAATAAAAAGAAGTTTACATCAAAGAATGTTGAAAGGAAAAGAGAAAGTGCTCAGATGGTCGACCTCGGGTGCGTGGGATACGAATGCTCCCGAGTATAAGACTACCGATCATAATAGGTGTCTCAACTCTCTCTTAGATGCGACATCTAAATCCTTCGATAAGAGGTATTTATGGATTTTACCAAAACCTAACCGAAACCTAAATCGAAGGGAAATCATATCTAACCGTTCAGGAAATAATTTGTATTTGGTTTGAAAGCTTCCTGCAACTTCAAATAATGTATCATAAGTATCTTCAAGACTAACAACTTCTTTATCTCAAGCTGGAAGTTTTTAAAAGGTGTGGGTGAATACTGAACAATCTCTTTTAGTCCAAAGAGAAGCATACTAAATCTAATCAACAAAATAGGAAAAGAAGAAGGCACATACTCTCCCATCGCCTCTCTCTGGACCTCAAGCAATAGAAAACTTCTAGCCCAATAATGTAAAGAAGTGAATAAAAAGATAAGGTGAGGTTTGACTCAATATAAGAAAAATAACATCAATATAGAATTGCTAGGGTACGTAGAAAAAAGAATCACACATTGCCATTGGTGATGATGTTTCTGAGAAGCTGAAAGGAAAAGATGGATCTATTAGGAATTTTTAATTTTGATCGGTCCACCACCACAATAAATACCAGGGGTCTATTTTTCAACATGGTCCTAGACCTAGTTGATGGTTGTGGCAACTTGCCTGCTAAGTTTGGTTTTTTTTTCCAACAAGTCGTCGACTCGTGGACTTGGAAGTACGACTTCAAGTCAAGTTTTGGTTCTCTAAATAAATGTGTTCAATAAGCTTCAGTTACGAAGTAACTTTTTACACGAAATGAAGATCTTTGGATACTCCGCTTCCAAAAAATTTAGATGCCATGACAACAAATGACCCACACCTTTGAGTTGGAATTACCACCCTACAACATTTAGGGAGTGTTAGTGGTGTGAAAAGTGATTTTCGGAATTAACCGGAACGTAGAGAAAAATAAGAGAGATGAGTTTGATGAACTAAATGATTTGAAGGGAACAAATTGATGACATCAAAATGTAAGAAGTGCAAAGTGATACCCGGGTACATTCGAGAGATGCAAAGTGAAATTTCCTGTACACCACCCACAAGCAGCCCAATAAGGATTTCACGTTGCTCTTGATCAAGCTTCAACCTAACTGATTCTTCAACAAACCTATTCTTATAGCTTAGGACAGAATGCAGTTTTTCAATATGTGTTCGCTCAATCTCATATTTCTTCTTACGCATAATTTTGAATATCTTTTCAGCCTTTCCATACTCTTCTGAAGCAATAAAGCCTGCTAAAACGATGTTACATGATCTCTCATCCGTACCAATTGCCCCATTCATGTGCATCTGATAAAACACCTTGTCTGCCAACTCAAACCTAAGATTTCTCACCAATGAATATAAGTAAATAGTGTAAGCGGTCCGGTTTGGACTTCTTTTATCTCATTTTCTTATTTCTTGTGGTGATGGTGATGTGCCACATGTGGGACTGTGGAAAAACGACTTGGAAGACGACTTCAGTCAACCTTTTGTTTTATTATCTTATTTTCATTTTTATTTTCCATCACAATAAAAACTGTGGGACTATTTTTTATCACAATAAATACTTATCCTAGTTGATGGTTGTGCGTCAGGTAGGTCCAACTTGTCTGTCAAGCTTGATTGTCTAGTGGACTTTGGAAGTACAACTTCAAGTCAAGTTTTGGTTCTATAATCTTCTCTAAATAAACTTGTTCAACAAACTTTTTACGCGAATTGAATATCATTAGATATACAACACCCAATTTTGTTAGATGCCAAGACAACAAATGACCCACGTCGGCCTAGGTCTAAATACTAAGAGGCCTCAAACTATTTCTCGAAGGAGTGTCAAGCAACCACTAACGGCTTTCTTCAATCAAAACTACAAAAACTCCCATGCAAAATGGTTATGAAATTGCCACAGTGTTTCACATACTTTATGGTATCAAAAGACCGTTCAAGATATCTTTTGACAACTTGGTGAATGTAAATTTGTCACATCTCCTTACAATGATAAAACCTCTTCAAAATCAAAGCATATCGATATGAAGTTTTTGGATATTAAAGAAAGGGTTCAGAAAATTTTCGGATATTAAAAACATGGTCCAAACTTCAACGTGATTACAAGAGAAATCCCTTAAGTTCACTTCCTATTTTCTTTTCATATTACAGGTTAATTTCAGTCTTTCATTATTGGCACCAACTCAATCTGAACCGCTGGCTCTCGTGTATAGCTTCAACAAGTTTTCCTTTTTGAAGGAGACGTTGGGAATCAAAATCAATGGCAAACTAACTAACAACATCATGAATTCAATTTAGGTTGTTGAAAGACATGACAAAAGGCAAAGACGAATTATTTGTAGACTACAAAAGGGGTGAACAAAAAAGATGCTAAGTAGTAGAGGAAATTAATTACCCTGTAAATTGGTAATGAACTACAGAAAATCCCAGTCTTGGTTGGACATGTCAACTGGTTCAACACGTCCATCCTCATATATGATCTGCAAAAAAAAATCAAGTTTAATATGTTTATTGAAATGAATTTCAAAGAGATTGAATGAGTAGTCATACAGTATGTCTATTTGTGTAGCAATCAAAATCTGATACGACTCCTCCATAGTACCTGAAGATTAAAAAAGTATTAACTCAAACGGATTGAAAGGCACCTTGGCTGCAATAAGAAACATAAACAACGTAAACGTTGTCAAACTCAAACTAATCACATAACATAAAGCATGTCAAAACAACATTCAAAAAGGCCAATTCGGAAGATAACCATTTGAGAATTTGTTCCAGATAGTCATGATAAAAAAATGCAAAAGCCAATTAGGAAGTTAAGTATAATCTCAGAAAACAAATTTCACTGGTAACTTCTGTTTACTGTGAAACATTGCGCCAGATGCATGATCAGGAAAATGCAAAAGCTGTGATTTTCAGTGCTAGTAGTGTCTTCTATTTTCTTTCTTGATAGTAACACATTCTCCAGCTTCAACATACTCAAACGACTCTGGGCCTGGCAATTGATTTAACAATTCCTCAGCTTGATTATGGTACTTCGGCCATTAGACCTTTTTTTTAAAACGGTACTTCAGACGTTAGACTTGATTAATTTTCAAAATGACTTCAGTATCGTGATTTTATAAAATAATAAAACTTGAAGTCATTTGAAAATTAATCACCAAATTAAAATTAAATCATCAAGTCTGCAGGAGCAACCAGTAAGCACAAGAAAACGTTCAACTACAGCTACAATGCATATTTCGGGGCCATCTAACACACATTGACCACGAGGGATTCTACATTTACACATGAACCGCATTTCACTAAACACCTTTAGTAAATACTTAGCATGTGAATTCACAAAAAAAATGATTGTGCGATGTAAAGCTCATAAAGATTAATTAAAACAGATTAAAACTCACCTTAATAGATATTTTAGTTTATGTAAACGATTACATAATGCTAATCAAATGGGCTCAAACATTGCTAGTTCATCATCATCTCAACAACACCTACTTTTGGATGAAAATGATGATGATGATGATGATGAAAACTTTCAATGGAATTGGTTAAATAAAAAAAGATTAATATTAGAACAAACTGAATTACATGACGAATTAGCTTCATATTTAAATATGGATATGTACTTAACTACTGCAGATTACAAATCTTTTGATATTTAAACTTGTGGAAATCTAACTATGCTAGATTTCCAATAGTTTCTTTATTAGAACACGATTTACTTACTCCGCCGACGTCAACTATGGTGTCTGAGGCTACATTTAGCGCAGGTAAACAAGTTTTGACCGTTACGAGACATAACACATCCGCTAAATCACTAGAGACAAGTGTTTGCTTGAAGGATTGGTTGGACGTAGAACATGCAAATCAATAAGAGCACCGACGAAGACGAATAAACTATTTACAATTGTAATTGTAATGTTTAATACGTTAGAAATTGTATTATTGTAAGTAATTTGTACTTAATAAAATTTCACTATCGATTATGATGGGTAGACGAGGTAGTCAGTGAGGTAATAATGTCGATGAATCGATTATTTTGTTGAAATCTTAATTTGATAGTGTTTTTATTGAAAATTTATAACTTATTGCATTTATATGAATATATACAAATCCGACCGACAAGACCTGAATTCAATCGAACCCGATCCGATCCGTCTGACCCGGCCCGACCCGTTTGGCTCGCCGCGCCCTGGGTTGGGCCCGCCATCCTTGAAACGGGCCGGGTAAACGGGCCAACGGACCTTTAACAATAACAGTATTGTTAGGGTACGTAAAAGAAAAGAACCACACATTGATGATGATGTTTCTGAAGAAGCTGAAAGAAAAAGACGGATATGTTAGGAATTTTTATTTTTGATCACAATAAAAACTGTGGGACTATTTTTTGTCACAATAAACGTTGATCCTAGTTGATGGGTCCAACTTTTCTGTCAAAGTATGATTTTCCACATGTCGTGGTCTCGTCGGCTTGGAAGATGACTTCAAGTCAACTTTTGGTTATATTACCTTATTTTTATTTTTGATCACAATAAAACTATGGGACTATTTTTTATCACAATAAATATTGATCCTAGTTGATGGTTGTGCGTGAGGTTGGTCCAACTTGTCTGTCAAGTATGATTTTCCACAAGTCATGGTCTCGTGGACGTGGAAGATGACTTCAAGTCAACTTTTGATTCTATTATCTTATTTTCATTCTTATTTTCGATCACAAGAAAACTTTGGGACTATTTTTTTATCACAATAAATATTGATCCTATTTGATGGTTGTGCGTGAGTAGGTCCAACTTGTTTGTCGAGTATGATTTTCCACAGGTCGTAGTCTCGTGGACTTGGAAGACGACTTCAAGTCAACTTTTAGTTCTATTATCTTATTTTCATTTTTATTTTTGATCACAATAAAAATTGTGGACTATTTTTTAACACAATAATATTGATCCTAGTTGGTGGTTGTGCGTGAGGTAGGTCCAACTTGTCAGTCAAGTATGATTTTCCGCAAGTCATGGTCTCGTGGACTTGGAAGATGACTTCAAGTCAACTTTTGGTTCTATTATCTTATTTTCATTCTTATTTTCGATCACAAAAAAACTTTGGGACTATTTTTTTATCACAATAAATATTCGTGGACTTGGAAGACGACTTCAAGTCAACTTTTGGTTCTATTATCTTATTTTTATTTTCGATCACAATAAAAACCGTGGGATGTTATAAAATAAGCAAACTAAAGATTAAAGATGGGAAGAAGAGAGATATGTACTTCATTTCATTGTCTCCTCCAAATGTGTACAATAGTCTCCTATATATAGGATGAGGAGGAAGTAGGGGTTACAATCAAATAAATGGAATTACACAATAATAATAATAATAATAATAATAATAACAATCTACTTAAATGGTGGGGGTTGAGGAATGTGAATCATCCATAAGATCTTTGGATTTGATAACACTCCCCCTTGGATGATCGCCTTTATACGCTAGGGATGTTGTCTCGTTAAAAATCTCACCAAGAAAAACCCGATGGGATAAAAACTTGTTAAATGAAAAAAGAGTGCAGCGCGTATGATGCTCCCCCTCACTTACACATACATTCTTCAAACGACGAACACCAATTTTGAAGACAAGCTTCTTAAAGACTTTGGTGGGTAATGACTTTGTAAATAAATCCGTCAAATTCTCGCTTGATTGGATCTGATCAGTTGTCACTTGATTGGTCTGCCTCATTAAAAATCTTGCCATGTAAAACCATGTGGGACAAAAACTTGGTGAGGGAAAAAAGAGTGTAATGTATAATTCTCTCCCTCAATTCAACATACATTTATAACACTCTCTTAGACAATATGCGTTATGTTTATGTCTCGTTAAAAACATTGCTACAACACTCTGTCGGTAAAAATAGCTAAGGAAAAGAGTGCATAACATACGCTAACAAAATTGCACAACCTGGCTCATTAAAAACTTTTAATCAATAAAACCTTTTAGGACAAAAATTGGAAAAAGGGAAAAAGAGTGCAACTACAAGCCTTCCGGACTTTATTCTTCAGGGATATCCGTCCTTCAGGGACGATAAATACAAATCCGCTTCCCCTTATTCGTAGTTTATCAAACTTACGAATATATTTTACGAAGTCCTTAAACACAAAATTGCTTGGGAATTCAATAAACAAATCCATGATAATTTAACGGATTTAATGGATATTTACTATATTTCAATTAGATAATAAGATTGTGAAATATGTTTGCGCAATTTTTCTCAAATAATATGCTGCGAGTAACACAAATTGTGGTAACTTTTGCAAAATATGAATATGTTACCTCAAAAGATAGTACTTATGGACAATTTCAAGATGTCTCATAATTATATTGATGTCATAGCGATACGAAAATGTAAGAATCAATAACTGATTCACCAACTTGCATAAAATTGTAATGACTCCACGCAATGACGTCAAAATTTTGTGATAGTAATTGATGTGGATCGGACATATAAGAAACATTGCTAACGTAAATCTTTATCGCATGACAAGAAATTTGTAGATCCTTGAACGTCATCTAAATGTTTTCAGATGAACATTATGCTTAGATAAAACATTTACTATGAACCTTATTAGGTTTCAAGTTATAAGAAAATGTTCATGACATTTTGATAATGAACTTCATGTTCTATTACAATTGGATCTTTGTTAATATACAATAGATGTGATTTCTTAGTGTCATTTCAATGTGAGCATTAAGTAGAATATATATATTTCTACAATATTCACTTTCTACAATTGAATCATTGTACAAATTCTCTTCCAGAAAATGTTCGAACTTCAAGTCGAAAAATAATTGAGTTTTCTCTGGTCATTTATTCCAAAAATATGTCCATTAAATATTTCATGAATTTTCAAAAACTCTATTGGAGGTCCTACGACATCAAGCATGTTATAAATATAATAAATAACAGTAAATTTTGTTATTGGATGAAACATATGGGTGACTAAGATCAACTTCGCATCATTCTCCAGGATGACTTTGATTGAAGAGGTTATATGCACTCTTACTTGTTTCTTCATATAGTGATCTTTTCAAAATTTGTATAATGCATATTTTGTTCTTGTCATCATATAATATATTTTGTCATATTAGTCCTTCAGGGACTCTCATATAAATAACAATATTAAGCGACTTATAAAATTTTAAAGTCACAACATATCTTATATAGATATCATATTGATCATGTAACAGAACGTATTATCAATATTATGAGAGAATGAGTAACATCATGGTGGATGTTGAGTCATGCGAATACCCTTATATTACTTCTCACTTTATAATGTATCACATGTTATTGTGATTTCTATTTGTATCCTCTAGGGATATTGTTTCAGAAATCAAGACTACATGTCCAAATAATATATTTATTCAGTGAGTTTATTCTATCTTGTTCGCCTTCTTTTGTTTATATCAAATACGAATGTTTCTGGAATTGTTATGATATCATAGGTTTTGGATCCAATTTTACTCTTGATATATAGCATGCTATTAAGAATGCGAATGAATTGTCGACAATAATTTTAATAATTATTTAATATCTCTCGTATCAACATATATAGTTGATTGTGAGTTTTACGTCAATAATAATCAAATCCCCATCATTTCCCAAAACTTTAGGATTTGACCGTTCTGTATCCCCGTAATTTCTTTAATAATTTGTTTAGCAGCTGCATTTATTTTTACGATTTTATATTCTTCAGGAATAACCTCTTCAGGAGGTGCAATGAGAGTGACTAACTTTTATTTCATTTCCACAAATAATATATGTTATGGTTCACGCTTTTGGCGTTGGTTGAGCACAAATATATTTTATCATGTGGAGATTTCCACTTATATTATGTGATTTATGTCTAGTAATATAAGACTTAGTCACTCTTTTGAGATCAATAAAAACGTATGACAATTACTTGCTAGATATTGCAAGATAATGATTTTATGAACTTCAGGTTCAACCATACTTGTACTTATATTGCCTTTTGAACTTCAAGTTCAATATAGTACATTTTCTTGACATTCTTTAAGCTTCTAGCTTCTCCCCCTAATCCCAAAAAATGTACATCATATATATGATTATTGGATTAGACAATAAACTTAGCTCTTCAGGAGCTTTAAATCGCAGGAGGGAAACAATTTATTCATTATTGTACAAGTAAAGTAGGGAAAGATTCATAACATGATGTATATCTACCATAAAAATTAATGAATAATATTAGCTGGTATATATGCACATTAATGTATCATGTATAAATTTTAAGATCTCATAATGATCAATATTGAGAGATATTTTAAAAACAGAGGGACTCTCATTTTATTGTGCAAATCGGTCGACAAATTTGACCTCATTTTGGTCGTGATAGAAGTTAACAAAATTATCTAAAGCTTCACAAAAACAATATCAATGATGACATCCATAATTAATATAAGAGATGATTTTATTTAGGCACTTCTGGGCATGCTTCGTCTCGTTTATGTCATCTATATTTCATACTTCTTATTTGCACAAAATTTAGTCAATTGCTTATGTTCTTGTTTCACGATACTTTGTAGTGTGTACTTCCAACACACCAAAAAAAATAAACAAGAAAGGTATCGTGATTTTCCAACTCTCATGACCTTCAATAATCAGTGATGCATAACCCAAAAGAGTATTGGGTCATTAATTTGTAAAGTGATCGATAATATATATATTATTTCTTTTACCACTAATCTCTATATTTCTATGAACTTCTGGTCATATGGTTTGATTTAGAGATCGATGTTCATTTTTACTCAATTAGCTATTTGAACGTCGTTTAGATGGTCATATGAATTATTCAGGGATTATCATAAAATTTCATAACTCTCTTTAAATGAATGATCTCTAAATCTTTGTATAGTAGCATTTTATGAATATTAAGATATTCGTCTTCTGGGCAAATGCATATCATTTTTAATAACAATGATCACTTTGTAACATCACTACCACAATTTTACCCTTTAGCCACGGTAGTTATCTGTGGCTGTAGCTACGTATCCGTCGCTATGAAGCAACAACCACGGATTTTTACCGTGGCTATTGCTGGCGTCACTGTAGGGTATCAGCGACGGATTGTGTGACGAATGTTTTCCGTTACTGATACTTTTTGGAGGGAAGAAATGGCGGGATGGAAAAGACCTTTAGTGACAGATTCTAAGACCTATAGTGACGGATTTTTCCCGTGGCTAAAAGTTTTTCTCAGAAAAAAATATATAAATTCTCAACATTTAATAAATCACTAATACACCTATATTTATAAACATATCTAGATTCATTCTAATAACTTACATACTCATTCTAAATAAAACATAAACATATCCTTATTTTCAACATTCATAACTCACAATCTCAACAAATCATCATCATATATAACACATATCTCTCAAAAAAATACAAATGTTCAATTCGTAACTATAAATGTGATTTAACTTTAAGTACGACAACTCGACAATAGTATAAAAGTTAAACATAAATTTTCAGCATTGAATAAATCACTTGTACACCTATACTTATCAACATCCACAATTACATAACATTGTAAACCACAATCAAATTCCTATAAACAATTATATAATACAAAATGAATATGATCTTGTCAAATAACACTAACAATATTCAAATTGATATTTCATTCCGAATCAATATCCTAATCGACAAATAAATTGACAAATATGATTCCACTATTCACACATTTAATAAAATACAAACAACTACTTTGACATTGATATAAGCATCTCAAAATTTTAAATTTTTACTTCTTCCACTTTTGCTCGAATAAAGCACAAATGTAGCACAAAGCACTGTCAAATTCAGCACAAATCACTACCAAAATAAGCCAAGATACAGCCGAGTTGCAGCCAAAGATTCAATCCAAAATCTCAGCACAAACTCCAGCAACTTCAGCACACAAAATAGCTCTTCAATTCAGTAATAAAGCAGCCCAAATGTATCTCAAGCACAGCTACAATTGCAACCAAAATTTGACACTTAAATAGCCTAGTTGCATCACAATATTAGCTCAATTATTCAGCACAAATGCAGCAGAGGATTAGATGTGATTCAGCTCAAAAATTCAGCACAAGAGAGACACAATAATTCAAGATTAATCAAGCAAATACCAACTCAAGTCGAGACAAAAATTAGCAATTCAAGGCAAAATCAGAATTTTAAGAGAGCTCAATTTCAAGTCAATAATTAGGCAAAGTCAGTAGAATAATCCAAAAATGAATCAACAATTGCAGCAAGTGAACTCATGCAATCACACAATCACAAACGAAACACTCCTAGCTAAAATAAAGAATTGAAGAGAAGTATCTCTGTGATAGTCTGCAATCATTTATAAAACATAAACAAATAAAAAAGGTGTTTATTTTTCTTTATCATTTATCAACATACCTTGGTAGGAACTTCAACCCCATCAACAAGTTTTGCGATTTATTTGGAGAAAAAATGTCACACTATTAAGTTTTGCAAGCAGAGTGAGGGTACAACAACTATTGTACTCATCTAGATAGTCATGTTTATTAGCAACTTACATGACATGATCCTTTATATCTTCCATCTTCTTCTTAGGACAAGCCAAGTTGCAAACTTTGCCCATTTGATCTTCACAGGAGCATATGAATCCATTTAATCCGTAACTACAGAAACCATATAACCATTTGAACTGTTCAACTCAAATAATCAAAAGGAAAATAAATAAATATGATACTGAAAATAAAAAACTCTACTTGGTGTTGCAGTCTATTCATATGTTAAATTTAGATTGGCACAAGCAAACAGAAACCCCACAATGTCACTGGACTTCATAGATAGCAAAATTGTGAAGCATAATTATCAACAACCTGAACAGGACATGTTTAAGTAAAGGTTGTGTCAACATGTTAAGCAGGAAATGAAATTGGCAACATCATTTTATAGCTAAATCCAACATAAAAGATTCATTAATGATACTTAGCATAAATCAAATTACTTTAACTCTTCACGAAGAAATCACAAAAATCAAGGACAAATGATGCCCTAAATATCTTTTTAAGAAAAAGAGATTACCCATTTCTAAGTATAAAAAGAACACAAAATCGCCCAAATTGGAACATAAGAACATTCAAATCCAAAACAAACCATACATGGAAAACAAGTCTGAATCCCTCCAAATCAAACCTCACTGGGACAACACCAGCAAAGGGAGGGATAATGGCGACGTGAAATTGAAGTAAAGGACATTTTTCTCAAGCCTGTGTTTCCCAACCAAAATTTCTCCACCAAAATAACTTCAATTCCAACCAAACCCTAAGG
Source organism: Triglochin maritima (assembly GCA_963682175.1). NCBI lineage: Eukaryota > Viridiplantae > Streptophyta > Magnoliopsida > Alismatales > Juncaginaceae > Triglochin > Triglochin maritima. The sequence continues at coordinate 36,313,278 of OY821786.1, forward strand.
ACCCAAATCCCAGCAAGACAAATCCGAACAAGAATCTAACCAAATTGGAATACCGACGATGAGGAGGGTGCGAGTGACGACCAACGAACAACGAGGGTGGCAAGCGAACAATGATGGTGGTGGGCGAACGACAAGGGCAGCGGAGGAACCACATGGGCGTGGATTGAACACCGCGGAGGTGGAAGAGGCACGGTCGGAGGTGTAGCAGGGCGGACTGGAGAAGGGACTTTGGACGATCCAAAGGTTTGAGGTTTTATGTGATTTGAGGGAGTGGGAGGCGAGGGGTCGGGTTTTTTTTGGCTTAAAGGGGGTCATCTGCCACGGAATCACACATTTCCGTCACTGATTTATTAAATCAGCCACAAATATTTTAGCCACCGTTTAGCCTACCGCGGCTAAAACTCTACTTTCTTGTAGTGCATGGTGATTCGAATTCCACTATACTGTAGCACATTGTACTATATATATATATACATCTATCAAGATGAATAATATGTGCTCACGAGATGAATGCTCGTATTGGTTGTGAATGATCATGTGATGCATTAAAATCAACAAGTAATAATCACATGCTTGAACCACTTTACAAATACTCTTTTAATCAACATGATACTATAAATTCATATAACTTATACTAAGCAAGTGAATCAATACAAAGTTTCATGAGATATATATCATTCAATTTTCGAAGCACTACTAAATATGTAACTATTTCTTTTCATGCTTCGTTTGATCGAGAATTCATGAAATTTGGATCAATAACTCGATGTTTTGTCCAACCACAAAAACAGACATGAGATTAAATCTTAATACTTTTAAAATCATTTTAACAAATAGGATAGCAAAAGAAAATCACAACCTCCATTTTATCTTGATTTGATGCTTCTTTCTCTAGTCATTGATATTTAAAAGGTAATGAGTTAGGTTCAACGTCCATAATCCATGGTAAGACGTCATTCTTATCCATGATGTCAAGTATAACTAGTGCAGAATGCTCGATAGACGTCACCAAATAGACGTCGGATGTCCAAACAACCGACGTCTGTAGACGTTTCAGGAGGTATTTTCTTCTTTCAGGAGCGTCGGTTGTTTGGACATCCGACGTCTATAGGTTTGTAGAAACGTCGGTTGTTTAGTATAACAAACGTCTATACCTCCTGAAAGAAGAAAATATTTTTTTTAATTTTTTTGGATTTATTTCGTAAAAGAATTTATGTTGATTTCTTTTGTATCAGAAATAACGCAATTTTTTGGGATTTATTTCGTGTAAAAATTAACTCATTTTTTTGGAATTTATTTTGTATAAGAAATAACGTAATTTTTAGGATTTATTTCGTGTAAGAATTTATGTGGATTATTTTGTATAAGAATAATGTGGATTTAAAAATAATTACAATCACATGTGTGTTGTGTTGTACACATGTGTGTGTATGGTGACATGTTTAGTCCCACATTGGAGAAAGTTTTTTATTGGTGGAGTTGAAGTACTCCACCACTCCTTTACTTCTAAATGGTAGTTTGGTACCACACTACAAAATGCAAGTGAGATACATATATATATTTAATGGTCAAAAGATTGACACTTGGGTTGCAACGTTTTTTTTACTATTAACCCATGTATAGACGTCGATTGTATATGGTAGCCGACGTCTATAGGACATATTTTTTTATTAATTATTGTTATTTCAAAGTATATACGTCGGATGTATAGCATGACCGACGTCTATAGGTCATGTTGTATGAATAGACGTCGGTCAATGTATATATCCGACGTCTATTTGGTGTAATAGTTTAGTCCCACATCGGAGAATTTATTTTTGTTGGTGTGGTTGATGTACTCCACCACTCCTTTACTGCTGAACGCGAACGACTTGGGGCGTCTGCGCATGTTGGGCTTGATATTCGTGGTTATTTGTCAAAAGTTTGGCACTTGGGCAGCTTGGGCTTGATTAATGTGAGTGCAGAATGCCCGATATACGTTCCAATGTATTTTTTGTTAATTAACATATAATAGACGTCGGTCGTATATAGCCGACGTCTATACAACAAGGAATAGACGACAGGGAAATAGACGTCGGGTACTTGGACCATCGAAATCCGATGTCTATACCACTATATATCCGATGTATATGGACTTTTCTGCACTAGTTATAGAGTTAAAAGTCATAACTTACAAATATCAAAGCATAATTGGTACATGCATGCAACTTATTACCTTCTTTTTCTTCTTCTATCAGTGCATACTAGATTAAACATCTCAAAACGGAATATATTATAATGTACTTGAATCATATGATAAACAAAAATGCATATTAGCAATTCCAAAAGCAACATATATTGATTGTATATATGTAGTCTCATTTATTTTATATATATACAAAATTGTCATGATATACTCTATGCACCATGTGTGAATTAATTACCTCGTGATGAACAAATACACATTCAAGATGTAAGTAAAATATCCATATATGTCTTTTAGATAGAAATTATGCATGTCAACATATTAACATGTAAATTATTAATATCTAGAAGAATCTCATCGTAACTGAATAAAAATCACAAGTATGGAAATATATTGGACTAATGAAAGTACTAACCAATATAAAACATTTTCTCACTAAAAATTTAATATTATAATCAATGTTAAACCATGAAACTAGATTTTATTTTATTTTGTCTTTTGAACATAATTTGTTGGGTAAAAAACAACAATTATTGACTGATGCATCAATGTATTATAGCACATGACAGAATAACCAATAAAAAAATCGCGAGTTTAAAAATGTATTTGTTGTGCAAGATTTAAATTAAGAACTAAATAATGGTTCCCCTCCAACATAAGCACATTAATATATTGACCAACATAACAAAATAAATATCCGAAAAATCATATAATCACGTCACAAAAGATCTTATAAATTTTGATTTTTGTTGTTGTTGTAAAACACTAAGATATACCATTGTCCGAGATTCACACGTCCAAAAATATTTTTTATTTCATTTTTAGAGTATACATATACAACCCTCAATTGATTGAAAATGGTTTCTTTATTAATCATGCAAGATGGAATCGCCTTTCTAATCTTTTTTTATCATCAAAACAAACAATTTTTGACAGATAAACGGAAGAAATTATGTATGTCGGAATCAAAACATGGATTTGTTACCTTTAGACTTGAGAGACACCAAATGTTTTAGCCGGTAGTAGAACTTTCGTGTTGATAACGTGTTATAAAACAAACAAACCAAAGATTAAAGATTGGGGGAAGGAGAGAGATATGTGCTTCATTTCATTGTCTCCTCCAAATGTGTACAATAGCCTCCTATATATAGGATGAGGAGGTAGTAGGGTTACAATCAAATAAATGGAATTACACCATATTAATAATATTAATAATAATAATAACAATCTACTTAAATGGTGGGAGTTGAGAATGTGAATCATCCATAAGACCTTTGGATTTCACAACATGAGACTACTTTTTATCACAATAAATACTGATCCTAGTTGATGGTTGTGCGTAAGGTAGGTCCAACTTGTCTCTCAAGTTTGATTTTCCACAAGTTGTGGTCTCGTCGACTTGGAAGACGATTTCAGTCAACGTTTGGTTCTATTATCTTATCTAAATAAACTTGTTCAATAAACTTCGGTTACGAAGTAACTTTTTTACACAAATTGAAGATCACTGGGTACACCGCTCCCATTTTTTTAGATGCCATCTCAACGAATGACCCACGACGGCGGCCTATGTCTAAATACTAAGAGACCTCAAACTATTTCTTGGAGTGTCAAGCAGACACACACGGCCTTCTTCAATCAAAGCTACCAAGATTCTCGTGGAAAATGGTTATGAAATTGCCTGAGTGTTGCGCATACTTGATGATATCAAAAGGCCATTAGAGATATATAACTGGGTGAATGAATTTGTTACATCCCCCAACAATAATAGAACCTCTTCAAAATCAAAGCATATCGATGTGAAGTTTTTGGATATTAAAGAAAGGGTTCAGAAAGTTTTTGAATATTAAAAACATGCTCCCAACTCCAACGTGATTACAAGAGAAATCCCTTAAGCTCACTTCCTATTTTCCTTTATATTACAGGTTAATTTCAGTTTTTTCATAATTGGCACCAACGTATAGTACAATATGCCGAGAATGAAAATTTGTGAAGACATTGGATTTTTTCCCCTCACACGGTAGTCAACAAATTCATTAACGTATGGAGGTAAGTTTTCTACCTGCAACCGAATTGGTTTAGCTAAGCCAACTCAATCTGAAATATTGGCTCTCGTGTATTGATTCAACAAGTTTTCCTTCTTAAAGGAAACGTTGGGAATCAGAATCAATGACAAACTAACGAACCAAAACATCATGAAGTTCTCCGAAGTCGTATCTGAATTCATTTTAGGCTGTTAAAAGACATGACAGAAGGCAAAGACGAATTATTTCTAGACTACAAAAGGGGTGAACAAGAAAGATGCAAAGTAGTAGAGGAGATTAATTACCCTGTAAATTGGTAATGGTCTTAGCTATTAAATGGTAATGAACTAAAAAAATCCAAGTCTTGCTTGGACATGTCAACTGGTTCAACACGTCCGTCCTCATAAATGATCTGCAAAAAAAATTTATTCAAGTTTAATATGTTTATTGAAGTGAATTTCAAAGAGATTGAATGATTAGAGTCGTACAGTATGTCTACTTGTGTAGCAATCAAAATCTGATATGATTCCTCCATAGTACCTGAAAATTGAAAATATATTAACTCAAACAGATTGAAAGACGCCTTGGCTGCAATAATTAACATAAACAACGTAAACGTTGTGAAAGGAAGTGACTTGATGAACTAACAAACGGACTTTAAGCTATTGCACCAACTCCCGAAGCTTTACTTATTCTGAGGATAGTCACAAAATGACCCGTTCTTTTCCAGAAAATCAAGTATGGTGTGTGCTTCTCCCAAAATGAATGCAGTTTCTCTAACTTTATCCTCCCTGAGCCCAATTTTACCACTAGAGCAATGAGTGATGATGGCGAGTGCAAGATTGGTCAAGCAAGCGCCAATAAGATCCACAACCACACCTTCCAACCAATTAACCGACCAACCGCTAGCAGCCACGTAATCAACATAATGTTTTTGTAATTCTGTCTCAGTGATTATGTACATGCAATTAATACCAAAAACCTTCATAGTCCAATTCCTGGGACTAACATTCTCGAACTCCTTCATATACTCCATTGATTTTTCGTTGAGCTTAAAAATAGAACTTCTTGGGTCAGTTGAGGAAGCAATTGTCGCAAGATTCACATATAACCATCGACCGTGAAGGTAGACTCCTTCCCAAACCATTTTTGCTGCCCTGCACATGCTTCTAGACCCTTTCTCACAAAGCGCCTGGTCAACGAATAACACGTATTTAAGTGCTTCGTCGATGCAATTCATGAACCTTTCATCTACATGTTGGGAGGTAGCACGAACAATAGCACCAAGAGTGACCAAAATCAATCCCCAACATTTTGACGGATCATATTGGGATATTCTCTCTGTCGAGGAGATGTCCATGCTGTAGATATCACGCAATCCCCTGAAACCATGTTCGATGGAAGAATGATTCATCAAGAAAGAGTACAGAACCTGCGGTTGTTTCATTTTCCCTTTCCTGATCCAATCATCATGATAATTTTTCCAACGTTGCACAACCATCTTCGACGAATACAAATTCTTTCCTTTTTTATGCAAGACGTACTTCACAAGTTCGTCGTCATTCTCTATCGTTGTCTTTCTTACTAACACCCCCCACAAATTTCTAAACAACATCAAAAATAATTTTGTAGGCAATGTAATAAGGACGAGGGGAAGGGGAACCACACACAAAATAAGCACAAATTTCTAGATGTCAATAGCTAGTATAAATTGTTTGAGATTTTTTTAAAATTTTGATCTTTTATTTTATAGGAAAAATGACCATCTATTTAAAAATTATATATGATTAATTTTTATGTTTCAACCCAAGTCAATTTAGAAATATTTTTCACTATAATAATCAAATTTAATTAATGTAGATATTCTTCATCTTAGCTGGGCCATTATACGTGATTTTTTTTTATAAATTTCGAAATTAAAAATATATATACTTATATTACTACAACATACTAACAAGTTCTCTTCGAGAGAAAATACACCAACAAGTCTGAAAAAAACATATTAATTTTTTAACCAGAAAAGTGAATTAAAAATAATAAATGTCGCAATTTGGTAACTCAAACACTTAGGAAATTTATAGAATTTGATGAGAATTGTGATCTAATTAACTTTATATGGAAATTAACTTCATTTACAGAATTTTTAACTCATATAATTTTATTACATTAGGGGTAAGAATGTCTAAACAAATTAGCGTCTCATGAAAAACAGAATAGATTCTCAAATCAAGCAAAAATGAATGATAACATTTGACAAATCAAGCAAAAATGAATGATAACATTTGACTCCAATCGTAGATTCTCAAGCCCCAAAAAATTTGTTTGAGACCAAAAGCTGTCTTGATATTTGGTGAGACTCAAACACAAGTTTTTAAGTGTCTCAAACGAACCCCTAGTCTACCCAATTAGTTTGAGATTAAAGACGTAGTTATTGTATCTACAATTATCTGTGTTTATATCCATGAACAATGCTAATATTCATACTATTTTCTGCTTATTTTTAACCTGCTATCCGTATTTATTTTTGAAAAATGTGAACAAATAAAATACATATAAATATCAATCTCGGAATACTCTTGATATTTGGAAATGAAATTTTAATAATCATATTCTTGTATGTTGGGACTTACAAATCTCAATTGCAACTGATCTATGTTGTATTGTTGTGGATACAATCATCATTTTGGGATTTTTGCTCAATTCTTGCTGAGTAAATTCAATTACAATATTCTAAAGTAAACTCAAGCGATAAGTAATTATAACTACCATTTTGAAAATTCAAAGAACAACTGTCTTACTAAGTTAGTTTTTAATGTCCAACTATGTTAGTTTTAAAGCGACTTCTAGCTTAACATAAAGAAAATGTGGCAGCAGTTCTTTGGAATTGTACACGCCCCAGCTTATAGAGCCGGGGAAAAACCACTAGATTGATAGTAAGACCAAAGCAAATACAACATAGCTCATGCATGGAGCTTATTCTGAGAACATAATTAACAATAATATTACGTACTAGTAGCTACGTTACTTGTAACGATAACATGAGTTGATGAACTAACAAACAGAACTTGAGCTGTTACACCAACTCCTGAAGTTTTCCTTATTCTAAGGATAGTCACGAAATGACCCATTCGTTTCCAGAAAATCAAGTATGGTGTGTGTTTCTCCCAAAATGAATGCAGATTCTCTTACTTTGTCCTCCCTATGACCAATTTTACCACTAGAGAAATGAGTGAAGATGGCAAGTGCAAGATTGGTCAAGCAAGCGCTCATAAGATCCACAACCACACCTTCCAACCAATTAACCGAACAACCGCTAGCAGCCACGTAATCTACACGATGTTTTTGTAATATTGTCTCCGTGATTATGTACATGCAACTCACAGCAAAAGCCTTAGTGGACCAATTCTTGGAACAATCCTTCTCGAACTCCTTCATATACTCCATTGACTTGACGTTGAGCTTAAAATTAGAACTTATTGGATCATTTGAGGAAGCAATTGTCTCAAGATTCACATCTAACCATCGACCCTCAAGGTAGACTCCTTCCCAAACCATTTTTGCTGCCCTACGCATGCTTCTAGACTCTTTCTCGCAAAACACCTGGTCAACGAATAACATGTATTTAAGTGCTTCGTCGATGCAATCCATCAACCTTTCATCTCTTACACGTTGGGAGGTAGCGCGAACAATACTACCAAGAGTGACCAAAATCAATCCCCAACATTTTGAGGGATCATATTTGGATATTCTCTTTGTTGAGGAGATGTCCATGTTGTAGATGTCACACAATCCCCTGAAACCATGCTCGATAGAAGAATGACTCTTCAAGAAAGAGTACAGAACTTGTGGTTGTTTTGTTTTCCCTTTCTTGATCCAATCCTCGTGATAGTTTTTCCAATGTCGTACAACCCTTTTCGACGAAGATAATTTCTTTTCTTTTTGATGTAAGACGTACTTTACAAGCTCGTCATCGTTCTCTATCGTTGTCCTTCCGACTAACACCCCCGACAACTTTCTAAACAACATCAAAAATAACTTTCCAGGCAATCTAATAAGGACGAGGGGAATCACACACAAAATAAGCAGACTGAACTTGCAAAAGGTTAAAGTTCCAAATTGCAACACCATCAAACCTGCAACAAACATCATTCTTGTGATAGAAACTAACTTCCTAAGAACTTTGCCTCTAATCTGAAAAGCTAATGGAGCCTCCATCCATTCCCACAACAACTGGTAATTATTCTTGTTTATTGAAAACAAGGACTTGAAGATGTTGAAAACAAAAGGAATAGAGTCTAATCCTCGAAGGAGAGATATCAAAAGACCTATGGCGATCCCAACTGCTTGAACCCAACATATCAGCATACACGCCCACCTGTACTCCGTTTTGGGACAATATTTCTTCATTTGAGGGTAATAAATGTGGAATTTGGCAATAGCTGTAAAACCCAAATACACATTCTGTAGAGCACAAAGACAAGCCAATTTGGATTTCCGTAGGACATAATCTGGGCTCGAGGTGAGGGCCAGAAGCCAATATTTGCGCATGTACTCTTTTATTTTATTCACCGATAATTTTGTCGCATCATCCATTTTAGACATCTCCTGCGAAATCTCGTTGTGTAAGAATTTATATTGGCTTTCCAAACGCTTCCTTGTTGCGGGGACCATCAAGGAGTAACAAACCAAATACCAAAAATTGCAAAACATGATTATTGTGGTCCTCACTAATTATTTATTTATTGCATCATAATTCCGCACTTGGATTTGGATGTCAACGAAGATGGAGATGATCAAGATCCCAAGTGCTATCACATTGGAGAACATGGTGACCCCGTCCATGCCGTACAGGGATGGCATGGCGTGTGTCATGGTGATGCAAAGGAAAACGAGGCTCAATTCCTTGATTATTGTCACGTCTGACTTGTCAGCGGCAGATGCCAACCTAGTGGCCACGCCCAAGAGAGTCAATGTTGCAGCATTGAAAGAAAAGAACTTGGATGGAATCCACCATTTCCGTTGGAGGAAGCCGTTGATCAGGTCTGCAACCATGCAAAGAACGCAAACGAGAGAGGCCATTGCTATGTACATACCTATCCATGGTGCAGCCTTCTCGTATAACGTCCGGTCCTCGTGGCTGGAGCAATGAAAAAAATCAGAACACTTATTTCTCGAGTAATATTGGAAAAGTAATAAAAAGAAGTTTACATCAAAGAATGTTGAAAGGGAAAAGAGATAGTGCTCAGATGGTCGACCTCGGGTGCGTGGCATACGAATGCTCCCGAGTATAAGACTACCGATCATAATAGGTGTCTCAACTCTATCTTAGATGCAACATCTAAATCCTTCGATAAGAGGTATTTATGGATTTTACCAAAACCTAACCGAAACCTAAATCAAAGGAAAAACATATCTAACCGTTCAGGAAATAATATTCTTAAAAATTTGTATTTGGTTTGAAAGCTTCCTGCAACTTCAAATAATGTATCATAAGTATCTTCAAGACTAACAACTTCTTTATCTCGAGCTGGAAGTTTTTAAAAGGTGTGAGTGAATACTGAACAATCTCTTTTAGTCCAAAGAGAAACATACTAAATATAATCAACAAAATAGGAAAAGAAGAAGGCACATACTCTACCATCGCCTCTCTCTGGACCTCAAGCAATAGAAAACTTCTAGCCCAATAATGTAAAGAAGTGAATAAAAAGACAAGGTGAGGTTTGGCTTAATATAAGAAAAATAACATCAATATATAATTGTTAGGGTACGTAGTAAAAAGAATCACACATTGGTGATGATGTTTCTGACAAGCTGAAAGGAAAAGACGGATGTGTTAGGAATTTTTATTTGTGTTCTGTCCACCATCGCAATAAATACCAGGGGTCTATTATTCAACATGGTCCTAGACCTAGTTGATGGTTGTGACAACTTGCCTTCTAAGTTTGGTTTTTTTTCCGACAAGTCGTCGACTCGTGGACTTGGAAGTACGACTTCAAGTCAAGTTTTGGTTATCTAAATAAATGTGTTCAATAAGCTTCAGTTACGAAGTAACTTTTTACACGAAATGAATATCTTTGGATACACCGTTTCCAAAAAATTTAGATGCCATGACTACAAATGACACACACCAGCCTGTGTCTAAATACTAAGAGGCCTCAAACTATTTCTTGAAGGAGTACCATCAAACTATTTCTTGGAGGAGTACCAAGCACACACTCACTCACGGCTTTCTTCAATCAAAACTACCAAAATTCTCATGGAAAATGATTATGAAATTGTCATAGTGTTGTGCATACTTGATAGTATCAAAAGGCCCCTAGAGATATATTTCAACAACTCGGTGATGGTGAATTTTTCATATCTCCTAACAATAATAGAACCTCATTAAAATCAAAGCATATTGGTATGAAGTTTTTGGATATTAAAGAAAAGATTTAGAAAGCTTTTGGATATTAAAAACATGCTCCAAACTTCAACGTGATTACAAGAGGAATCCCTTAAGTTCACTTCCTATTTTCCTTTTATATTACAGGTTAGTTTCAGTCTTTCATAATTGGCACCAACGTAGAGTCCAGGATGCTGAGAAAGAAATTTTGTGAAGAAATCAGATTTTTTCCCCTCACACAGTAATGAAACAAATTCATTAAGATATGTAGGTACGTTTTCTACCTGCACCTTGAGTATGGGATTCTCAAAAGTTGCGTTTGAGAGGTAGATAACTTTTTCGACGATTCAAAGATTTTGAAGTCGAATCTGATTTTTTTTGTATGGGACATTAGAGTTTGAGTTTTATTTTTGTTGTGTTCCAAGTACTTCTAGATGTCAAGTATAAGTTGTTTGAGATTTTTTAAAAAAATTGATATCTCATTTTATAGGAAAAATTACAATCTATTTAAAAGTTATATGTGGTTAATTTTTATGTTTCAACCAGCAGAGGATGGCGGATCTAAGGTTTGGGTTCGGGTTCGGGTTTAGTGGGGGAGAAAAGGACCCCGTGGGACATTAGGCTGTCCAGGAGTTGCGTCATCGTCGTCATCGAAAGGAGAGAGAGAGAGAGGTGTTAAGCGGGCTCGACGGGACGGTTCGAATGTGTCCGATTGGAATCCAGAAGTTAAAAACTGAACATTCCATCGAACTGTCTTGAACCAGATCGAATTCGGTTGGACCATTCTGTTCAACCGTTAAATCCAACTCGCCTTAGGATTGGTGGGTTCAACCTCGAGATTAGTTTTGAATAAAGCAATTAAAATACCATACTTTTTCAACTCGGATAAAAACGCATGGAAGAAGATAATTCACGTCTTTGAACCACGATTCTTGATGAATGTTGTTCCTAGGATCGGTTTGGGACACCCAGTTTTGGAGTATGGGATTCTCAAAACCTGTGTTCGAGATGTAAACTTTTTGAGAGGTTCAGAAATTTTAAGGGGGAGAATCGCATTTTTCTGTTTGGGACATTAGAATTAGAATTTTATTTTTCTTGCGTTTCAAGTATCCTTCTAGATGTCAACAACTAGTATAAACTAGCATTCGACCCGTGATTTGCATGGTTGCTATAATGAAATAGCAAATAAGCACAATTACTATCTTAAAGATAAAAGTTTTCTATCCTATATTCAATTTTTTCCATAAATTTAATCAATATAAATGACATGTTTAATGTATGAGTGTGTCACAAATTTAATACAAAGTCTAGAATCTTACGTATATTTTAGCTAAAGGCATAGTGGAAGACCATGTTGTTAAGATATTTGAAGAGCAAAACCAAGTTATGACATCACATATATAGGTTCTTATTGCAAGAAGGAATACTTTATATACATCAGAACATGGCCTCAACCAATTCTTCATTCAAGAAACTGCACTTTAACAAAGTCATGGAAGAAGCAAATATAATCTTTGCTTAACTACTTAACTGGAACCAGGTCATACGGAAAGAAGATATGGATGAGAAAAAAAGGAGGTTGATTTACTCTTCCTGCGTTTACCATCCTACATTAAAATGTTGGAACAATGGTTGTTGATGAAAATGTCAGAGTTATAGTCATCGTGAAAACGAATCATAGTTCTTCAAAATGCATGGATAGCATAAACAAAAGGCACACCTACAGCCATTTGTTTTGAAACGATACTAGCTAGCTACATCATGTGTGTCCAGAGTCCTCAAGCTACAAAGTGATCGATCGTGTGTATCTTATTCTTGTTATGTCCATTTCTGATTCTTTGGAAAGAAGAAAAAACCCTCCATTGACCATTTTCGTTTCCAAACTCATGACAATGCATGTGTATGTTTCAATACTTTTCAATGTAATTTAAGGATATTATTCTGAGTTTGGAGATAAAGAAATCTTATATATATATATATATATATATATATATATATATATATATATATATATATATATATATATATATATATTGAAGTACCATAAATATAACATGAGGTATAACACTATATTGGTAATAAAAATGACACGAAAGCAATGTAGCAAGCCTTGACATCAAATGATATCTCATAATAATTGCGTAATATATCAACCTATCTTACTAGATATGATCATAATTTGGTAATCCAGCAAACATGATCATTTATTGTGAAATAACTTATGATCCATATTCTTCACCAATCGAATTCCTAACTCCACTCTGATTCAACTTCTGCCAATGATAAAACAATCAGAAAGACATGCTACAATTTCCACCCCAAACCTTAGGCCACTTAGACAACTACTGGCTTCCAATATTGAGTTTTAGCTTCAAATCATATACACATTTTCTTTCCACAAACGCTCCACGGGAACTTGGGACAAATAAGAAAACTTAAATAACACATACCCCTGAACACCCCCCATAAGGTCCTTCGATCCAATAGTTGGGCAGATACAGAAACAATTGCTGGGCAAGAAGATAAAGGTGTATTTGATCTTCCAGCATTTTCTATCAAAAACAAGATTAAACAAAACTTAGGCAAAACAACCCCAAAAGTGACAACGAAAACTTGAACACTCAGACAAAATCTGCATATGCACAAAAAATAAGAACAATTGTAGGTCATGGTTTTCTTATAGGTAAACATGATTTAAAAAGAAGAAGTGGAACACAAGAATCCTCTTTGATATTAAGCAAGAATAGGAACTCATAATCCTCAAGACAAAAGCGGTTGGAGTTCCAACATGAAAAGAAAAAAATTGGTCATCAACGAAAACATGAAGAAGAAGTCATTGGTTGTATTAATGATCTTATTCTTAAAGAACACATTAAAAAAACACGATTTTACACAATGAATATCATTTGTGGATTTCCCAAATTGAGATCATGTTTTATAGCTCGTGAAAATATCCTATTTCCTTTAGTAAAAAGAAGTATGTCACTTGGTAGGAATATTGAGTTGCATTTATGTATAAGATTATTTACTAATTCAAGTGTTCTTCATTGTGGTTAAGACTGAGATGATAGGTGCAAGACATGAATAAATATGACTTCTACTCTCTCTAATCAAGGAGGGAGATCGATCTAATCGGCCTCGAGTTATCTGTAAACCCGTCATTGTGAGTTTCAGCGTGTTGTCAAGAGCAACATGAACCCGACGTCTGATGACCCACCCCTTTGTGTTTGGTGGATGGATTTGTAATTTGTTGGAGGTGATGGGTGTCCCCTCCCCTCGGTGACGGTGGGCAAAGGCGTATAACTATAAAAGCCAACCTTGGGTGTTGGTGATTGGTATGCATCTGTATACAGGGAAACTGTTAAAGATATGACGGATGGTTAGAATGAAGGGTTTTGATTAAGATAGGGGTTGGGGTGGTTGATTGGACAATGAGGATGGTTTTGGGAGACCAGGCAACTTGAGTTCCATGTTGAAATGTCGAGATATGAGGTTTGAGTAAATCAATGTTCAAGATTTAATTTAATTAAGGACTAGGAAAAAACTGAATTTAGTGAGAATAGATTTTCAAATCAAGTAAAAATGAACAGTAACATCTGGTTACAACAGTAAATTCTCAAACGCCAAAAATTCTGTTTGGAACCAAAAGTTGTGTCTCTGGTGAGACTCAAACACAACTTTTTAAGTGTCCCAAACAGACCCCTAGTCTACCGGATTAGTTTGAGAATAAAGACTTTGTTGTCACTGTATCTACAATTATCAGTTGTCTATATCCTTGTTTTCCTGCGATTAACAATTCTACAAACCAAATTTTAACAGAACAATGCTAATATTCATACTATTTTACGCTTATTTTTAACTTGGTATCGGTATTTATATTTGTAAAATTTGAACAAATAAAATACATATCAATTATCAATCTTGGAATAATCTATATATATGGATATGAAATTTTAATAATCAAATTCTTGTCCGTTTCGATGTACAAATTTCAACTGCAACTCTATGTTGTGGATACAATCATCACTTTGGGTTCTTTGCTCGATGCTTACTAACTAAAATTCAATTACAATATTCAAAAGTAAACCCTAGCGATAAGTAATTATAATTACCATTTAAAAATTTCAAAGAACAAATCTCTAACTAAGTTAGTTTTTAATGTCCAACTGTGTTAGTTTTATAACGACTCCTAGCTAATCCTACTACTCTTTTCTACTTCTGCAACCTAAACAAAATGTGGCAGCAGTTCATTGGAATTGTACACAACCCTGCTGATAGCGATGGAAAAAAAATCCCCACTGGATTGATAGTAAGACCAAAGCAAAATACAACATAGCTGATGTACGAAGCTTATTATGAGACGTAGAGACATAATTAACAACAATATTACGTACTAGTAGCTACATTACTTGTAATGAGAACATGAGTTGATGAACTAACAAACAGAACTTGAGCCATCGCACCAACTCCCGAACCTTTCCTTGTTCTGAGGATAGTCACAAAATGACCCATTCTTTTCCAGAAAATCAAGTATGGTGTGTGTCTCTCCCAAAATGAATGCAGTTTCTCTTACTTTATCCTCCCTGAGTCCAAACTTACCACTAGAGCAATGAGTGAAGATGGCGAGTGGAAGATTGGTCAAGCAAGCGCCAATAAGATCCACAACCACACCTTCCAACCAATTAACCGACCAACCGCTAGCAGCCACGTAATCAACATGATGCTTTTGTAATTCTGTCTCAGTGATTATGTACATGCAACTAACAACAAAAACCTTCATAGACCAATTCTTGGCACTAACATTCTCAAACTCCTTCATATACTCCTTTGATTTGACGTTGAGCTTAAAAATAGAACTTCTTGGGTCAGTTGACGAAACAATTGTCGCAAGATTCACATCTAACCATTGACCGTGAAGGTAGACTCCTTCCCAAACCATTTTTGCTGCCCTACGCATGCTTCTAGACGACCCTTTCTCGCAAAGCGTCAGGTCAACGAATAACACGTATTTAAGTGCTTCGTCGATGCAATTCATCAACCTTTCATCTACATGTTGGGAGGTAGCACGAACAATACCACCAAGAGTGACCAAAATCAATCCCCAACATTTTGACGGATCATATTTGGATATTTTCTCTGTGGAGGAGATGTCTATGTCGTAGATATCACGCAATCCCCTGAAACCATGTTCGATAGAAGAATGATTCATCAAGAAAGAGCACAGAACTTGCGGTTGTTTTGTTTTTCCTTTCTTTATCCAATCCTCGTGATAATTTTTCCAACGTTGTACAACCATCTTCGAAGAAGACAAATTCTTTTCATTTTGATGCAAGACATAATTCACAAGTTCGTCGTCATTCTCTATCGTTGTCTTTCCGACTAAGACCCCCCACAACTTTCTAAACAACATCAAAAATAACTTTCCTGGTAATGTAATAAGGACGAGGGAAATCACACACAAAATAAACAGACTAAGCTTGCAAATTGTTAAAGTTGCAAATTGCAACCCCATCAAACCTGCAACCAACATCATTCTTGTGATAGAAACCAACTTCCTAAGAACTTTCCCTCTGATCTGAAAAGGTAATGGATCCTCCATCCATTCTCTTAACAACTGGTAATCATTCTTGTTTATTGAGAACAAGGATTTGAAGATGTTTAAAACAAAAGGAAGAGAGTCTAATCCTCGAAGGAGAGATATCAAAACACCTATGATGATTCCAATTATTTGAACCCAAGCTATCACCATAGACGCCCACTTGAAGTCCGTTTTCAGTAGACACGCCGATGTTGAGTCCGTTTCAGAACAATATTTTTTCCCGTGAAAGATAATATTACTGGGCACAGGAACCATGTAAACAGTGAAAAACACATTCTGCAGAGCACAAAGACAAGACAACTTGGATTTTCGTAAGACATAATCTGGGCTCGAGGTGAGGGCGAGAAGCCAATATTTGCGCATGTACACTTTTAATTTATTCACCGATAATTCTGTCGCATCATCCATTTTAGACATCTCCTGCAAAATCTCATTGTGTAAGGATTTATATTGCCCTTCCAAACGCTTCCTCGTTGTGGGGACCATCAAGGAGTAACAAACCAAATACCAAAAATTGCAAAACATGATTGCACTGGGCATTACCAATATTGTGTCATCTGTTACGCCATAATTTTGCACTTGGATTTGGATGTCAACGAAGGTCGAGATGACCAAGATGCCAAGTGCTATCACATTGGAGAACATGGTCACCCCGTCCATTCCATACAAGGATGGCATGGCGTTTGTCATGGCGATACTAAGGAAAATGAGGCTCAAACTCTTGATTATAGCCACTTCCGGCATGTCGGCGGCGGATGCCAACTTAGTGGCCACGCCCAAGAGGGTCAAAGTGGCAGCATTGAAAGAAAAGAACTTGGATGGAATCCACCATTTCCGTCGGAGGAAGCCGTTGATCAGGTCCGCAACCATGCAAAGAACGCAAACGAGAGAGGCCATTGCTATGTACATACCTATCCATGGTGCAGCCTTCTCGTATAACCTCCGGTCCTCCAAGCTGGAGGAAAGAAAAAATAATCAGAACACTGATTTCTCGATTAATGTTGGAAAAGTAGATGTTTTACCTTTGTTCAGAAATTATTGTTGTAACAATGCGGTATGACGATGTTAAGTCAATAGAAAGAAGAAAATTTGACAACGAGAGACGGGAACTCGTGAGCTTTATTGATTGAAAAGAAGTTTACAATATGGGAAAAGAGAAAGCACTCGGATGCGTGAGCTTTATGGTGTGGGTGAATACTGTCTTTCAGTCCAAAGATAAACCTACCAAATCTAATCAACAAAATAGGAAAAGAAGAAGGCACATACTCTCCCATCGCCTCTCTTTGGACCTCAAGCAATAGAAAACTTCTAGCCCAATAATGTAAAGAAGTGAATAAAAAGATAAGGTGAGGTTTGGCTTAATATAAGAAAAATAACATCAATATATAATTGCTAGGGTACGTACAAAAAATAAGAATCACACATTGGTGATAATGTTTCTGACGAGCTGAAAGAAAAAGACGGATGTGTTAGGAATTTTTATTTGTGTTCAGTCCACCGCCACAATAAATACTGTGCGATTATTTTTCAGCAGGATCCTAGACCAAGTTGATGGTTGTGAGTGAGGTAGGTCCATCCAACTTGTAGTCCATCAACCATCCGGTCTTGTCTTGTTTTTCAAGTCGTGGACTTGGAGCACGACATGGAGTTAAGACTTCTAAAATAATGTCATTCTAAAGCTTTAGTTTTAACATTTAAAAATGGACCTTAGGATGCAACGTGCAAAGGTATAGTATCTAATATAAAACAGATTGACTCTGAGTTTGATTTTCCACAAGTCGTACTCTCATGGACTTGGAAGTAGACTTTAAGTCAAGTTTCGGTTTATTATCTTCTCTAAAAAAAGTTGTTCAATACAAAGTGCCTTTTTACACGAATTGAAGATCATTGGATACACAACTCCCAATTTTTCAAGATGTCATGACAACAAATGACCCAAGCTGGCCTATGTCCAAATACTAACGGGCCTCAAACTATTTCTTGGAGGAGTGACAAGCAGGCAAACACGACTTTCTTCAATCAAAGCAACCAAAATTCTCATGGAAAATGGTTATGAAATTGTCGTAGTGTTGCACATACTTGATGGTATCAAAGATATATTTCGACAATTCAGTGACATGGCTGATGATATTTCTGAGAAGCTGAAAGGAAAATACAGATATGTTAGGAATTTTTATTTTTGATCGGTCCACCATCGCAATAAGTATTATGGGACTATTTTTCAACAGGATCCTAGTTGATGGTTGTACGTGAAGTAGGTCCAATTTGTGAGAACCGGGTATCCACCTCAAAACCAATTGGTGAAGAGGGGAGGGACTTAAGGACTTATAAGCCCAGGAGAAGTCCACATTCTTCCGATGTGGGACTATCTCTCACACTCCCCCGCACGCGTGTACCGACATTTTATCCGTGTACACGAGTGAAGAAAATGTCCCAACCGGGTAGAGTGCGCAGCGGAAGCTCTAATACCATGTGAGAACCGGGTATCCACCTCAAAACCAATTGGTGAAGAGGGGAGGGACCCAAGGACTTATAAGTCCAGGAGAAGTCCACATTCTTCCGATGTGGGACTATCTCTCACACAATTAATTTGTCTATCAAGTTTGTTTTTCCACAAGTCGTGGTCTGGTGGACTTGGAAGTATGACTTCAAGTCAAACACCTTAAGTAAATACTTAGCATATGAATTCACAAAAATAAATAAATGATTGTGCGATGTAAAGCTCATAAAGATCAAAAGACCAAAAAGTGAATCACTAGGTCTATGGATGAACATTAAAGTAGCCATGAAATAAAAGACCAGATCTATGAGCACCTTTTATGCTGGGTACTCCATATGCGCACCACCTGACCAATACAATTGCGAAAAGACGTCCCCTTTTCAGGAAAAGCTTGCAAGAAACCTATTTACCAAACAAATTAAAAAAAAAGAATATAGAAAATTACAACCAAAGTGATAAGCTATCAGACAGTTGTGTACCAGCCAGAGGGACTCCATTTGGCCAACCCCACAAAACAGCATTTAATAAAATATGGTTACAGCTCATTACAGGAAAATTTGCATGTCTAAATATAAATAGACCCAATCATTTATTACATTCTATGCCTTTTACTAATGAGGTCTATTTAATTCTATGATTTACTTGCAGCATATTTCTTGAGAAACCAAGGGTTGAGTTGAATATGATTTCTTAATTCTTTTCCATTGCAAATATAAGCTTCTCCTCATTCATCTGACAATCCCCGGTTGCTTGTCCTTAACATGAAGAGACTTCCAAGTACTAACAGGGAAATGTATTGGGGAATCAGAATTCCCAAAAGCAAATGATATATCATGGTTATAGTCCACCTCAATACCCACGTTGCACAATGATTCTTTTAGCTTGCTATATTGACTGCCCAATTTTTGCCTGCATCCTAAGGCACCACAGTGACATTCCTGATCTGCTCCGAATTGAACGAACCTGCAGATCCCAGCGGAACATTAAGTGGTACGACAAAAATGATACTCTACAGTGAATGATCAAGGCGTATCGCATCACAGAACATACTGATAATCATATGTAAGACTCTCTCCTCTTTTTATGTTTCGAGTAGCAAAGATGCCAATTCTGGTTTCCCCTTCAATACTCCTACAAGAATATAAAACGCCTAAGAATTGACTTTAATTCCCAACCAAACCATAAATGAAAGTAAACTTTCACTATAAAAACCATTTCTGCATTTCTGTGTTTGGTTCACGGCTATGGTTCAGGAATCTTGATTTGTTTCCTTTGTATGTGGCATCAATCACCATATCATGATTGACCTCACAGAGATAGAAGTTGGTATCTCCACGATGTTTCATTTTCCATAGTCTTTCTTCACATGTTTTGTCATCAATTACTGCAGAAAAATCAAAAAAGAAAAAAAAGAGCACTGTGAGATAATATAATTGTAGCAATAAAAGTGAGCATAGAAGCATATTTGTT
Source organism: Triglochin maritima (assembly GCA_963682175.1). Taxonomy (NCBI): domain Eukaryota; kingdom Viridiplantae; phylum Streptophyta; class Magnoliopsida; order Alismatales; family Juncaginaceae; genus Triglochin; species Triglochin maritima. The sequence goes on from OY821786.1 coordinate 36,333,438, forward strand.
TTACAAAAAATATAGTTAGAAAACAGCCACCTTCTCCCACATACTCTATCACAAAATCCCCTTGCTTTATATCTTCATCAGCTATCAGCTCCAGTCCACATTTCTTTGTCTAAAAGGGAGAATTTTAGTACCGGAATGAAATATGGTCATATTCAATATTGTTTTAATCTGAACTAAAAACAAGATACTCCGACATATGATTACAGAAAGATCAAATTATCAATAGTTTTCTGAAGAAAATCATTGTAACATAGCAAGATGAGAACAGTCCGACAGACATTAAGCTACAATGTGTGTCAAATGAACATCCTCATATTGACTTACATAAGTTACCAATAACAGCACTATCATTCTATCTTATAATACAAACCTTCCACAGTCTGCAGAAAAACTAGTTCAGACTAATATTTCCCCGTCAAAAGTAAAGTGTTATATATTGTTACTTTTGAAACAAATAGATATTGTAATGGGAAATAAATAGATATTAGGAAAGGCGGTCCTTTGGCCATATGGTGGAATATATGGATGGCAAGAAATAAGCAATGTTTTGATAACAAGAAATAGAACATCAGTGTGACTTGGACACTGTTGTTCGAGGTGTCAATCTTTGGGTGAATGGAGCAAATCCTACATTTGAGTGGTTGTCCCAAGCTGTAGTTTTTTTGTTTTGTTTTGTTTTGTTTTGTTTTGGGTTAGTCGGTTTTTGACCTCTTTTTTTTGTTTTGTTTTTTTCCGTTTCCTATTGTATCTTTTTTCCATCTATTAATGATCAAAGAAAAAAATAGGTATTAGATATCCCATGAGAAGGATTTTGCTTATGTTAGTGTTTCCCAATTGATATTTTCTTATATCAGCTTGTATTTGTTTTTTATCGGTCATGTAAATTTATATCACCTGGTGACTTTATATATATAATTTTTCATTTTTTCTAGTCTATAAAATCATCATCTCTCATTTCTTCTTCTTTCTTGATCAGTCCTCTCATTTCTTCTGTTCCATCTCAGCAATTCCGAATCCTTCTGAGATTTTTGTGCATAGCCTCTGTGTGTACTTATGAGGAAATCAAGTAGTAATTATTACTTTAAGGGAAGCTCGCATGAGTGGTTCGACAAAAACTGGATTAGATAGATGATGCTGAGCTAAAAATTATGGTCCAAATTCAGCTAATTTTTTGATAATATACATACAATAAAAACATCATTATTCATTTTTTTGATCGGTCACCTCTCATTTCTTATGTTCTATCTCAGCAGTTCCAAATCCTTCTACATTATTTTAGTTGAGATTTTTGTGCATAGCCTCTCTGTGTACAAAGCCTCTCTGAGGACAGCAAATATTAATTATTACATTAAGGGAAGCTCGGATGAGCGGTTTGGCAAAAACTGGACTAGGTAGATGATGCATGACTAAAATTATGGTCCAAAATCAGCTAATTTTTTGATAATACACATACAATATAAACGTCATTATTCATATTAAGAATTGTAGATAAGATGAACAAAATCTCTCTTCAAAGATTTTCTTCATAAACTTCAGCACTAATGTTGAACTAAAAAGACAAGAAATAACCCACTTTACAAATTAATTAACAAAACTTAACTAATGGACAAAAACCAAAAGAAGGGGAAAAGAGAATGCAAATGGCAATAAACTTTTCTGGCATACAGTCTACCTTCACAAGTTTCAGCTTCTTCACAGGTCGAACCTGGAAAGGTTTGTTGTTACATCCACTCCCACATTTACAGCTAGAAGAACAACTCGAAAATAGCATTCTGCAGAGTCAAGAAACAAAACCACATAAACAAACAAAAAATATACATAACATTAACATCTCCAACGAACCGCGCTGCAATTTAAGGTTATTCAAAATTAAAGAGCAACTTCTCACCCACAATGACAATCGCCACCACATACACTAGATTTTCCTGGAGAGGAACTGCAAGAGCAGAATATGTTAGAACCAAAACCTAGATTAGGGTTAAACTTGGTTTAATGGTGGTTTAGTGAGGGGTTTGCATGGGGAAGAGGCGCTACAGTGGCCGCGTGGGGAAGAGGAGGGGCGTGAACAGTGGCTGCGGGGGAGGTGATGGCTTGGTGGTGTAGGCTACTATGGAGAGGAGTTGGGTTAGGGTTATAAACGTGATTTTCTTCTCTCTCTCTCATTTTCTCTCCCTTTCGTTCTTCTTCTCCTTCATCCAGCAGAGGAGGCGATCGGAGGAGGCGAGGACGTCGTGCGGGAGGAGGTCAGACGTCCGGAGGAGGAGAGGCGTGTGCTCGAGGTCTACCGGAGGCGACGTGCGTGAGCGAGCTCCGGCGGTTCGTCGTCTTGGTGAAAGGTATGTCAACTTGATAGTGTGATTTTGTGTTGTTAACCCTTGTGAAGGGTTGCGTTGGTCGGACGGGGAGGTCGGAGACCTTCTTGGCGTTGTTTTCCGTGAAAAACCTCGGCTGGCGCGAGGTTGAAGACGACCAACGGTCGACCGGTTCCTTCGGGCGGTCGACCGAATGTAGTGTTTTTTGCCCGACTTTAACCTTCACCGGTCGAACGATGCCTTGTGGCGGTTGACCGGTAGTGCATATTGCTGGTGAGTTGGGACGTTCTGCTTGTTTTCGGTCGACCGGTTCCTTGGGTCGTTCGACCGGAACTTAAGTGTACTGAGTAGAATTGCATGATTTGTTCGACCGATTTCATATTGTGTTCGACCGATTGTATGTTGTTTGACCGTTGCAGGTTTGCGTTCGACCGATTATATGACTTAGAATAATAGGTTGACCCTGTCTGTTTTCGGTCGACCGAGACCCCTGAGCCGGTCGACCGATAGATTTGAATCTAATGTTGACCAGACTCCGGATTTTGACCTCGTTCGGTCGACCGGTTTTAGACCCTTGTTCGACCGTTGGGGATTGTATTTTGAGCGCAGCGGTAGACCGTGTTACGCGTACGGTCGACCGATTCCTTCCTGGAACCGGTCGACCGAATCACCTTTTCCGGTCGACCGTTTGGGCACTGGACAGAATTCCTGGTTCCCTTTTTGAATGTCAACTCTGTCCACGGAAACCCGTGTCCTCGCCTTGTGCGTGAGCCGGGAGGTGACGGTGGGCGCGTTACGCGTGCCTACCCAGGGACCCCTGTTGGGAAGAGTGTGGGTGTTCGGGACGCGTCACCTCCGTGTATGGACAGTGACTTGAGATGGATTGTTGGGCACTTTTTAGTATAGCAGGCCTGAGGGATCGCGGATCACAGTGTTTGATGTTGTGCGGGCACGCAACTGGCGTTGGGTGAGGTGACTACCGGCCCACGGGCTACGGAGGTCGCTGCCCTGCTTTTATAGCGGCGCGGTTGGTGTTTGCGGCTCGAGGAGCCTGATGACCTGGCAGACTTCGGTCAGGACCCGTCCGATGTTGTGCCGGACGTTGTGATGGACCACCGATGCTGTGCCGGTGATGCCGCCGAGGTTGTGCCGGCGATGATGATTGTTGGGCCGAGGCTGTTCCGGCTATGTTGATTCCTCGACTGGGCACCTATCGAGATGATGTTGTTACACCTTCCGGGCGACGGCCCCGTTGGTCCCTGTGGCTCCGACCACTGAGATTTGCAGATTTGTATTCTATCGGCGCGCAGGCGTGACAGAGGCTCCCTACCGAACCCTTGAGTAGTGTAGCTGCGTGTGGGGGGTGCGATGTCGCGTGCTGTAAGGCTGCATGTGCCTGCAGTAGGTCTCCTCGGGAGACTCGTTGTTGACTGTCGGACTGATGTCCTGTTTTACCCTTCGGGGGAACTGTTTTCCATTCTGTCGATGCCATGACATGCTACTAGTATGATAGGTTCATTGTGTAATGCATGCATATAGGTGAGTTGGCATACGGGGTTTCCTTCTGGAAACTCAGGCATTGTTGTTGCATCTTTTTCAGGACCGCAGTAGGTCCAGTGGGGTGGTGATCGGCGGGCGCGCGCATTTGGAGTCGGATCCTCTAGTCGGACCACTGAGGTCAACATGATTATGTTTATCTTCCCTTGTCGTTTGTTGTAATCATGTATTCATTTTGGCAAACTCTGATGTTTTCTGGTGCACCACTATTTGTTTATGAGAAGTAACAGTCCTGCCTTTGATTATTGTGCTCTTTGTCTTGATTATGAAATTTTTAAAATTTTCCGCTGTATCGGGATGTTACAATTTGGTATCAGAGCGGTCGATTCCTATGCGGTTCCCAATGAAATCACCCTTGTAGTAATAGGACGCATGCATTTTATCTTTTAGCATGCATTCATGGCTGAAGTTTGTGATTGTTTCTTCTGTCAGATGGCACCTAGGCGTGTGCGGAGTTCCCCGCGTGGTCGTGATTCTAATGGCGACACAGGAGGCGCCAACTGGGATAGGTTGGGCGAGTTTCTGGAGCGTCAGGCAGCTCAGAGTGCGCAGGGCGGGGTGGGAGCTGAGCACGATCGGTTCATGCGTCAGCACCCACCGACCTTTGATGGCAGGAGGGCCCCAGAGGTTGCGGAGGACTGGATCTTCCGGATGGAGAAGATCTTCCGCGCTATTGGAGTAGCACCTGAGAGGATGGTGGAGCTGGCCACCTATGTGTTCGATGGCGAGGCCGCCAACTGGTGGAGGTCCACGTCCACGGTGTTGTTCGACGACCGTGCGGATGTCAGCTGGGAGGAATTCTTGGAGGTGTTCCACGAGCAGTACTTCCCCCAGCATGTCAGGGATCAGAAGAGGGAGGAGTTTATGTCGCTGGAGCAGAGAGAGATGACTCTGGCGAGCTACATCAGCAGGTTCAACGCCTTGGAGCGTTACTGCCCAGAGATTTACGTGACCTCAGAGCAGCGGGCGAGGAAGTTCGTGAAGGGACTGAGGCAGCCGCTTCGATCTCGGGTGATCAACAGCATGCCGCGGACCCTTGCAGATGCGGTGAAGCATGCTACTATCATCGAGCAGGACCAGAGGGAGTGTCATCAGGAGGCGAGGAAGGCACCAGTGAGCACCGGTAGCCGTGTAGCCGGTCGTGGAGCAGGAAACTCGGGCAAGAGGCCCAGGTTTGATGGAGGAGGAGCACGCCAGTCTGGAGCGTGCACTTACTGCGGGAGGTTTCATCCAAGACAGGAGTGTCCCCGTCGGACTGGAGCTTGTATGAGTTGTGGTCAGATGGGACATTTCGTCCGTGATTGTCCTCAGAGGCAGGGAGAGCCGAGCAGAAGGCCAGGACCACCAGCAGTAGGCAGAGGCGGAGGCAGCCGATCAGTTGTTTCACCGGGCCAGGGCAGGAAGACCAGGCGAGTCTTCACTATTCAGGCTGAGGAGGCGAGGGACTCCAACACCGTCGTGGAAGGTACACTTTCAGTTTCTGGTTTGGTTGCTCGGGTGTTATTTGATTACGGCGCCACTCACTCCTTCATTTCGGAGAAGTTTGCTGGCGAGTTGGGTCGGACCCCTGTGCTGCTGACTGATGTTTTGGAGGTCAGCACACCCATGGGTGAGGTGGGCACTGTGGGGAGCTTTTTCCCCGGCACCACAGTTGCTTCGGGAGACCACGACTTTCCGGCAGATCTGGTCTTGTTACCGATGGTGGACTTCGACGTCATACTGGGGATGGACTGGCTGTCACAGTACGACGTGCGAGTCTTTTGCCGCGAGAAGAAGATCCTGATCCCGATGGAGGGCTTGCCAGCCGTTCTGATCAGAGGTGCGAGGAGCAGAGGGGGTCGTCTGATTGTGTCTGCGGTTAAGGCACAGAGACTGATACAGCAGGGATGCAGAGCGTTTGTGGCCACGCTGGTAGTTCCTGATCCTGAGACGAGGAGGCTAGAGGATATAGAGATTGTGCAGGAGTTCCCGGATGTGTTTCCAGCAGAGATTCCAGCGTTACCGCCGCACCGAGAGATCGAGTTCGGCATCGAGTTGGTAGCGGGTACGACACCTCAGTCGAAGGCACCGTATCGTATGGCACCTGCTGAGTTGACAGAGCTGAAGAAGCAGTTGCAGGAGTTGATGGAGTCTGGGTTCATTCGACCGAGTGTTTCTCCATGGGGAGCGCCTGTGCTCTTCGTGAAGAAGAAGGATGGATCTTTGCGGATGTGCATCAACTACAGGATGTTGAATAAGGTTACCATTCGGAACCGGTACCCTTTGCCCAGGATTGATGATTTGTTTGATCAGTTGCAGACGGCGAGAGTGTTCTCGAAGATCGATCTGCATTCGGGTTATCATCAGTTGCAGATCAGGGAGGCAGATGTGCAGAAGACAACCTTCAGGACGTGGTACGGCCACTACGAGTTCTTGGTGATGCCATTTGGACTGACGAATGCACCTGCAGCATTCATGGATTTGATGAATAGGACCTTCCAGCCGTACCTCGACAGATTTGTCGTTGTATTCGTAGACGACATCTTAGTATACTCGCCTGACAGGGAGCAGCATCGAGAGCACCTGAGGATTGTGCTAGGCATCTTGAGGGATCAGCAGCTTTATGCCAAGTACACGAAGTGTGAGTTCTGGTTGGATCAGGTGGCTTTTCTGGGGCATATTGTGTCAGCAGATGGGATTTCGGTGGATCCGGCGAAGGTCGAGGCAGTGACTCAGTGGAGAGCCCCGACGAGCGTGACGGAGATCAGGAGTTTCGTAGGATTGGCCGGGTATTACAGACGATTCATTCAGGATTTCTCCAGACTTGCATCGCCGCTGACAGCGTTGACGCAGAAGGGCGTCAAGTTCGTTTGGTCCCAGAAGTGCGAGGACAGCTTTCAGGAGCTGAAGAGACGATTGACGACAGCACCTGTTCTGACTCTACCGAGTGGCAGTGGAGGCTTTGTGATTTACAGCGATGCATCAGGGATTGGCTTGGGTTGTGTTCTGATGCAGCACGGGAAGGTGGTGGTGTACGCTTCGAGGCAGCTGAAGGTGCACGAGAAGAACTACCCTACTCATGATCTAGAGTTAGCAGCGGTAGTTCACGCGTTGAAGACCTGGCGGCACTATCTGTATGGCGAGCAGTTCGAGGTCTTCACCGATCATCAGAGTCTGAAGTATTTGTTCTCGCAGAAGGAGCTGAATATGAGGCAGCGCAGATGGCTTGAGTTCATTAAGGACTACGACTTCACCATTTCCTATCATCCGGGGAAAGCGAATTCGGTTGCAGATGCGCTGAGCAGGAAGGTGGAGGTTTCAGTTGCGAGTCTGTGCATCCAGGAGTGGAGGCTACTCAAGGCTTTGTCAGAGTGGAGACCGTTCACAGAGGGCTCAGAGGGAGCAGTGATGGCTGGGCTTCGGGTGAAGCCGCATACGGTCTCACGGGTGGTTCAGGCTCAGCAGGGGGATGATGAGTTAGCCGGTCTGCTACAGTTAGTTTCCAGAGATGGATCAGACTTCAGTGTGGGGGTCGATGGTGGTCTGAGGTTTAGGAGTCGGATCTGGGTACCGAAGTTCGATGGGCTGAGAGATGACATCATGGAGGAGGCACACAGAGCGAGATACACCATTCATCCGGGGAGCACGAAGATGTATAAGGACCTGCAGCGGAACTTCTGGTGGAAGGGCATGAAGAGGGACATTGCAGAGTTTGTGGAGCGATGCTTGGTCTGTCAGCAGGTGAAGATTGAGCATCAGAGGCCAGCAAGACCGATGCAGTGTATTGAGCTTCCTGAGTGGAAGTGGGAGCACGTGACGATGGATTTTGTCAAAGGATTGCCGAAGACGAGGAGATTCCACGACGCGATTTGGGTGATAGTCGATCGACTGACCAAGTCGGTGCACTTCTTAGCGATCAGGACCACGTTGCCTTTGGAGGGTCTAGCTAGGTTGTACGTGGAGGAGATAGTCAGATTGCATGGAGTGCCAGTGTGCATCATCTCCGATCGAGATCCTCGTTTCACTTCCAGATTTTGGGGGAGTCTGCAGCAGGCTTTGGGGACGCGTCTGAGATTCAGTACAGCATTCCATCCGCAGACATATGGGCAGTCAGAGAGGACGATTCAGACCTTGGAGGATATGCTGAGAGCATGCACGCTGGATTGGGCAGGGCACTGGGATGAGCACTTGCCGCTGATAGAGTTCGCCTACAACAACAGCTACCACTCGAGTATTGGGATGGCACCGTACGAGGCATTGTACGGGAGGCCTTGCAGATCACCGGTATGCTGGAGTGATGTAGGCGAGAGGCAGTTAGTGGGGCCAGAGATCGTGCAGATGTATGCTGAGAAGGTTGATGTGATCCGGAGGAGACTGGCCACAGCACAGAGCAGGCAGAAGAGTTATGCAGATCGACGCAGACGAGTGCTGAGTTTCGTGGTGGGCGACCACGTGTTTCTGAAGATTTCCCCAGCCCGAGGTGTGATGAGGTTTGGGAAGAAGGGGAAGCTCAGTCCGAGGTATGTTGGGCCGTTTGAGATCCTCGACCGAGTTGGAGAGGTTACTTACCGGATTGCATTGCCGCCGTAGTTTTCGGGTCTTCACAACGTCTTCCATGTTTCGATGCTGAGGAAGTACGTTGCAGATCTAGCTCACGTTATTGAGATAGCAGTGCCGGAGATTCAGCAGGACTTGTCACTCGAGGAGAGGCCAGTCGAGATTGTTGATCGCATGGATCACCAGCTCAGGAGGAGGACCATCCCGATGGTGAAGGTCAGGTGGCAGCATCACAGTGAGCGCGAGGCCACTTGGGAGATCGAGGAGGAAGTCAGAAGGCAGTATCCAGAGCTCTTCGGTGAGTAGTTGCTTTGATTTCGGGACGAAATCCTTTTAAGTTGGGTGGATTGTTAGAACCCAAACCTAGATTAGGGTTAAACTTGGTTTAATGGTGGTTTAGTGAGGGGTTTGCATGGGGAAGAGGTGCTACAATGGCCACGTGGGGAAGAGGAGGGGCGTGAACAGTGGCTGCGGGGGAGGTGATGGCTTGGTGGTGTAGGCTACTGTGGAGAGGAGTTGGGTTAGGGTTATAAACGTGATTTTCTTCTCTCTCTCTCATTTTCTCTCCCTTTCGTTCTTCTTCTCCTTCATCCAGCAGAGGAGGCGATCGGAGGAGGCGAGGACGTCGTGCGGGAGGAGGTCAGACGTCCGGAGGAGGAGAGGCGTGTGCTCGAGGTCTACCGGAGGCGACGTGCGTGAGCGAGCTCCGGCGGTTCGTCGTCTTGGTGAAAGGTATGTCAACTTGATAGTGTGATTTTGTGTTGTTAACCCTTGTGAAGGGTTGCGTTGGTCGGACGGGGAGGTCGGAGACCTCCTCGGCGTTGTTTTCCGTGAAAAACCTCGGCTGGCGCGAGGTTGAAGACGACCAACGGTCGACCGGTTCCTTCGGGCGGTCGACCGAATGTAGTGTTTTTGCCCGAATTTAAGCTTCACCGGTCGAACGATGCCTTGTGGCGGTCGACCGGTAGTGCATATTGCTGGTGAGTTGGGACGTTCTGCCTGTTTTCGGTCGACCGGTTCCTTGGGTCGTTCGACCGGAACTTAAGTGTACTGAGTAGAATTGCATGATTTGTTCGACCGATTTCATATTGCGTTCGACCGATTGTATGTTGTTTGACCGTTGGAGGTTTGCGTTCGACCGATTATATGACTTAGAATAATAGGTTGACCCTGTCTGTTTTCGGTCGACCGAGACCCCTGAGCCGGTCGACCGATAGATTTGAATCTAATGTTGACCAGACTCCAGTTTTGACCTCATTCGGTCGACCGGTTGTAGACCCTTGTTCGACCGTTGGGGATTGTATTTTGAGCGCAGTGGTAGACCGTGTTAGGCGTACGGTCGACCGATTCCTTCCTGGAACCGGTCGACCGAATCACCTTTTTCGGTCGACCGTTTGGGCACTGGACAGAATTCCTGGTTCCCTTTTTGAATGCCAACTCTGTCCACGGAAACCCGTGTCCTCGCCTTGTGCGTGAGCCGGGAGGTGACGGTGGGCACGTTACGCGTGCCTACCCAGGGACCCCTGTTGGGAAGAGTGTGGGTGTTCGGGACGCGTCACCTCCGTGTATGGACCGTGACTTGAGATGGATTGTTGGGCACTTTTTAGTATAGCAGGCCTGAGGGATCGCGGATCCCAGTGTTTGATGTTGTGCGGGCACGCAACTGGCGTTGGGTGAGGTGACTACCGGCCCACGGGCTACGGAGGTCGCTGCCCTGCTTTTATAGCGGCGCAGTTGGTGTTTGCGGCTCGAGGAGCCTGATGACCTGGCAGACTTCGGTCTGGACCCGTCCGATGCTGTGCCGGACGTTGTGATGGACCACCGATGCTGTGCCGGTGATGTCGCCGAGGTTGTGCCGGCGATGATGATTGTTGGGCCGAGGCTGTTCCGGCTATGTTGATTCCTCGACTGGGCACCTATCGAGATGATGTTGTTATACCTTCCGGGCGACGGCCCCGTTGGTCCCTGTGGCTCCGACCACTGAGATTTGCAGATCTGTATTCTATCGACGCGCAGGCGTGACAGAGGCTCCCTACCGAACCCTTGAGTAGTGTAGCTGCGTGTGGGGGGTGCGATGTCGCGTGCTGTAAGGCTGCATGTGCCTGCAGTAGGTCTCCTCGGGAGACTCGTTGTTGACTGTCGGACTGATGTCCTGTTTTACCCTTCGGGGGAACTGTTTTTCATTCTGTCGATGCCATGACATGCTACTAGTATGATAGGTTCATTGTGTAATGCATGCATATAGGTGAGTTGGCATACGGGGGTTTCTTCTGGAAACTCAGGCATTGTTGTTGCATCTTTTTCAGGACCGCAGTAGGTCCAGTGGGGTAGTGATCGGCGGGCGCGCGCATTTGGAGTCGGATCCTCTAGTCGGACCACTGAGGTCAACATGATTACGTTTATCTTCCCTTGTCGTTTGTTGTAATCATGTATTCATTTTGGCAAACTCTGATGTTTTCTGGTGCACCGCTATTTGTTTATGAGAAGTAACAGTCCCGCCTTTGATTATTGTGCTCTTTGTCTTGATTATGAAATTTTTAAAATTTTCCGCTGTATCGAGATGTTACAGAATATGCCATCATCCTCAACACGCCTTTTAATAAGATAGATATCTTTGCAAGTGTCAAGAATAAAAACCAGTTCAAATGGTTCTTTTCCCGCACAAATGAAGTTAAAGCACTATATTCTTCAACTGAAGAAGTACTAAAGAAAAATTATAAACGTCAAAATAAAAGAAAGGACAATGCAAAATCAATCCTAAAAACTGTAACATAATTCAAATAAGAACATTTCCACACAAGAATAATATTTCTTTTTCCTGAAAAAATAACCTGGTTATACCGTTGTGTTCATATCTAGAAAACTAAAATATGACGTCTAAAGGTAGCATGATCACTATTAGGTGATAGTTATAGAAGAGCTTAAAAATAAAAAATTGAAAAAACATATATTTAAGGTTCCTTACAAGAAATCTAAAGATATAATTCTTTCACGCAAAAAAAAGGAGAACCTTGGTATAAACAACATATGACTAACTTAACGGGAGAATTATTATAATATATAGAGTTTATCGATGGAATTTGCAAAAAATAAATTTCCAAATAAATATTTTCTACAAAGGCCTTGTTTAAAGTCTATAAACCGTAAAATAAGTTTTCGAGAACCACGATTCAAAAAATCCCATGAACAGAAAAGGTAATTAGTATATACATTTATAAGAATAAAACATATTCATATAAGAATAATGTTTAAGTGAATCTTCAAGTATATTATCAAAAACCAGGAATGGTAAATTATTTGTCTATTGAAAGTTGAAACTACATCATATATATTGAAACTAGTAATGTATATCTTGTATGTTACAATTAATATCTTGTATATCAAATGCTGTGAATACATCTTGCATTTGACATCAAAAAAGAGAGATACAATTCTTAGATTTGAGTCAACAATATAAAAATTCCTCTTTTGGATCCGATCCCTACCCAATATGGCAAGGTTTTTACTAAACACTTTTATTTTGGATAATGTTTACATAAATAAAAGCACAAGTGTCGTATTCTTGTTCAAGAGATCTGAAGCATAAAATTTCTCATCACAACATTGACTGCAAAAATTGCATCAACCAATCATGTACACTTGTCTTGCCAATCAAGTATCTAAGATCATGACTCTCAAGTTCATACTTACAAATCACCTCACAAATAGCTCCTTTTGACTAGTTCAAACCCAAGACTTTTTAATTACCAATTACTAGCTCAAAATTTATTTTCCATATTTGTAACGTCCCGAAAACAACGGTAAATTTTAAACTTTTAAAAGATACAAGAATCAACACCAGAGCCGTTACCAAACCACAATTATATATATAAAGTGGTATGCTGAATTAACACGAGTAAGTGATGATTACAACCCAACACAAAAGATATACAAACACATATACAAGGGAAATCATCCACCTCAAGATCTGGAAGAAGGACAAGATTTGGTCTGGGTGCTCCTGCCCGCAGTCACCACCTCCTACTGATGCTTACGACCTGACATGCAACAAAACTATGCCTGAGTTTCCCATTGGGAAACCCCGTATGCCAAACCCCTAAGATATGAACATAACATATATATTTATATAAAACATGAAATGAAGAATGCAATAAAAGCACAACTGCTACCGTGCACATAAGCCACCGCCGGAAAACATCAGTCATGGGTCTCAAGGGTCCTCTCACCCCAACCCTAACCCTTTGCTTCCCGGGTGAATGGAATATCTGGCTCTATGTGCCTCCTCCATGATAGTATCCCTCAGATCACCTGCTCTCGGTACACAGATTCGGCCCCTGAATCTCAAGCCCTCATCGACTCCGACACCGAAGTCTGATTCGTCCTTAGCAGCTAACTGCATCAGACTGACCAGCTCATCATCTGCTCTCTGAGCCTGAACAACTCTCGAAATTGTCTGCGGCTCCACTCGAAGTCCTGCAATCACTGCCCCCTCACAGTCCTCCGTAAAAGGTCTCCACTCCGTCCAGGTCTCAAGCAACCTCCACTCCTGAATGCATAAGCTAGCAGCTGATAACTCCACCTTCCTACTCAAAGCATCTGCGACAGAATTCGTCTTCCCCGGATGATATGAAATGGTGAAGTTGTCAGCTGCGAGCTTATGCATTCAGGAGTAGAGGTTGCTTGAGGCCTTCACGGAGTGGAGACCTTTTACAGAGGACTCTGAGGGGGCAGTGATTGCGGGACATCTAGTGGAGCCGCAGACAGTTTCAGGAGTTGTTCAGGCTCAGAGAGCAGATGATGAGTTGGTCAGTCTGATGCAGTTAGCTGCTAAAGACGGGTCGGACTTCAGTGTCGGAGTCGATGGGGGCTTGAGGTTCAGAAGTCGGATCTGGGTACCGAGAGCAGGTGATCTGAGGGGTACTATCATGGAGTAGGCACATAGAGCCAGATATTTCATCCACCCAGGGAGTACCAAGATGTATAAGGATTTACAGCGGAGTTTCTGGTGGAAGGGGATGAAGCGAGACATAGCAGACTTCGTGTCCAGGTTCTTGGTTTGTCAGCAGGTGAGGATTGAGCACCAGCGGCCAGCAGGGCAGTTGTAGAGTATAGATCTGCCAGAGTGGAAGTGGGAGTACATGACTATGGATTTCGTCACCGGTTTGCCGAAGACGAGGAGATCTCACGACGCGATTTGGGTCATAGTTGATCGACTGACCAAGTCGGCGCATTTTCTGGCGATCAGGACCACCTTACCCTTGGAGGGTTTGGCGAAGCTGTACATCGAGGAGATAGTCCGGTTACATGGTGTACCTGTGAGTATTATCTCTGATCGAGATCCGAGGTTTACCTCCAGATTTTGGGGTAGATGATCTGATGCAGTTACCATCTAAACGGTCGACCGCTCATTGACTTCGTCCGACCGGGACTTAAGTTCACTTATTGGCCAGTCGACCGGGAGTGTGGTTTCGGTCGACCGTGTAGTGCGATTTTGTTGGGAATTTCTACTGGATGATATCGGTGGACCGTGATTTGAGAGTCGTTCGACCGTTGGTGCTTTTTGAGCAAGAGTGGATTTTCATTGTTGGATTTCGGTCGAACGGGGCCCCTTTGCCGTTCGACCGGTTGGACGTTATTTCGGTTTTTCCGAGGAATAGTTGTGGTGTTCGGTCGACCGTTTGGGGTCTTCCGTTCGACCGTTTGGGTACTGTTTTGCATATGGATGCTTGTGCCGTGTGTGGTTGGATCCGCCTCGAGGGCAACGGGTCTCCGGCCCTTTTTGTGGGGCGACGGTACAGACATTGCCGGCCTGAGAGGAGGGTTGTTGTCGTGGCTCTGAGGAGCGGGTGCCTTGTGTGCACGTTGTCGTGGCTCTGAGTAGCGGGTGCCTTGTGTGCACGTGTGATTGAGGGGTTGGGGTGAGAGGACCCTTGAGACCCGAGGCCGATGTGTTCCGGCGGTGCCTGGTGTGCACGGGAGATTGATATGATTTTACCGTATTTTTCATTTCATGTTTCATTACGCATTCTATGTTCATATTTTAGGGGTTTGGCATACGGGGTTTCTCTCGGGAAACTCAGGCATATTCATGTTTTATGTCAGGTCGTGCACGTCATTAGGAGGTGGTGACTGCGGACAGGAGCACCCAGACCAGATCCTGTCTTTTTGTTCTTCGAGGTGGATGATTTTCCTTTGTACATGTGTTGTATATCTTTTGTGTTGGGTTGTAATCATCTTGACTCTCGTATTGTACAACTACCACCTTATATTATATATACTCGTGGTTTGGTGACGACCCCAATGTTGATTCTTATATGTTTTAAGTTTTAAATTTTTCCGCTGTTTCGGGGTGTTACAATTCCAACAGACTCAGTGGATTGTCTTTCCTGTGGATGTGAACTGGAACTTCTTCCACTTGATGAAGCAAGATAGATAGGAACCTCAGCCACAATCATAATCAGGGGAATTTGAAGATCCATCTTATAGAGTTAAATAGCCTCTTAACATAAGAATCGAGAACAGATGGACAAGTAACCATTGAATTAAAAGGAAAAGAAATTACAGCTGTGTTTTCGATTGTTTTAAGGGAATCATTCTCACCCATTCCTGGTTTGCGAGGTACCTAGAACCATGCTGAAATAACAAAATAGGATCATTTCAATGACAACAGGGAGACAATAAGAAAAAATAATTCTATATTAGATATTTCTCTTATAACTTATAAGCAAAAAAATGAAGATTAGTGAATGATTCATTATAATGAACTTATGAAAAAGGCAATAAGCAATTAAAAAAGCATTTCAAAAACTACGAGGAAGCTTAGCTACACTGAACACCTGAAGACATGTTTCTTTAGTACCATTGCGGCCCTCCAAAATACCTGCTTCTTTTATGGGTTCCTAAAAAAAGTCAGACACCACCTTCAATAAAACAAGAATTGATATAAGAAAGAGAACAAGTGACTACCAACGTTATCTTTATAGTCCTCACCAAATTTCGAACTGGGGGCAGGCAAACCACAAGGTCCACATCACTGGATGGCAGAACTAAACCAGTAGCCACTGAACCAAATATATTAGTTCGCGATCTAGGCCAAAGAACTTGAAGAGATCTTGCAACCCTTTTGACAGCCCAATTAATATATGGTTTCTTAGAATGATTTTCAGCAGCAACCTTGTATACCAGAAAAGAAGAAAAATTACTATCTTAATATAAAAGCTAATGAATACAGATTACAGAATCAAGAATAAATAAGTCCTTGAACTCCCGGATCAACCAGTTCAACAGCTAAATGTTGTATTGTGCTTCTAAGTTCTAATACTGCACTGAATTGAATCGTTGAATTGTTTTCCTAACATTGCACCAAAATGCATAACCTAGTAGTGCTTGGTTCACGAAAAAAGTAAAATAAAAAAGGGATCTGATCCAAGTTTAATAGCCTTATTCTAAAAGGTTTGCATCACTGAATGTGGCACCTTTTGTATACGAAACTTGTGCAGCTTATAGGCCATTATCTCACTTCAAAAATATTATGTTCAACAAACCTTGAACCAATTATAAACTCATATCTGGTAAGTGATAACAAATTTTATTGTTCAAAATTCATTCATATAGGAAAGGAATAAATGAAACGAAAGAAAAACAACTGTCTTAAGAGTATAATACATTTATTTTTTATTCAACTCCACTATTGTGTAAGATAAATTATCAAATGCCCCCGAAGAAGCCACTATGTCCACTTAGTCCAAAACAATCACTTAGTTCACTTGAGTCCACAACTAACACTCCTTGTATTCCTTTATTTACTTAAATACTATTTATTCTATGATAGGCTAAGATGTTACAGGAAGAGAATCCCCTTTCATTCCATCAATGCTGCCAGTAGAGGCATTAAGAGAACCAGGTGTTGCATCATCTTCTGGAATGTCTGCTGTTGATGTCTGTGAATCTATAGACTTTGAATTCATATCATTTCCAGAAAAAACATATCCAATTGATTGCTGTCCACGTCCTAATGTTTCAAAAGGCGAACAAAGGGCAGGAGTTGTTGGTGAGGCTAAACCATTAACACCATATGTAGCAGGGATACCAGGCAACCCAACCATATCATCTATAGCTCTGTTAAGGTCTGCTTCATGCCATGCCCAAGAGCTATCTTCAGAACTATACGAAGGAGCACGAGATGAACCCATGCCCACATGCTCCGGGGTATTCCAGTACATTGCCCCTCCACCAAAATACTTGTTGTAATCTCTTCCATTGATAGTAGGCACATCAAACTCTTCTTCTGACATCCAGTGGCTGTCAATATCATCAAAGAAGTATGAACCATTTTGATAGTCAGACAAGTCAACAACATCCCCAGAATACAACCATTCGTTCTCCATATATGCACCTTTAAATTGCACTCCCTCATTTGGACTTCCAGTGCAAAGAGTCGAACGTATCCTTGGGTTCCAAGGGTCAATATTTGGAGTTACTGATTGGATCAATCTACTGCAATTTCTTACCAGTGGTGGCAAATCTGAACTCAACGGGAAATTTACTGATGTCAAAGTGTGACCATGTCCATGTTCAACTGGTGCATGTCTGACCTGATGCCTTGTAGTTAAAAAGGAAAATTGTGGCCAACTTCTAAATGCAACCTATCAGTAGCTGCAGGCGGGTTAGTTGAACGAAAATGTAGAGAATGCCGTGGAGCTAGATCAGGCCATTCATATGAGGTGCTCCCAACACATGTTGTCTGAGTACCGAAATGGGAACTGCTATCTCCCTGTTCACATACAGTATTACTGTCATTCAACACTCTGCAGTATTCAACAGCATCTGCTGGCTGACAACCATTTTCAACTTCGAAACTTTTGCCTTTATGGCCGGTTTCTTCTGCGCAGCAGTACCTATTGCCAGAAGAGTCAGATTCCAAAGATGCACTTGTTGCGATGGTTTTGTCCTGTGCAATATCAACAGAACTATTATTGCTCAGCGGAGAAGCAGAAGTTTTCATTTGATTCTGAAACCCTTCATTCTTCTCAATTGACACATTTTTATTGTCTGAAGATTTGCCAACGTCAAATGTTACATCCTAACCCTTTGTTAATTGAGTTTAATTGTCATTAGGTGGTGGACTAGAGGAGATTGAGATGGACAGCTGAGATTGGTTTGGTTTGGGTATAAAAGGTTGGATTTCTCTCTCTCACTCCTTTACTCTCTCTCCCGAGCATTTCTCTCTCTCTCTCAATCCTTTCTCTTCCAGCCTTGGAGTCGTGGTGGAGTGGATGATCGGCAAGGCGAGGTGAAGCCCCGTTGAGTGCCGGAGTGGAGGTGATCGCGAGCGAGGAGTTCGCCGGAGGAGTAGAGGAGGTGCTCGTGGAAGCGACCTTCGTGGGTTCTTCAAAGGTTTCTTCAAGCCTTAAAGGTATGCCAAGCTTTAGTGTAGTCATCCTTTTAGCCTTTGCGAGGATTGGAGTGGCCGACGGTAGACCGAAAGGCTCGTCGAGAACCTTGCAGCAGCTTTTCTGCTCTGTAACGGTCGACCGGCGGGTTGGCGCGGTCGACCGGGCGTAGTGTGTTTTGGGCAGAAAACTCTTGCACCGGTCGAACGATACTCTTCGAGTGGTCGACCGGTGGTACATTTTACCAAGGGAAAAATGCTCTGGGTGTTTTCGGTCGAACGGGTCCCCTTTGCCGGTCGACCGAAAGCACTGTTGTAAGTCGGTTGGGGGCGTTGACCATCTAAACGGTCGACCGTTCGTTGACTTCGTCCGACCGATGACTTACGTGACTTAATGGCCGGTCGACCGGAAGTATGGTTTCGGTCGACCGTGATTGTGCGGATTGTTGGCAAATCTTACTGGAGGGAATCGGTCGACCGTGATTGTTTGGTCGTTCGACCGTTGGTGCTTTTGAGCAAGAGAGGATTTTCCCTGTTCGATTTCGGTCGAACGGGGCCCATTTGCCGTTCGACCGGTTGGACGTTATTTCGGTTTTATTGCGGAATAGTAGTGGTGTTCGGTCGACCGTTTGGGGTCTTCTGTTCGACCGTTTGAGCACTGTTTTGCATATGGATGCTTGTGCCGTGTGTGGTTGGATCTGCCTCGAGGGCAACGGGTCTCCGACCTTTTTTGGGGCGACGGTACAGACATTGCCGGCCCGAGAGGAAGATCGTTGTTGTGGCTCTACGGAGCGGTGCCTTGTGTGCACGTTGTTGTGGCTCTACGGAGCGGGTGCCTTGTGTGCACGTGTGATTGTGGGGTTGGGGTGAGAGGACCCTTGAGACCCGTGGCCGATGATTTTCCGGCGGTGTTGTGTGTTTACGTGTGATTGTGGTTGTCGATGTTTTCCGGCGGTGCCTGGTGTGCACGGGAGATTGATATGCTTTTACTGCATTTTCATTTCATGTTTCATATACGCATGTTATGTTCATATTTAGGGGTTTGGCATACGGGGTTTCCCAAGGGGAAACTCAGGCATTGTTTGTTTACATGTCAGGTCGTGCACGTCAGTAGGAGGTGGTGACTTCGGGCAGGAGCACCCAAACCAGATCCTGTCTTTTGTCGTTCGAGGTGAATGATTTTTCCTTGTACATGTGTTGTATATTGATGAGAATTAAATTTATACCGCAAGTGCACGACGTCAATGAAGACGTGGCAAATACGGGTCGAACACAAGGAGGTAGAGATCTTGTTATTTGTGTGATTTTCGATTAAGGGAAAGAAGGAGAGAAGAATAAATTTGGTTTTGAGATTTTTGGTTTTTTAATTATCTAAAGCACGAACAACAAAAACAAATTAAAAATAAAGCAAAGATGGTGAATTCCGTTGGGTGGAGGTTTAGATATCGGGTTTAGATTAGAGAATTCAGAAACTTATAATAAATCATATTAGTTATAAAGCATTACATGATAAATGATTTAACACAAACTCAAGTAATCAAAATATACTAACACGAAATTAAAATAATAACTTTATTTTTTTCTCATCACCCTAAATCCGTCACCTCCACCATTTGGAAAGAGTTAGAAACTCATGGATGGAAGGAGGAGAAGGGGTCCTAGAGGAATTACAAAAGAAAACTAAAAACAAGAAATAAAATAACAGAATTTTATTACCAAACTAAGGACTAAAATTAAGAACTAAAGACAAGGACCCTCACAACATCGTTTCGAGGCTATTTATAGCCGATACAAGTAACCCTAATATGAAATAGGAAAGTACACGCGTCAACACATGACTGGACAAAATCCGGGGATACGGATCGTAAGGCGGGCGGCGGAATCGCCGCATGGTATATGTGTTGTGCTGCGGAAACGCAGCATAATTAAGTCTGATTAAATCCGGATTTTTGCTGAGTGTTTATGGTATGATTTCAAAGTCTTTTGCGCGTCTGGATGATTTCTTCCCTTTCTTTTGAGCTCCGAATTAATTCCTTCATATATTTGGAGATCCAAATTGATTTTTTTCTTTAAAACTTCTCCAGGGTACTTTATTTGCATTCGGGTCCTCGGCTTTTTGTAATTAAGTCTCTGGCTACTTTTGTGCTTAAGTCCTTGGCTTTTTTGTAATTAGGTCCTTGAATACTTTTGTGCTTGGATGAACTTCCATTTGAATCCCGATAATCATGAACTTGGTCTTTATAACAGAAATGAGTCTCTTGCACGCATTTATGCTCGGGATATGGGTAATTTGCATTCAGGTCATTGTATTATGTAAATAAGACTAAACACATACCTTAGTAGCATTTATTGATATAAAAATAATCTAAATGAAAGACATATGATGCAATGTATGCAATGCATCAAATACCCCCACACCTAGATTTTGCTAGTCCCTAGCAAAACAGAATATAAGAAAAATAAAAACAGGAAAATCCTAACTCACTTTCGTAGGAATCGCGGTTGCACTTAGCATGTGCAACAAGCCTTTAAAGCCCCAAGTTTCCTTAGAGGACGAGTTTTGTCTCGTGAGGGTTTTCAGTTGACACACCCACAAAGTCTTAATTCAACATTCCATTAATAGCTCTCAATATCTCCACTTCAACCTTATACATCTCACTTAGAATTCTTGTATGCTCATTATATGAATCTAACTTATGAAAATTCTGACTTGGTCTTTGTTCCTCCAACATTCACACCACTAACTCTTCTACACATGTTATCACATAAATTATTTTGCACGCCTCCTCTGGTGGTGAAGTATCATTCGGATCAACCATGGCATGGATCATTATTTTAGCTTTGGGCCATAAGTATCTTAAAGTATATATTTTTATTTTATTTTTTTTCTTTTTCCGTGATTCAACACATTTGCTTTTTCTGACACTTTTACCCTTTTTGCATTTGTGTAGCGAGTTTGGTCGATAATCCCGAGCTGGCAGACTCAAGTTACCGGGTTTTAAGATACCCCTACGGACCAGTGACTCGAAGACTTGAGCTTTTGTAATCATTTTGCAAGATGTGCTTTCCTCACTTTTATTCCACTTTTATTTTCCTCAAGGCTTAATTGCTATCAGAAGTCCACACTTCCCGGTATATTTTCCTCAACTGCTTTTTATCAACCACTTCAAAGATTTGATTCATCCAATTTAAGTGCATACATGTCTTAAAGGGCAATGGGTTATTTCTTTGGAACTTAGATTTATGTCATAATTTCTACAAGCAGAACTATATAATAAGGAACAAAAACTCAATGCAATTTGTACACGGGTTTTGGTAGTTCAATCTTAAGCTATGTCATGAAATATTGATTTTTTTTAAAGAACAGAAAAATAAAACAGATAGATACCCCCCCCCCCACACCTAAATCATGCATTGTCCTCAATGTATGCAAATATAAAGCAAATGCACGTATTACCTGAGTCAACTTGCGGTAGAGGGGTTGAATTTTCTCAGAGTCAACCATAGTCAGAACTGGATTGAATGACACCATGTTGGTGCATGTATCCAGTTGAATTGTTCCACATGTTGCACTGAGGCACAGATTCCACACCCCTCACATGTATTGGTTCGCTTATTTGCTCGAGTGATGGTGGTCGGGTGGATGAATTACTCCTCCTTTTCTCACTTCCTTTTCGATTTTGTGATGATTTATTTGATTCAGAAATCTTATAAATACGCGATCTCATCACAACATCACTTTGATTGCATACTATTTCTGGCTCATTATCAACATGAAAGATATTAAATTCAGCTTTTAAGTTTCCAAAAGATAATTGCATGAGCCCATTTCGACAGTTTATCAATGCTTCAGAAGTGGCTAAAAAGGGTCTACCTAGTATCACAGGGATTTGTCTCTTAGGATCGACAACAGGTTCAGTGTCTAGATCGACAAAATTCACTGGGTAAATGAAGTCACCAACCTTAATCAAAACATCCTCTACTATACCTCTTGGTTTCTTAATAGAGCAATCAGCAAATTGAAGAGTTGTCTTTGAGGGTTTTAGTGGACCAAGGTTGAGTTGCTCGTATACAGAGAACGGGAGCAGGTTAACACTAGCACCAAGGTCTAGAAGGGCTTTGTTGATAAAAGTATCTCCTATTGCACATGAAATTGTGGGACACCCAGGGTCCTTATACTTTATAGGAGATGTGTTTGACAGAATAGAGCTTATGTTTGCAGTTAAGAACACCTTCTTTGGTACGTTTGTTTTTCTCTTTTTAGTGCACAGATCTTTTAAGAATTTAGCATAAGCAGGTATTTGTTGAATCATATCCAGGAGTGGAATATTCACCTTAACTTGCTTAAATACTTTCAGGATTTTCTCCATTTGTGCACTTGAGTTCTTCTTAAGTCTATTGGGGAATGGAGCTTTAGGAACATAGATTCGCTCAGGTTGAGCTATGGGTTCAGGTTGAGTAGGTGAGTTGGGCGTTTCAGATTGGACGTCGGGTTCAATGGTTAGGTCATATGTGGTTGCTTGGTGGCTAGATTGATTAGACGTTCTAGGATTTACCACATTGTTATCAACTTGTCTTCCGGACCGTAATGATACTACAACATTTATTTGATGGAACAGTCCTTCCTCATTAACCATTTGAACCGGTCTAGGGTTGTTATTTCCTGAAGGTGGTTGATATGGCTGATATTGATTATTAGATCTTGGGTTCACCTCAGGTTGACTTGGAAACTGACCCTTTTCTCTTGCACCTACAATTTGCGCGAGTTGGCTGACTTGTGTCTCTAGCCTTTGGAAGGACTGGTTGGTTGTTTGTATAAAGGTTTTCATCAAATTTTCCAAGCTTGTCAACCTAACCTCATGATCTCCATTGTTACTAAACCAAGATGATGTATTATTTTGGTTATACGGGTTTGGTTGTTGTCTAGGAGGTTGACCTTGTTGGCTTGATGAGAAATTGGAATTATTACGCCAACCCGAGTTATAGGTTGATGCGTATGGGTCATTTCTGGCATGGTTAAACGTGACATTAACTTGTTCCCAGTCCGCACAATCCTCCATTAAATGACCAGTCTGACCACATCTAGAGCAAGAGATAGACGATGCTTGATTCACTCGGGTTTGTAGCTCTAGACTTTCCATTCTGCGCATAAGGGTAGCTAGTTTTGCTTCAGCCGCTACATTGGCATCTACAGCTAAAACACCTGGTTTGGGTTGACTTGCTATTCTAGATCATATACTTGGGTTAAGCGGTGTTCTAGCATTGTCCCATTGCATACTGTTTTCAGCTAAATCCTCAAGAAAAGTCCAGACATCATTTTCATTTTTTGACATGAAGTTCCCTTGGCTTACGGATTCTACCATAACCCTAGATGTGGATGTCAATCCCTCATAAATAATTTGGCACAATTGCCATCTTGGAATTCCGAGATGAGGGCATTGGGTCAGCACACTTTTAAATCTTTCTAGATAGGAATAGAACGGCTCGCTCTCATATTGAACGAATGCAACAATTTCATTCCTAATCCTCATAGTCTTATGGTTGGGGAAATATTTTTTCAGGAATACTTGAACAAACTCAGCCCAACTCCTAATAGATCTTTCGGCTAGACTATATAGCCATTTCTTAGCGTCGTCTTTCAATGCTAGAGGCACGAATTTCAGACGCACTGCCTCCTCAGGGATATGCTGGTATTGCATAAGAGAGCAGATTTCCTCAAATTCTCTAAGGAAGAGATATGGGTCTTCCCTAGAGGTGCACTTAGGCAACATACTCATGTATTGTGCCTTAAGTTCGAAGTCGCGACCCTGAATGATGGGCATAACGATGCATGATGGCTGAGCAGCCATCGCTGGGTAGCATCGATCCCTCAGAATTATGGGCGGGTTCACAACATTCTCACACATTGGATCCGGGTGAGGTGGTGCAGCAGATGGATTGGGGCTAAGCTCCAGACTGGAATCTAGATGAACTCGTGAGAGTCGATTACTCAAGTCCCGAACCCAAATCTGAGTGCACCGGGTTGAATCAATTTTTGAATTCAAATTCCAAATTTAAATTCCAAATTTAATTTCAAGAATTAATTACAATTTTTTTTTCGTTTTTTTTAAAAAAAAAAATTCAAAAATGGAAACAAACAATATAATGGGGAAAGATGAGAAAGGAATCCTAATCTAGAGAATTGAGGTGAGAAGAGAAAGAAGACTTAGATGAGAAGAGAAACATAACTCTAAAGATAGAAAAGAGGGTCGGTCAGAAATTTCCTGAACAAGCACGGTTCAAACAATCCTAGACCTAGTGTCGCTTAAATCTAGACGACTCCTAACTGGTTGAGTCGAATTGATTTGCTTGATTTCACCTCCCTCACTAATCAAACCAACTTGGTCAGGCCGTGTATAGCTAGTGGGGGCGCTTCCGACAGAGTCGGTGCCAATTAGACAACCACTTCGCTTGGAAGACTTACGTCAACACAAAAACACTTTCTAGACACCAAATTAAATTCGATCAGCTTCAAGTCATAGCAAGTCAAACCAATCTTCTCCTTAATTGAGTCCGAGTCCTTAGGGGCCAATGTCTAATTGATTTTAATTTAAAGGCTTAGGTGACACTTTAGGATTGTGATTTGTGGGCCACGGAAGGGTGATGAAATCCCCACCGTATCTTTTCCTACGGATTTACCCTTAAGATAGTTTTACTTAAATCTAGCAAAGATAGTCAAACATTGGTCTTTAGTAGGGGCAATTGCAAGGTTGTATGCAAATTAGATTATATGCTTAAATGCAATCGATAAAAACCGCGATACGTACCTTGTCTCCAGCACTCTTCAACAAGAATTAATTTGCAAGAATTTAGCAAGAATAATGCAAACAAAACGTTATATGATGCATGCACTAAGTTCTTCTAGTTTTGCCAATTTTTAGGTCAGAGTTGAATTATTGCCAATTATGGAATTTAAGCTTAACATGTGCAGTTCTATAAAAGGAAATTTTCCGAAACTAGAAATTACTAGGAAAAAGGCAACAAAGGTTACCTACGCACGCTCAGTCGGGTTCGCCGCCCGCTCTCGAAATTTCAGTAGCTCCACGCGTCCACCCAGAGATGGAGATGACCCCAGAAAAGGTTGAAGCCCAGACGCTTCAGACGTGCGGCGATTTCGCCGCACATCAAGAACAATTAAGTCCTCGGCTTTGGTACTTTAATTTGCAGTCGGGTCCTCGGCTTTTTTCAATTAAGTCCCTGGCTACTTTTGTGCTTAAGTCATCGGCCTTTTTGTAATTAGGTCCTTGAATGGTTTTATGCTTTGATGAACTTCCATTTGAATCCCGATAATCTTGAACTTGATCTTTATGACAGAAATGAGTCTTTTGCACACATTTATGCTCAGGATATCGGTAATTTGCATTCAGGTCCCTGTAATCTGTAAATAAGACTAAACACATACCTTAGTAGCATTTATTGATATAGAAATAATCTAAATGAAAGACATATGATGCAATGTATGCAATGCATCAAATACCCCCACACCTAGATTTTTCTACTCCCTAGCAAAACAGAATATAAGAAAAATGAAAACAGGGAAATCCTAACTCACTTTCGTAGGAATCACGAATGCACTTAGCATGTGCAACAAGCCTTTAAACCCCCAAGTTTCCTTAGAGGACGAGTTTTGTCTCGTGAGGGTTTTCAGTTGACACACCCACAAAGTCTTAATTCAATATTTCATTAATAGCTCTCAATATCTCCACCTCAACCTTATACATCTCACTTAGAATTCTTGCATGCTCATTATATAAATCTAACTCATAAAGAATCTGACTTGGTCTTTGTTCCTCCAATATTCACACCACTAACCCTTCTACACATGTTATCACTTAAATTATTTTGCACGCCTCCTCTGGTGGTGAAGTATCATTCGGATCAACCATGACATGGATCATTCTGCTAACTTTGGGCCTTGAGTATCTTAAAGTATATATATATATATTTCCGTGATTTAGCACATTCGCTTTTTGACATTTTTACCCTTTTTGCATTCGTGTAGCGAGTTTGGTCGATAATCCCGAGCTGGCAGACTCAAGTTACCGGGTTTTAAGATACCCCTACGGACCAGTGACTCGAAGGCTTGGGCTTTTGTAATCATTTTGCAAGATGTGTTTTCCTCACTTTTATTCCACTTTTATTTTCCTCAAGGCTTAATTGCTATCAGAAGTCCACACTTCCCGGTATATTTTCCTCAACCTCTGCTTTTTATCAACCACTTCAAAGATTTGATTCATTCAATTTAAGTGCATACATGTCTTAAAGGGTAATGGGTTATTTCTTTGGAACTTAGATTTATGTCACAATTTCTACAAGCAGAACTATATAATAAGGAACAAAACTCAATGCAATTTGTACACGGGTTTTGGCAGTTCAATCTTAAGCTATGTCATGAAACATTGATTATTATTATTTTTTATTTTTTTTAAATAACAGAAAAATAAAACAGATAGATAGATAAATACCCCCCCACACCTAAATCATGCATTGTCCTCAATGAATGTGAGCAAGATACTACATGGATTTATGCATGAAAAAGGAAAAGATCTCACCAACGTGAAGTACAAAGGAAAGTTCATGGCTATGTTGATGGACAAAACCCGAATTCCCTCAAAACCTGTGAGATGCTAAAGAAGAGATTCAAATACGGGAAACAAATGGGGACCAAACAAACGATGCTCACTGAAGGAGTCTTTTATTGTACTTTATATATATATATATATAATTATGTAGAAACATAAGTTCCCATCTTCATTTGTCAAAGGACATCAAATGGGAACCTCAAAAGTGGGTCAATGCACTTGGAAAGGAAACATGACACCACGCGGGGCCAGAATACGCATGCGTGGGCCCCTTTCACAAAGAGCACAAGATGAAATGAGAGGTTCATGAATTGGACGCAAAGGCGTCTCATACAAAGGATCAAACTGAAAGAGCTTGAACCTCTCGAGAGTTTGGGAAATAAGGGGCAATGGAAGAAGAGTTTCTCCCGTTGCGGTGCTGAAGTTATGATCGTCAATCCAAACTCTCCAACCAACTGGCTGGTGCGTCGGACTGAGGTCAAGAGCCTCGTTAGGAAAGTCCGACTCACCAGGCGAACATAAAATGGGTCTCATACCCAAGGTATTCTCCAAGGAACTCCTAATACCCTCATGAGCAATGTAGTCGTTTGATGTTCCATCATTTCCAAGATGATGAGGAACAATAGTGAGAGGCAAACTCTCATCAGGTTGTTTGAAATTGAGGGTGTTAGGGAGCTCTTGCTCCACCGGAGGTGAGTCCTTAAGAGGCACAACATGAAGATCATGTGGCTCAAGGGCCACGGGGCAAGAAGATAAGGCACAATCCTGGGCCGACTCATGATGAAATTGGTCAATTTTATTCTCAATGTGTATCGAATTCTCCACTAAGTGATCGTGAATTGAAACCCCAAGTCCTTCAGACTGACTAGGAGTTTGGCTTTGAAAGATTGTGCTTTGAATTTG
This sequence comes from Triglochin maritima, assembly GCA_963682175.1. Classification (NCBI taxonomy): domain Eukaryota; kingdom Viridiplantae; phylum Streptophyta; class Magnoliopsida; order Alismatales; family Juncaginaceae; genus Triglochin; species Triglochin maritima. Next base: position 36,360,758 of record OY821786.1, read on the forward strand.
TGGATGTGGTGGTGGTTCGATATCAAAAGGTGAATCCTCATGTTGACACGAAAAATTACTCTCCTCACGTAATTGCTGCGACATTTGACTTAATTGCAGTACCATATTTTGTACGGACTGTAGAGTGGATTCCATGAACGTAAGGAAAGTTTGTTCCAGGGAATCAGGTATGCGGTCAACTTTGAGGTTCAAGTCAGAGCTTGGGAAATTTTGGGGTTGGGTGTTGATGGGCTGAGAATGAGTCCAATGATTTGGAGTGGGGTGTTGGTAGAATTCTGGGTATTCGGGAGGAGGATACTGAGGTGAAAATGAAGTATAAGAATTTGGATATGAATTGTCTCTCCACGAATCCATCACTCTCGGGTTGTACGTGGATGCGTAATAGTCATATTGAGCGTGTTGGGAAAAGGTATGCTCATACTCAGGCTCTGGGGGAACATAAGGACATTCCCTGATAACATGACCACTCAACCCACAACAGTCGCACAGTACGGCTACTGGAGCCACCGGTGCACTCATGTTGTCTGTCCTACGCATGAAGGAGGCAAAAGTTTGTTGTAATGTCTCAGTTTGTTGACCAGCATATGATCCGACATAACTAGATTGTGGTCTAGCGGTCGGTGCCTCTCTCATGTTACCCCAATATGAAGATTGTTCAGTTACACAATTAGGATTGTCCCAACCATATGGGGTGTTAGTCTGAGCCACCCCAGATTGCATGGGTCCGGAAAACCAGAACGAATTGTCCTGGTCCCAACAATGATATGGATGGTCGCCCATGTAACCTTCCATCTTCACAAAGAACTCTAGAGTCGTCCACTCTCACCACCACGAGGCTAAACTCGTAAAAAGTGCTCGACTCGACCCTAAAAACGCTACCAGAGAGTGTAAAGGGGTGGAGACTATAACGTAGAAAAAGGTGAGAAGAAGATGACTCAGAGGAGAAGGAAAACTTAACTCTAAAAGATATATGAGAGGGTTGGTCAGAAGTTTCCTAAACAAGCACGGTTCAAACAATCCTAGACCTAGTGTCGCTTAAATCTAGACGACTCCTAACTGGTTGAGTCGAATTGATTTGCTTGATTCACTTCCCTCACTAATCAAACCAACTTGGCCAGGCCGTGTATAGCTAGTGGGGGCGCTTCCGACAGAGTCGGTGCCAATTAGACAACCACTTTGCTTGGAAGACTTTCGTCAACACAAAAACACTTTCTAGACACCAAATTAAATTCGATCAGCTTCAAGTCATAGCAAGTCAAACCAATCTTCTCCTTAATTGAGTCCGAGTCCTTAGGGGTCAATGTCTAGTTGATTTTAGTTTTAAGGCTTGGGTGACACTTTAGGATTGTGATTTGTGGGCCACGGAAGGGTGATGAAATCCCCAACCGTATCTTTTCCTACGGAGTTGCCCTTAAGATAGTTTAACTTAAATCTAGCAAAGATAGTCAAACATTGGTCTTTTTAGTGCGGGGCAATTGCAAGGTTGTATGCAAACTAAATTATATGCTTAAATGCAATCGTTAAAACACGATACGTACCTTTCCTCCAGCACTCTTCAACAATAAAAATAATTTGCAAGAATTTAGCAAGAATAATGCAAACAAAACATTATATGATGCATGCACTAAGTCCTTCTAATTTTGTCAATTTTTAGGTCAGAGTTGAATTATTGCCAATTATGGAATTTAAGCTTAACACGTGCAGTTCTATAAAAGGAAATTTTCCGAAACTAGAAATTACGAGGAAAAAGGCAACAAAGGTTACCTACGCAATGCTCAGTCGGGTTCACCGCCCGCTCTCGAAATTTCAGTAGCTCCACGCGTCCACCCAGAGATGGTGCTAACCCCAGAAAAATTTGAAGCCCAGAAGCCTCTTTTGTGCGGCGAATCCGCTGCAGGTTCCTCTTGATGTGCGGCGATTCCGCCGCCCTTGTTGCTCAGAATGTGCCCTGATTTCACCGCGCACTCTGTTGTCTCCTGAAACACAAATCCAAATACTTAGATCGCGCACAAGATAAACATAATAGAATCGAAATAAAAAAAACAAAATCTACGTCGCCTCCCCGTTAACGGTGCCAAAAACTTGATGAGAATTAAATTATACCGCAGTGCACGGCGTCAATGAAGACGTGGCAAATACGGGTCGAACACAAGGAGGGAGAGATCTTGTTATTTGTGTGATTTTCGATTAAGGGAAAGAAGGAGAGAAGAATAAATTTGGTTTTGAGATTTTTGGTTTTTTAATTATCTAAAGCACGAACAACAAAAACAAATTAAAAATAAAGCAAAGATGGTGAATTCCGTTGGGTGGAGGTTTAGATATCGGGTTTAGATTAGAGAATTCAGAAACTTATAATAAATCATATTAGTTATAAAGCATTACATGATAAATGATTTAACACAAACTCAAGTAATCAAAATATACTAACACGAAATTAAAATAATAACTTTATTCTTTTCTCATCACCCTAAATCTGTCACCTCCACCCTTTGGAAAGAGTTAGAAACTCATGGATGGAAGGAAGGAGAAGGGGTCCTAGAGAAATAAAAGAACAGAATTTTATTACTAAACTAAGGACTAAAATTAAGAACTAAAGACAAGGGCCCTCACAACATCGTTTCGAGGCTATTTATAGCCAATACAAGTAACCCTAATATGAAATATGAAAGTACACGCGTCAACACATGACTGGACAAAATCCGGGGACACGGATCGCAAGGCGGGCGGCGGAATCGCCGCATGGTATATGTGTTGTGCGGCGGAAACGCCGCATAATTAAGTCTGATTAAATCCGGATTTTTGCTGAGTGTTTATGGTATGATTTCAAAGTCTTTTGCGCGTCTGGATGATTTCTTTCCTTTCTTTTGAGCTCCGAATTAATTCCTTCATATATTTGGAGATCCAAATTGATTTTTTCTTTAAAACTTCTCCAGGGTACTTTATTTGCATTCGGGTCCTCGGCTTTTTGTAATTAAGTCCCTGGCTACTTTTGTGCTTAAGTCCTTGGCCTTTTTGTAATTAGGTCCTTGAATACTTTTGTGCTTGGATGAACTTCCATTTGAATCCCGATAATCTTGAACTTGGTCTTTATAACAGAAATGAGTCTCTTGCACGCATTTATGCTCGGGATATGGGTAATTTGCATTCAGGTCCCTGTATTATGTAAATAAGACTAAACACATACCTTAGTAGCATTTATTGATATAAAAATAATCTAAATGAAAGACATATGATGCAATGTATGCAATGCATCATATATCTTTTGTGTTGGGTTGTATTCATCCTTGACTCTTGTATTGTATAGTTTACCACCTTATATTATATATATATATACTTGTGGTTTGGTGACGACCCTGGTGTTAATTCTTTATATGCTTAAAGTTTTAAATTTTTCCACGGAGACGTGCCAACTATGTATAATGGGAAAAATGACCAAAAAGCCTTTCAAGAAGAAAGGTCCAAGGGCGAGTGGCTTGTTGGATTTGATACATTCCGATGTATGTGGTCCAATGAGTACTAGTGCACGAGATGGTTTCAGGTACTTCATTACGTTCACGGATGATTATAGTCGTTATGTCTATGTTTATCTAATGAGAAACAAAAGTAAATCCTTTGACAAGTTCAAAGAATTCAAGAATGAAGTAGAGAACCAACTCGACAAGAAAATCAAGTCTCTACGAACGGATCATGGAGGTGAGTACTTAAGTGCCGAATTTGACTCATACCTAAAGGAGTTTGGTATTGTACCTCAACTCACCCCTCCCGGTACACCTCAGTGGAATGGGGTATCCGAAAAGAGGAATAAGACATTGCTCGACATGGTTCGGTCAATGATGAGTCATGCAGAATTACCTCTTTACTTTTGGAGTTATGCACTACAAACTGCGGCTTACACACTAAATAATGTTCCATCCAAATCCGTGGAGAAAACTCCTTATGAGCTATGGAGTGGTAAAACACCTAAGCTCGGTTTTCTCAAGATTTGGGGTTGTGAGGCTTACGTCAAGAAATTGATGTCGACCAAACTTCAACCAAAAGCGGATAAGTGCTTCTTTATTGGTTATCCTCGTGAGACAAGAGGATACTACTTTTGGCATATCACCTCCAATCGAGTGATTGTAGAGAGGGATGCCACATTTCTGGAAAAGGAATTTCTGGAAAGGGTAAAAAGTAGTGGGAGTAGGGTTGTGCTTGAGGAAACTCAAGATACTCTACAAGATCATGACATGAATGATGACATTCAAGATCATGAAGGCCTAACCGAGATTCCTTTGGTTAGTGGGAGCGTGAGTGAGAGACCCTCGCAAGAAATTGTGAGAGAATCTCAATCATCCCCACCTAGTGTACGTTCAAGAGTTGAACATGAACCCACTCCTCCAGAAATTGTGGAAGAAGTTCGAGAGACACGAGAAGAACCAAAAGAACTAAGAAGGTCAACAAGGGAAATGAAGAAACCCGATATGTATTTGGGACTTCATGAGATCATGGTACTAGATACCAATGATCCCTTGACCTTCCAAGAAGCAATGGAAAGGGATGACTCCAAACTATGGCTTAAGGCCATGGAATCCGAAATAGAATCCATGTATGATAATCAAGTGTGGAACTTGGTTGACCTTCCTCAAGGGAAAAAGGTCATTCATAATAAATGGGTTTTTAAGAGAAAGATGTATATGGATGGGAACTTGACAACCTACAAAGCGAGGCTTGTAGCGAAGGGTTTCACTCAAGTTCAAGGAATTGACTATGATGAAACTTTTTCACCGGTTGCTATGTTCAAGTCTATTCGGATAATGCTCGCTATTGCTGCATTTCATGATTATGAAATATGGCAAATGGATGTCAAAATGGCGTTCCTTAATGGGAACTTGGAGGAGGATGTGTACATGGTACAACCTCAAGGTTTTGAAGATCCAAAGAATAGCGAGAAGGTATGCAAGCTTCAAAGATCCATTTATGGATTGAAGCAAGCATCAAGGAGTTGGAACAAACGCTTTGACGAGGAAGTGAAGAAGCTTCACTTCATTCAAAGTAAGGAAGAACCTTGTGTATACAAGAAGGTTAGTGGGAGCCATGTAGTATTCCTAATCTTATATGTCGATGACATATTGCTTATGAGCAATCATATCCCTTTGCTTGAGCAAACGAGAAGTTCATTGAAATCTGCATTTTCAATGAAAGATATGGGTGAGGCTCAATACATCTTGGGATCAAGATATATCGAGATAGATCCCATAGACTCATTGGCCTCAGTCAACGTTCTTACATTGACAAAGTCTTGGAAAGGTTCAAGATGAACAACTCCAAAAAGGGCAGTGTGCCAATGAGTATCGGTGTACAACTCAAGAAGTCTCAACGTGCGCAATCACGTAAAGACTTAGAGTACATGAAGGATGTCCCTTATGCTTCGGCAATTGGGTCAATCATGTACGCGATGACTTGCACAAGACCCGATGTCTCGTATGCTCTAAGCGTGACAAGTCGTCACCAATCCAACGCAGGTCCTGAGCATTGGACTGCGGTCAAGAATATCCTGAAGTACCTTAATCGGACTAAGGATAAGATTCTTGTTTATGGAGGACAAAGGGAATTGATAGCCGAAGGGTACTCGGATGCGAGTTTCATGAGTGATCCCGACGATAGAAGGTCGCAATCAGGATACGTCTTTCTTCTGAATGGTGGAGCTGTGAGTTGGCGTAGCTGGAAGCAAACCACTACGGCCGATTCAACCACTGCTTCAGAAGTAATGGCTGTCGCTGAAGCGAGCAAGGAAGGAGTGTGGATCAAGAAGTTCCTTGAAGAGCTTGGAGTAGTTCCCACGAGCGAGGGACCCATCGAGCTATTTTGCGATAATAGTGCATCTATCTCGCAAATCAAGGATCCTAGATCACACCACAAAGTGAAGTACATGGATCGTAAATACTTCGTGACACGTGACCTCATCGACGAACGCAAAATAAATATATTATGGGTGGACACCAACAGCAACACAGCTGATCCATTCACAAAACCTTTATCCCAAGCCAAGGGCGAAATGCATTTCGAGTCCATGGGATTGAGGAACCATGTAGATTGGCTTGATGATTGATATGTAATGGGGTTTACCCTAGTTATTATTGTTTTATACATTGAGTATGTATGTGAAAGAAAACTTTAATAACAAGTAGGAGATTGAAGGGAATGTGTTCTAAAAGTTTTACTTTTAAATGCCAATTATTATGAATTGAATGAGAAATCATTTTGTTCCTTGTTTATGTTATTCGTCTTTTAGAAGTGTTAAGGAAGAGGCTCTTGGTCCTTAACCGTAGAGCTCTAAAAGATATTGGTTTGCATAATACAAAAGATATTCGCAATCATGGTAATTAACATGGGACATTAATTACCGAGTTAAGATTGTCGTGTTGGTCATAGATCATTGTAGCTCTACAAGTGAGTGACGACACAGGTATGCAAAAGAGGAAAATATTACTTTTGTATACTGAATAGACCTAACAAGTAAAATATTATAGAAATGTGTTTCTGTGTCATTAATATTTTACTGTGTCTTTGGTCCTTTGATATGAGACTTATATCCAATCACTTAAGGAATGCTTAATTAGATTAGTGTCTTGAGCTATCGATAAGTGTAGTGTAAAGGCATTGGTTGGTTAAGTACAACTTTTGTTGGAGAAGATAGTTAGTCAAAAGATTATCATTGCCCCTCTTAATTGAGTGATGATATTAGTGGGCCCCTTGATAAAGCAAAGTTATAATGTGCACAATGTGATTTGAGTTAAGTCACATATTTATAACTAGCTTAAAGAGATCAAGAAATGAATACTAATACAAAGATGACACAATACTACTTTGTGTGTGTTCTTAATATCATGAGGCAAGGGACGGACACAAGTGGTGCACTCCATCACTAAATGGATCGGGTTTTGGTTCGAGTGGAATTAAGACATCTAACTAATTGGGAGCTATAATGTGTAGCTAGATACCGCTTATAGCTTGTGATATTAAGCTCTTAATATCACTGTCAACTTAGTCTAGATCCTCCCATAGGTCACACCGTAAAAAACCGGGAAACAAGAAGCTTGATTTTGGTTCATATGATGTGTCGGGTTTCTTATAGAAAATATGACACATGTGGTGAACAAGTAAAATCAATTATGTTATATATAAACATAATTAGAATCATGATACATTCATATGAGATGCATATATTATGGGGTGCAATAATTTATTGTTGCATAGGATAATATATTGCATAAGTTGTGAATTTGCTAAAACCCCCTTAAGTTCAAATTTTGTTGGAAATAAATCCAAAATTTGAAGAAGGTAAAATCGGGTAGAAGTTCGGTAATCCGTTATGGTTCGGTCGACCGAAGGATCTATGGATCGGTAAACCGAACATGGAACGGATAATCGTAGTTGATTGACCGAACTTGACCAAAGTGCCTGGATCTTTGGTACGGTGTACCGAACCCGAAACGATCGACCGAACAATGTCAAGTTCCGATATTTTCGGTTAACCGAATAGCACTCGGTCTTAGACGTGAATTGGTCCGATCGGTTAAGGAGAATTTTTCTCCTTAAGATTCGGTCATCCGTCACATACTCGGTTAAACAATCGTGACATATTCGGTTAACCGAGTGGGACTCGGTAAACCGAAGCACGATCGATTTTCTGCCTTTGATAATTAAGAGATTAATTTGATCGATGGTTGGATTAGCTCTAAACTTGGTCAAAAGATTTGTGGATGCATGTAATGCATTATGGAATTAGTTTGTGAGAGAAAATGTCAAGAATTCGTGGCTTAAGAATAGCCATGATTGAGAGTAAGATAGGAGTCTATAAATAGGTCCTTATTCTCCTCAATTGACATAAGTTGTTTTCTAATTATTTTCTCTCCTAATTTCACCACAAAAAGCCACGAAAATTCTCTTAATTTTCTAAGTCTTTGGAAGGAGAAATCTCAGAGATTAAGGAAAGGGTTTGTAGCTAGATTCTAAGCTTGTTTGGAGATCAATTGGCTAGCTTCTTTCTCTCCAACTTTGTTTAGGGTTTCGATGAACACTCGGAGGCATCCGGCGCAACGGGAAGCGACGGTCGTCTTCTTCAGCATCTCCGGATCATCAAGAAGTTTTAGAGAACTTCTAGGTATGAATTTCGGAGCCCATGTTTGTTTTAATAAGTTTTTGAAACTAGTTATTAAAACAAACTGATGCATGCATGAAATAAATCGTAGAAAATTGTAATTGATCCTTATTATGCATAAAAATTCAAAAAATATATATGCATAATTAAACATGAAATCCTACAGTATGTCCATTTCTAACTCTTCGTAAAGAAGAAAAAACAAGGCCTCTTTTTCTTTTTTTTGACCTATCTTCCTCAAATTGAGCATCCACATCCCTTTTCTTTGAAACAGTACTACATCATATGTGTCCACGGTCCTCAAGCTACAAAGTAATCAATCATGGTGTAGTTTGCTTTTGTTATGTAAAAAATGGCAACATCAATCTACAACAAAAATCCATCAAAGTCATGTTTTTGAGATCAACAACATCAAGATTAAATTTTCAAAGCAATTTCTACATAGCACTTATCTTCAACATAACATATAACATAAACAATAGACATTTCAACTTCCAAATGTACGAAGTGCCCAAGCTACAAAGTCATCGATCATGGTGTAAATGTGTAATTTATCCTTTTTATGTATATGCTAACCTTTATCTACAACAAGAACCCCCGAAAGTCGTAAATGAAACCATCAACAAGAAGTGCAAAACCTCAAGGCGATTTCTACAAAACACTTAACTTCAACACACATGTCCATTCCTAATTTCCATTGGAGTCAAAGATCAAGTTATTTTTTGGCTTTTGGGTTACAATGGACTAACTCAACGTGGTTCATATAAGCTGTTTGCAATTCTTATTTATTGTGAATTAGAAAAAAGTCGTGCGGGTGTCATATCATGGGTCAATTGGAAACCTCTCTCGGGTATGGTTGCAAACATCCGACCCCCCCCCCCCCCCCCCCAAACCATGCTTAATGTGGGAGCCTCTTTTGAGGTTTTGGGGTAACATTGACGTTGATGACTTAACATCAACACAACACAAACACCAGTCGGTCTGTTTCAAGGCATCTTGTACAAAGCACTTGATTTTAGCACTACAACATAAACAACGATCATTTCAACAAATTCCACGTGTACGAAGTTCCTAAGCTACAAAATGATTGATCATGGTGTAAATAGCCTTTGTTATGTAAATGGTAACCTATATCTATAACGATACTCAACAACATCAAGTCCAAATTTTCAAGGCAATTTCTACAAAGCACACAACATACAACAACACAAACACCAGTGGAGGGTGAAGAACCAGCGGAGGATGGCGGATCTAGGGTTTGGATTAGGGTTAGGGTTTGAAGGGGAGAAGAAGGCCGTGTGGGACGTCAGGGCGTCCAAGAGTTGCGTCGTCGTATTTGTCGTCGTCGACGACATCGGAGGTGAGAGAGAGAGAGAGAGAGAGAGTGGACGGGACGGGACGGTTCGAATGGGTCTGATCGGAATCCGGAAGTTAAAAACTGAACATTCCATCGAAATTTCTTGAACCGGATCGAACTTGGTTGGATCGTTCCGTTCAACCATTGAATCCAACTCACTTTAACTTTAGGATTGGTGGGTTCAACCGTCAGATTAGTTTTGATAAAAGCAAATAAAAAACCATGTTTTTTGAACTAGGGTAAAAAAACATGGAATAAGATAATTTATGTGTTTGAAGTTTGAACTACTATTCTTCACCAATTAGGCAATGAAGAGAGATGCACACAAGCAAATAGTCAAAAATCTGATGTAAAGTCTCGATTATGAACGACAGACATGCACCCAAACAAATAACTCTTAACTTTATATGAAAATTAACCTCATTTTTGGATTTTTTAACTTATATAACTAATTTTATTACATTAACCTCGTTTTTAGGGGTAAGAACGTCTAAAAAGTGAGCATTTCATAAAAAAAATATGATGAGAATAAATTCTCAAATCAAGCAAAAATGAATGGTAGTGTTTGACTCCGATCGTAAGTTCTCAAACACCAAAAAATCAATTAGAGACCAAAAATTGTGTATCAGAATATGGTGTGACTCAAACATAAGATTTTAAGTGTCTCAAACGGACCCCTAGTCTATACGTAAGTAGTTGGAGATTATAGATTTTGTTGTTATTGTGTCTACAATTATTTGTGACTATGTATCCACGAACAATGCTAATATTCATACTATTCTCCGCTTATTTTTAACTTGGTATTCGTATTTATTTATGTAAAATTTGAACAAATAAAATATTAATATCAATCTCGGAATACTCTTGATATTTGGATATGAATTTTTAATAATCACATTCTTGTACGTTTGTACGTACAAATCTAAATTGCAACTCTATGTTGTGGATACAATCATCGTTTAGGGACCTTTGCTCAATGCTTACTAAGTAAAATTCAATTACAATATTCTCAAGTAAACCTTAGCGATAAGTAATTATAATTACCATTTTGAAAATTCAAAGGAAAAAAAATCAGTTTTTAATTTCCAACTATGTTAGTTTATATTAGTTTTAAAGTGACTCCTAGCTAATCCTTACTGATCTTTTCCACTTTTGTAACGTAAACAAAATATGGCACCAGTTCATTGAAATTTTGCACCCACGATAGTGCCGGAAAAAAATTCCCCACTGGATTGATAGTAAGACCAAAGCAAAATAAAACATAGCTCATGTACGGAGCTTATTATGAGATGTAGAGACATAATTAACAACAATATTACTTACTAGTAGCTACATTTTTTGTAATGAGAACATGAGTTGATGAACTAACAAACAGAACTTGAGACACTGCACCAACTCCCGAAGCTTTCCTTATTCTGAGGATAGTCACGAAATGACCCATTCTTTTCCAGAAAAGCAAGTATGTTGTGTGTCTCTCCCAAAATGATTGCAGCTTCTCTTACTTTATCCTCCCTGAGTCCAAATTTACCACTAGAGCAATGAGTGAAGATGGCGAGTGGAAGATTGGTCAAGCAAGCGCCAATAAGATCCACAACCACATCTTCCAACCAATTAACCGACCAACCGCTAGCAGCCACGTAATCAACATAATGTTTTTGTAATTCTGTCTCAGTGATTATGTACATGCACTTAATAGCAAAAACCTTCATGGTCCAATTCGTGGGACTAACATTCTCGAACTCCTTCATATACTCCATTGATTTGACGTTGAGCTTAAAAATAGAACTTCTTGGGTCAGTTGAGGAAGCAATTGTCGCAAGATTCACATCTAACCATCGACCGTGAAGGTGTACTCCTTCCCAAACCATTTTTGCTGCCCTGCACATGCTTCTAGACCCTTTCTCGCAAAGCGTCTGGTCAACGAATAACACGTATTTAAGTGCTTCGTCGATGCAATTCATGAACCTTTCATCTTCTACATGTTGGGAGGTAGCACGAACAATACCACCAAGAGTAACCAAAATCAATCCCCAACATTTTGATGGATCATATTGGGATATTCTCTCTGTCCAGAAGATGTCCATGCTGTAGATATCACGCAATCCTTTGAAACCATGTTGAATAGAAGAATGATTCATCAAGAAAGAGTACAGAACATGCGGTTGTTTCGTTTTCCCTTTCTTGATCCAATCATCATGATAATTTTTCCAACGTTGTACAACCATCTTCGACGAAGACGAATTCTTTCTTTTTTTATGCAAGACGTACTTCACAAGCTCATCGTCATTCTCTATCGTTTGCCCCCGTAACTTTCTAATCAACATCAAAAATAACTTTCCAGGCAATCTAATAAGGACGAGGGGAATCACACACAAAATAAGCAGACTAAACTTGCAAATGGTTAAAGTTGCAAATTGCAACACCACCAAACCTCCAACCAACATCATTCTTGTGATAGAAACCAACTTCCTAAGAACTTTGCCTCTCATCTGAATAGGTAACGGAGCCTCCATCCATTCCCTTAACAATTGGTAATCATTCTTGTTTATTGAGAACAAGGACTTGATGATGTTGAAAACAAAAGGAATAGACTCTAATCCTCGAAGGAGAGATATCAAAACACCTATGATGATTCCACCTCTTTGAACCCAAACTATCACCACAGACGCCCACTTATACTCCATTTTGGGAGAATATATCACCTCACACCACGCCTGCTGGAAGGCCGTATCGGTACAATTTCTTTTCTCGCGACTTAAAAAAGAATTGGTCAAATAGAAAACAACTAGGAAACCAGTGAAATACACATTCAGCAGAGCACAAAGGCAAGCCAACTTGGATTTCCGTAGGACATAATCTGGACTCGAGGTGAGGGCCAGAAGCCAATATTTGCGCATGTACTCTTTTAATTTATTCACCGGTAATTTTGTCGCATCATCCATTTTAGACATCTCCTGCAAAATCTCATTGTGTAAGGATTTATATTGCCTTTCCAAACGCTTCCTCGTTGCGGGGATCATCAAGGAGTAACAAACCAAATACCAAAAATTGCAAAACATGATTGCACTGGCCATGATCACCATGTAATTATTTAGACGGTCATCATAATTATGCACTTGGATTTGGATGTCAACGAAGGTCGAGATGACCAAGATCCCAAGTGCTATCACATTGGAGAACATGGCGACCCCATCCATGCCATACAGAGATGGCATGGCGTGTGTCATGGCGATGCTAAGAAAAACGAGGCTCATAGCCTTGATTATTGTCACATCTGACTTGTCAGCGGCAGATGCCAACCTAGTGGCCACGCCCAAGAGAGTCAATGTTGCAGCATTGAAAGAAAAGAACTTGGATGGAATCCACCATTTCCGTTGGAGGAAGCCGTTGATCAGGTCTGCAACCATGCAAAGAACACAAACGAGAGAGGCCATTGCTATGTACATACCTATCCATGGTGCAGCCTTATCGAATAACCTCGGGTCCTCGTAGCTGGAGGAAAGAAAAAAAATCAGAACACTGATTTGTCGATTAATGTTGGAAAAGTAGATGTTTTGTTATTGCTTATACATATAGTACTTCTTTACCTTTGTTCAGAAATTATTGTTGTAACAATGCGGAATGACGATGTTAAGTCAATAGAAAGAAGAAAATTTGACAACGAGAGACGGGAACTTATGAGCTTTATTGATTAAAAAGAAGTTTACAATATGGGAAAAGAGAGAGCACTCGGATGCGTGAGCTTTATGGTGTGGGTGAATACTGTCTTTCAGTCCAAAGAGAAACATATTAAATCTAATCAACAAAATAGGAAAAGAAGAAGGCACATACTCTCCCATCGCCTCTCTCTGGACCTCAAGCAACAGAAAACTTCTAGCCCAATAATGTAAAGAAGTGAATAAAAAGATAAGGTGAGGTTTGGCTTAATATAAGAAAAATAACATCAATATATAATTGCCAGGGTACGCAAAAAAAAAAGAATCACACATTGGTGATAATGTTTCTGAGAAAGACGGATTTGTTAGGACTTAGGAATTTTTATTTTTGATCGGTCCACCACCACAATAAATACTAGGGGTCTATTTTTCGTAAGGATCGTAGACCTAGTTGATGGTTGTGAATTGTGAGTGAGGTAGATCCAACTTGCCTGTCAAAGTTTGATGTTTTTTCCACAAGTCGTGGACTTGGAAGTACGACTTCAAGTCAAGTTTTGGTCATATTTTCTTTTCTAAATAAATGTGTTCGATAAGCTTCAGTTACGAAGTAACTTTTTACACGAAATGAAGATCTTTGGATACTCCGCTTCCAAAAAATTTAGATGCCATGACAACAAATGACCCACACCTTTGAGTTGGAATTACCACCCTACAACATTTAGGGAGTGTTAGTGGTGTGAAAAGTGATTTTCGGAATTAACCGGAAAGTAGAGAAAAATAAGAGAGATGAGTTTGATGAACTAAATGATTTGAAGGGAACAAATTGATGACATCAAAATGTAAGAAGTGCAAAGTGATACCCGGGTACATTCGAGAGATGCAAAGTGAAATTTCCTGTACACCACCCACAAGCAGCCCAATAAGGATTTCACGTTGCTCTTGATCAAGCTTCAACCTAACTGGTTCTTCAACAAACTTATTCTTATAGCTTAGGACAGAATGCAGTTTTTCAATATGTGTTCGCTCAATCTCATATTTGTTCTTACGCATAATTTTGAATATCTTTTCAGCCTTTCCATACTCTTCTGAAGCAATAAAGCCTGCTAAAACGATGTTACATGATCTCTCATCCGTACCAATTGCCCCATTCATGTGCATCTGATAAAACACCTTGTCTGCCAACTCAAACCTAAGATTTCTCACCAATGAATATAAGTAAATAGTGTAAGCGGTCCGGTTTGGACTTCTTTTATCTCATTTTCTTATTTCTTGTGGTGATGGTGATGTGCCACATGTGGGACTGTGGAAAAACGACTTGGAAGACGACTTCAGTCAACCTTTTGTTTTATTATCTTATTTTCATTTTTATTTTCCATCACAATAAAAACTGTGGGACTATTTTTTATCACAATAAATACTTATCCTAGTTGATGGTTGTGCGTCAGGTAGGTCCAACTTGTCTGTCAAGCTTGATTGTCTAGTGGACTTTGGAAGTACAACTTCAAGTCAAGTTTTGGTTCTATAATCTTCTCTAAATAAACTTGTTCAACAAACTTTTTACGCGAATTGAAGATCATTAGATATACAACACCCAATTTTGTTAGATGCCAAGACAACAAATGACCCACGTCGGCCTATGTCTAAATACTAAGAGGCCTCAAACTATTTCTCGAAGGAGTGTCAAGCAACCACTAACGGCTTTCTTCAATCAAAACTACAAAAACTCCCATGCAAAATGGTTATGAAATTGCCACAGTGTTTCACATACTTTATGGTATCAAAAGACCGTTCAAGATATCTTTTGACAACTTGGTGAATGTAAATTTGTCACATCTCCTTACAATGATAAAACCTCTTCAAAATCAAAGCATATCGATATGAAGTTTTTGGATATTAAAGAAAGGGTTCAGAAAATTTTCGGATATTAAAAACATGGTCCAAACTTCAACGTGATTACAAGAGAAATCCCTTAAGTTCACTTCCTATTTTCTTTTCATATTACAGGTTAATTTCAGTCTTTCATTATTGGCACCAACTCAATCTGAACCGCTGGCTCTCGTGTATAGCTTCAACAAGTTTTGCTTTTTGAAGGAGACGTTGGGAATCAAAATCAATGGCAAACTAACTAACAACATCATGAATTCAATTTAGGTTGTTGAAAGACATGACAAAAGGCAAAGACGAATTATTTGTAGACTACAAAAGGGGTGAACAAAAAAGATGCTAAGTAGTAGAGGAAATTAATTACCCTGTAAATTGGTAATGAACTACAGAAAATCCCAGTCTTGGTTGGACATGTCAACTGGTTCAACACGTCCATCCTCATATATGATCTGCAAAAAAAAATCAAGTTTAATATGTTTATTGAAATGAATTTCAAAGAGATTGAATGAGTAGTCATACAGTATGTCTATTTGTGTAGCAATCAAAATCTGATACGACTCCTCCATAGTACCTGAAGATTAAAAAAGTATTAACTCAAACGGATTGAAAGGCACCTTGGCTGCAATAAGAAACATAAACAACGTAAACGTTGTCAAAATCAAACTAATGACATACAGGAGCAACCAGTAAGCACAAGAAAACGTTCAACTACAGCTACAATGCATATTTCGGGGCCATCTAACACACATTGACCACGAGGGATTCTACATTTACACATGAACCGCATTTCACTAAACACCTTAAGTAAATACTTAGCATGTGAATTCACAAAAAAAATGATTGTGCGATGTAAAGCTCATAAAGATTACTTAAAACAGATTAAAACTCACCTTAATAGATATTTTAGTTTATGTAAACGATTACATAATGCTAATCAAATGGGCTCAAACGTTGCTAGTTCATCATCATCTCAACAACACCTACTTTTGGATGAAAATGATGATGATGATGATGAAAACTTCCAATGGAATTGGTTAAATAAAAAAAGATTAATATTAGAACAAACTGAATTACATAACGAATTAGCTTCATATTTAAATATGGATATGAACTTAACTACTGCAGATTACAAATCTTTTGATATTTAAACTTGTGGAAATCTAACTATGCTAGATTTCCAATAGTTTCTTTATTAGAACACGATTTACTTACTCCGCCGACGTCAAATTTGGTGTCTGAGGCTACATTTAGCGCAGGTAAACAAGTTTTGACCGTTACGAGACATAACACATCCGCTAAATCACTAGAGACAAGTGTTTGCTTGAAGGATTGGTTGGACGCAGAACATGCAAATCAATAAGAGCACCGACGAAGACGAATAAACTATTTACAATTGTAATTGTAATGTTTAATACGTTAGAAATTGTATTATTGTAAGTAATTTGTACTTAATAAAATTTCACTATCGATTATGATGGGTAGACGAGGTAGTCAGTGAGGTAATAATGTCGATGAATCGATTATTTTGTTGAAATCTTAATTTGATAGTGTTTTTATTGAAAATTTATAACTTATTGCATTTATATGAATATATACAAATCCGACCGACAAGACCTGAATTCAATCGAACCCGATCCGATCCGTCTGACCCGGCCCGACCCGTTTGGCTCGCCACGCCCTGGGTTGGGCCCGCCATCCTTGAAACGGGCCGGGTAAACGGGCCAACGGACCTTTAACAATAACAGTATTGTTAGGGTACGTAAAAGAAAAGAACCACACATTGATGATGATGTTTCTGAAGAAGCTGTTAGGAATTTTAGGAATTTTTTAGGAATGTTAGGAAATTTTATTTTTTATCACAATAAAAACTGTGGGACTATTTTTTGTCACAATAAACGTTGATCCTAGTTGATGGGTCCAACTTTTCTGTCAAAGTATGATTTTCCACATGTCGTGGTCTCGTCGGCTTGGAAGATGACTTCAAGTCAACTTTTGGTTATATTACCTTATTTTTATTTTTGATCACAATAAAACTATGGGACTATTTTTTATCACAATAAATATTGATCGTTGATGGTTGTGCGTGAGGTTGGTCCAACTTGTCTGTCAAGTATGATTTTCCACAAGTCATGGTCTCGTGGACTTGGAAGATGACTTCAAGTCAACTTTTGATTCTATTATCTTATTTTCATTCTTATTTTCGATCACAAGAAAACTTTGGGACTATTTTTTTATCACAATAAATATTGATCCTATTTGATGGTTGTGCGTGAGGTAGGTCCAACTTGTTTGTCGAGTATGATTTTCCACAGGTCGTAGTCTCGTGGACTTGGAAGACGACTTCAAGTCAACTTTTAGTTCTATTATCTTATTTTCATTTTTATTTTTGATCACAATAAAAATTGTGGACTATTTTTTAACACAATAATATTGATCCTAGTTGGTGGTTGTGCGTGAGGTAGGTCCAACTTGTCAGTCAAGTATGATTTTCCGCAAGTCATGGTCTCGTGGACTTGGAAGATGACTTCAAGTCAACTTTTGGTTCTATTATCTTATTTTCATTCTTATTTTCGATCACAAAAAAACTTTGGGACTATTTTTTTATCACAATAAATATTCGTGGACTTGGAAGACGACTTCAAGTCAACTTTTGGTTCTATTATCTTATTTTTATTTTCGATCACAATAAAAACCGTGGGATGTTACAAAATAAGCAAACTAAAGATTAAAGATGGGAAGAAGAGAGATATGTACTTCATTTCATTGTCTCCTCCAAATGTGTACAATAGTCTCCTATATATAGGATGAGGAGGAAGTAGGGGTTACAATCAAATAAATGGAATTACACAATAATAATAATAATAATAATAATAATAATAATAACAATCTACTTAAATGGTGGGGGTTGAGGAAGGTGAATCATCCATAAGATCTTTGGATTTGATAACACTCCCCCTTGGATCATCCAAAATCAATCCCCAACATTTTGAGGGATCATATTTGGATATTCTCTTTGTTGAGGAGATGTCCATGTTGTAGATGTCACACAATCCCCTGAAACCATGCTCGATAGAAGAATGACTCTTCAAGAAAGAGTACAAAACTTGTGGTTGTTTTGTTTTCCCTTTCTTGATCCAATCCTCGTGATAGTTTTTCCAATGTCGTACAACCCTTTTCGACGAAGATAATTTCTTTTCTTTTTGATGTAAGACGTACTTTACAAGCTCGTCATTGTTCTCTATCGTTGTCCTTCCGACTAACACCCCCGACAACTTTCTAAACAACATCAAAAATAACTTTCCAGGCAATCTAATAAGGACGAGGGGAATCACACACAAAATAAGCAGACTGAACTTGCAAAAGGTTAAAGTTCCAAATTGCAACACCATCAAACCTGCAACAAACATCATTCTTGTGATAGAAACTAACTTCCTAAGAACTTTGCCTCTAATCTGAAAAGCTAATGGAGCCTCCATCCATTCCCACAACAACTGGTAATTATTCTTGTTTATTGAAAACAAGGACTTGAAGATGTTGAAAACAAAAGGAATAGAGTCTAATCCTCGAAGGAGAGATATCAAAAGACCTATGGCGATCCCAACTGCTTGAACCCAACATATCAGCATACACGCCCACCTGTACTCCGTTTTGGGACAATATTTCTTCATTTGAGGGTAATAAATGTGGAATTTGGCAATAACTGTAAAACCCAAATACACATTCTGTAGAGCACAAAGACAAGACAATTTGGATTTCCGTAGGACATAATCTGGGCTCGAGGTGAGGGCCAGAAGCCAATATTTGCGCATGTACTCTTTTATTTTATTCACCGATAATTTTGTCGCATCATCCATTTTAGACATCTCCTGCGAAATCTCATTGTGTAAGAATTTATATTGGCTTTCCAAACGCTTCCTTGTTGCAGGGACCATCAAGGAGTAACAAACCAAATACCAAAAATTGCAAAACATGATTATTGTGGTCCTCACTAATTCTTTATTTATTGCATCATAATTCCGCACTTGGATTTGGATGTTAACGACGGTCGAGATGACCAAGATCCCAAGTGATGTCACATTGGAGAACATGGTGACCCCGTCCATGGCGTACAGGGATGGCATGGCGTGTGTCATGGTGATGCTAAGGAAAACGAGGCTCCATTCCTTGATTATTGTCATGTCTGACTTGTCAGCGGCAGATGCCAACCTAGTGGCCACGCCCAAGAGAGTCAATGTTGCAGCATTGAAAGAAAATAACTTGGATGGAATCCACCATTTCCGTTGGAGGAAGCCGTTGATCAGGTCTGCAACCATGCAAAGAACGCAAACGAGAGAGGCCATTGCTATGTACATACCTATCCATGGTGCTGCCTTATCGTATAACCTCCGGTCCTCGAGGCTGGAGCAACGAAAAAAATCAGAACACTTATTTCTCGAGTAATATTGGACAAGTAATAAAAAGAAGTTTACATCAAAGAATGTTGAAAGGGAAAAGAGAAAGTAATCGGATGGTCGACCTCGGGTGCGTGGGATACGAATGCTCCCGAGTATAATTCTACCGATCATAATAGGTGTCTCAACCCTCTCTTAGATGCGACATCTAAATCCTTCGATAAGAGGTATTTATGGATTTTACCAAAACCTAACCAAAACCTAAATCGAAGGGAAATCATATCTAACCGTTCAGGAAATAATATTCTTAAAAATTTGTATTTGGTTTGAAAGCTTCCTGCAACTTCAAATAATGTATCATAAGTATCTTCAAGACTAACAACTTCTTTATCTCAAGCTGGAAGTTTTTAAAAGGTGTGGGTGAATACTGAACAAGTTTTTAAAATGTGTTGATGTTCATATCTTTGAATAGTTGTTTGAGCCATATTAACTCGCTGGTGGTGGAAGCCACAACACGGTATTCTACTTCTACGCTTGATCGGGCAACGACGTTTTGCTTTTTTGCTTCTCCATGTTACTAGGTTGCCTCCCACAAAGGTGCAAAAGCCAGTGGTGGATCTTCGATCGTGACTTCCTGCCTAATCTGCATCGAAGTAACCAATTATGGAATTAGAATTATTATTTTTCATCCAAAGTCCTCGGAGTTTTTTTAAGATAACACAAGATTCTATTTATGATGTCTAAATGATGAGTATGAGGAGAATGCATGAATTGACTAATTATACTTACAATATAAGTGATGTCAGGATGAGTGACAGTGAGATAAATTAATTTTCCTACTAATCTTTGAAATTGACCGATGTCACCTAGGGGTGTAACATCGGTGGGCCCTACTTTTTTGTTGGTTTCGATAGGCGTGTTAACAGGTTTAGCGTCTATTTTACCTGTTTCTTTGAGAAGTTCTAAGATGTATTTTCTTTGGGAGAGAAAAATACCCTTTTTTGAATAGGTAATTTCTATTCCGAGAAAATATTTCATATATCCTAAATCTTTTATGTCAAATTTAGATTTTAAGTAATTCTTAACTATATTTATTTCTTGATCACTGTCTCCTATTATTATGATGCCATCAACATATATAAGTACTATAGTGGTAATATTATGACTATGTCTAGTAAACACGGAAGCATCAACAGAACTTTTTACAAAACCGTAAAGGAGGAGAGAGTGACTATGTTTGGCATACCATGTTCTAGGTGACTGCTTTAGTCCATATATAGACTTATGAAGCTTGCATACCTGATGAGGAGTCGTGGTGTAGCCTGGAGGAGGAGTCATATAGACTTCTTCAAGATTTCTCTGTAGAAAGGCATTTTTGACATCCATTTGGAAGAGATTTCACTTTTTGTTTATAGCTATAGATAAGAGAACACGAACAATGTTCATTTTGGCAATAGGTGCGGAGGTTTCTGTGTAGTCAAGACCATATGTTTGTGTATATCCTTTAGCTACAAGGCGAGCTTTATATCTCTCAATTTTCTCATTACTATGATATTTTATCTTATAGATCCATTTACATCCAACGAGTTTTATGCCATGTTGTAATGGAACTGAAGACCACGTTTTATTTTTTTCTAGAGCTCTTAGTTCTTCTTTCATGGCATTATTCCAATTTGTATTTCCTACAACTTCATGGTAGGAGGTGGGTTCCTTATTTTCGTCTATTTGAGTTAAGAAGGTTTGAAACTTATGGGATAGTTGGTTATAGGACAAGTAGTCTTGAATGGGGTAGGTGACCTGTGACACAATATAATCGTTAAGTCTAGCAGGAGGACGAGTTGGATGAGTGGACCTCCTTAGTGGAAGTTCATTTTCATTCCCCCCTTCATCGCCAGCAGGAGGGTTGTCTTGAGGCGCGTCTTTGACTTGTTGAGGAGGATCTTGTGGAGTGTGAGGGAGATTTGGAGTTGCATTGAGCAGGTCTATGGTGGGAAGCGGGACCGTAGTGGAAGTCTCATAGTCTTCATCACTTTGAAAGAAAGATTTATTCTCAAAAAAAGACGCATCTCTTGAAACATACATTTTACAATTTTTGGGGTCATAACATTTATACCATTTTTTCCTAAAAGAATATCCTAAAAAATAGATTTAACAGAACCATAGTCAAGCTTGTTCTGCCTTTTCCTGTGGACAAAGCAAATGCAACCAAAGATTTTAAAGTGGTCAATGGTTATTTTCTTATTATGTAGAATTTCTAGGGGTTGTTCGTTACCAATAGTGGGACTAGGAAGACGATTTATAATATAAGTTGCAATGAGAATAGCATTGGACCAAAAAAATCTTGGGAACATTATTTTGGAAAAGAAGAGAACGAGTAACATTTAAAAGATGTCTATTTTTTTGTTCACCAATTCCATTTTGTTGAGGTGTATTAATACACGTAGTTTGATGAAAAATTCCTTTTTGTTTTGACAAATTTTGAAACATATTACTCATATATTCCGAGAAATTGTCAGATCTAAAAACATGAACCTTAGCATTATACATGTTTTCAACAAAGGCAAGAAATTCACGAAAAATAGTGTAAGCATCCGATTTTGTTTTTATCAAGTCAATCCAAGAAGTTCGGGAAAAAACATTGATAAAGCTAATGAAATAACGAAAAACATTGTGAGAGTTCACGGGAGCAAGTCCTCAAATATTTGAGTGAACTAATTCAAAAGGAATTTAAGTTTTAGTAGTAGAACTAGAAAAAGGTAGTCGAGTTTGTTTTGATAAATGACAGATGTCGCAAAATAGTTTGGAATTAATAAAGGGAAATAAGCATTTTAACACACTAGAAGATGGGTGTCTCATCCTTTTGTGCCGGAGTTCGTGATTTGTTGAGGACCCAACATGTAAGGCTTTGTTATGCGGCTCGAGGACATATAATCCATTTAAGAGAATGCCCTTACCAATCATCCTCCCTGTGGTACGGTCCTGAAAGAAGACATCGTGAGGGGTAAAAATAACATTACAATTAAGCATTCTAGTTATCCTAGCGACAGATAGCAAGTTTGTGTCAAAATTAGGAACATACAAGATTTTATCATGAATACTATTAAGTAATTCCGCATCTCCTGTGGCTTTAATTTCAACTTGATTCCCATTTGCTACAGTAACAAACTTATTTATTAAATTGAGATTGTTTTTATGTTACGAAGCATAGTAGAGTCCTCAGTCATATGATCGGTAGCCCCAGAATCGATAATCCAATTTTTCATGTTAGATTTAACTCCTGAAATGGCATCAATATGAAAATCGAGGTTATGTTCCATACCGGATAGATTACCTGTTCTGGGGTGTTCGTTTGCAAAATCTCATTCAGGTGGCCCACCAGGGCACTTATTTGGTGCAGATCCGGATGCCAACCCGCTAGCCCATCTCGCGACCCATATGTATTCAGGTTGGGAGAAAATCTGGTTGCACGATCCGGAGGATAAAGCATCCTGTTGTTTCCATTTTTGTCATTTGCGTTAAGGTTTTAGTTGTCTAAGTGGCTGCAGCCGCCTTCGGCCTGGCTGGTGCTGCCGCCGCCGATCCCGTCCACCATATTTGCTCTAACATTCCTTTCTCCGTTCTTGGGTGGCCTGAAGTGAGGAAAAAGAAACCAGCAAGAATTTTTATTATCTCCTTGTTTCTTACAGTTTTCACAGTGTTCATTTGTTTTGTTGTCGAATCGCCTTCTTGTGTTGTTGTTGCCCTGAGCCTGGTTTCGACTGGCGGTGAAGGCATGGTTGTCAAAGTTCATACTTATGTTGTTGTCGGTCATGGTTCTCCTCTGTGTTTCCTTGCGCTGAATGAGGCTAGTGATGGTTGCGAGGCTCGGTTGCTCTGGTGCCATGAAGATCTGAGATCGTATGACTCCATACCTGGAGTTTAACCACACCAAAAGCTGATAGATCTGGTTTTGTTCTTGTCTGATTTCGATGGTTTTGGCATCTGTGGTTGGGGGTTCATAAATCCTCAGCTCATCTCATCGTCTTCTGAGAGTACCAAGGTACTCAGTGATGGAAGTAGCGTTATGTCGTGTTTAGGAGATTTCTTGTTTGATTTTGAATACGTGCGTAAAATTCTCTGTCTTCCCATAGTGATCACGAATGGAATCCCAAAGTTCTTTTGCACTTTCTTTGTATATGAAGATCTCAGCGATGCTAGGTTGTATGGATGCGATGAGCCAGGACATGACTTGGTGGTCCATCATTTGTCATTCTTCTTGCTTTGTTTCCGTCCATGCTCCTTCAGGTTTTGCGGTCTTCCTCGTGATGTGGCAAACCCTCCCTCGCCACTGAGGGAAAGGGTCACCCGCTTGCCCAAGAGAGGTAATTAGTCTCGTTCAGAGGAGTCGAGACTAGGCGCTGGGATGTTGCCACCTTGGGGTGACTGATTCCAGTGTCGTCCGACATGTTTTTGGTTTTTTAGGGTCTGGATGTTGGTTGTAATCGGCCTTCAACCCCATTGTATGAGGTGATGCCGATGATGACCTCCGGGAGGTTCTGAGGTCGGGAGTTTTGTGGATCAATGCACTGATACCATATTGATTTTGGTACGCATATTGTAGAAGAAGAAGAAAGGATTTGAATGTTTTGTTTATTATTTTGTTGTATATTTTTTCTTGTGAGGTACAATTTGTATATATATGAATGCTATGAGAGATATAGCCGTTGGCTGGTGATTTGAGAGCGTATTTCTTTCCTTGTGAAGTTGTTGCCATAGAGGATGATCCGGAGATGATGAGGTTGAGCAAACGATTGCAGCTTCTCTAACTTTATCCTCCCTGAGTCCAAATTTACAAAATGATTGCAGCTTCTCTAACTTTATCCGGAGATGATCTTGTGTGTCTCTCCCAAATGATTGCAGCTTCTCTAACTTTATCCTCCCTGAGTCCAAATTTACCACTAGAGCAATGAGTGAAGATGGCGGGTGGAAGATTGGTCAAGCAAGCGCCAATAAGATCCACAACCACACCTTCCAACCAATTAACCGACCAACCGCTAGCAGCCACGTAATCAACATGATGTTTTTGTAATTCTGTCTTAGTGATTATGTACATGCAACTAACAGCAAAAACCTTCATGGACCAATTCTTGGCACTAGCATTCTCATACTCCTTCATATACTCCCTTGATTTGACGTTGAGCTTAAAAATAGAACTTCTTGGGTCAGTTGAGGAAACAATTGTCGTAAGATTCACATCTAACCATTGACCGTAAAGGTAGACTCCTTCCCAAACCATTTTTGCTGCCCTGCGCATGCTTCTAGACCCTTTTTCGCAAAGCGCCTGGTCAACGAATAACACGTATTTAAGTGCTTCGTCTATGCAATCCATCAACCTTTCATCTCTTACACGTTGGGAGGTAGCACGAACAATACCACCAAGAGTGACCAAAATCAACCCCCAACATTTTGACGGATCATATTTGGATATTTTCTCTGTTGAGGAGATGTCTATGTTGTAGATGTCACGAAATCCGGTGAAATCGTATTTGATAGAAGAATGACTCTTCAAGAAAGAGTACAGAACTTGTGGTTGTTTCGCTTTCCCTTTCTTGATCCAATCATCGTGATAATTTTTCCAACATTGCACAACCATCTTCGACGAAGACGGTTTCTTTTCATTTTGATGCAAGACATACTTCACAAGTTCGTCGTCGTTCTTTATCGTTGTCTTTTTTACTAACACCCCCCCCCCCCAACTTTCTAAACAACATCAAAAATAACTTTCTTGCAAAATGTTAAAGTTGCAAATCGCAACACCATCCAACCTGCAACCAACATCATTCTTGTGATAGAAACCAACTTCCTAAGAACTTTGCCTCTTATCTGAATAGGTAATGGAGCCTCCATCCATTCCCTTAACAACTGGTAATCATTCTTGTTTATTGAGAACAAGGACTTGAAGATGTTGAAAGCAAAAGGAAGGGAGTCTAAACCTCGAAGGAGAGATATCAAAACACCTATGATGATTCCAATTGTTTGAACCAAAAATATCACCACACGCGCCCACTGGTACTCCGTTTTCACTACACTCTCCCCCCCCCCCCCAGGTGTATTCCCTTTCGGAACAATATTTTATCCCGAGAGAGAGAAAATAAATGGGCAAATAGGAAGGAACTAGGATACCAGTGAAATACACATTCTGCAGAGCACAAAGACAAGACAACTTGGATTTTCCTAGGACATAATCTGGGTTGGAGGTGAGGGCCAGAAGCCAATATTTGCTCATGTACGCTTTTAATTTATTCAACGATAATTTTGTTGCATCATCCATTTTAGACATCTCCTGTAAAATATCATTGTGCAGGGATTTATTTGCCTTTCCAAACGCTTTCTCGTTGCGGGGACCATCAAGGAGTAACAAACCAAATACCAAAAATTGAAAAGCATGATCATTCTGGCCAGGATCCCCATGCTATCATTTACTAAATTATTCCACACTTGGATTTGGATGTTAACGAAGGTGGAGATGACCAAGATCCCAAGTGCTATCAGATTGGAGAACATGGTGACCCCGTCCATGCCATACAGGGAATGTGATAAGTAATTATAATTACCATTTTGAAAATTCAAAGGAAAAAAAAACTAAGTTTTTAATGTCCAACTATGTTAGTTTATATTAGTTTTAAAGTGACTCCTAGCTAATCCTTACTGATATTTTCCACTTCTGTAATGTAAACAAAATATGGCACCAATTCATTGAAATTTTACACCCACGATAGTGCCGAAAAAAAATCCCCCACTGGATTGATAGTAAGACCAAAGCAAAATACAACATAGCTCATGTACGGAGCTTATTATGAGACGTAGAGACATAATTAACAACAATTTTACGTACTAGTAGCTACATTACTTGTAATGAGAACATGAGTTGATGAACTAACAAACAGAACTTGAGCCACTGCACCAACTCCTGAAGCTTTCCTTATTCTGAGGATAGTCACGAAATGACCCATTCTTTTCCAGAAAATCAAGTATGGTGTGTGTCTCTCCCAAAATGAGTGCAGCTTCTCTTACTTTATCCTCCCTGAGTCCAAATTTACCACTAGAGCAATGAGTGAAGATGGCGAGTGGAAGATTGGTCAAGCAAGCGCCTATAAGATCCACAACCACACCTTCCAACCAATTAACCGACCAACCGCTAGCAGCCACGTAATCAACATAATGTTTTTGTAATTCTGTCTCAGTGATTATGTACATGCAACTACTAGCAAAAACTTTCATAGACCAATTCTTGGCACTAACATTCTCAAACTCCTTCATATACTCCCTTGATTTGACGTTGAGCTTAAAAATAGAACTTCTTGGGTCAGTTGAGGAAGCAATTGTCGCAAGATTTACATTTAACCAGTGATCATGAAGGTAGACTCTTTCCCAAATCATTTTTGCTGCCCTGCGCATGCTTCTAGACGACCCTTTCTCGCAAAGCACCTGGTCAACGAATAACACGTATTTAAGTGCTTCGTCGATGCAATTCATCAACCTTTCATCTTCTACATGTTGGGACGTAGCACGAACAATACCACCAAGAGTGACCAAAATCAATCCCCAACATTTTGACGAATCATATTGGGATACTCTCTCTGTCGAGGAGATGTCCATGCTGTAGATATCACGCAATCCCCTGAAACCATGTTCGATAGAAGAATGATTCATCAAGAAAGAGCACAGAACTTGAGGTTGTTTCATTTTCCCTTTCTTTATCCAATCCTCGTGCTAATTTTTCCAACGTTGCACAACCATCTTCGATGAAGACGATTTCTTTTCATTTTGATGCAAGACGTACTTCACAAGTTCATCGTCATTCTCTATCGTTGTCTTTTTTACTAACACACCCCACAACTTTCTAAACAACATCAAAAATAACCTTGTAGGCGATGTAATAAGGACGAGGGGAATCACACACAAAATAAGCAGACTAAACTTGCAAATGGTTAAAGTTGCAAATTGCAACACCACCAAACCTCCAACCAACATCATTCTTGTGATAGAAACCAACTTCCTAAGAACTTTGCCTCTCATCTGAATAGGTAACGGAGCCTCCATCCATTCCCTTAACAACTGGTAATCATTCTTGTTTATTGAGAACAAGGACTTGATGATGTTGAAAACAAAAGGAATAGACTCTAATCCTCGAAGGAGAGATATCAAAACACCTATGATGATTCCAACTATTTGAACCCAAATTATCACCACATCCGCCCACCTATACTCCATTTTGGGAGAATATATCACCACACACCACACCCACTTGTAGGTCGTTTTGGAACAACTTTCTATCTCGTTAAAGAAATCTCGGAAACCAATCAAATACACATTCAGCAGAGCACAAAGGCAAGCCAACTTGGATTTCCGTAGGACATAATCTGGACTCGAGGTGAGGGCCAGAAGCCAATATTTGCGCATGTACTCTTTTAATTTATTCACCGATAATTTTGTCGCATCATCCGTTTTAGACATCTCCAGCAAAATCTCATTGTGTAAGGATTTATATTGCCTTTCCAAACGCTTCCTCGTTGCGGGGACCATCAAGGAGTAACAAACCAAACACCAAAAAATGCAAAACATGATCACTGCATCCGGCTTCTCCATTATTTCATTTACAAACTCATTATCATAATTCCGTACTTGGATTTGGATGTCAACGAAGGTCGAGATGACCAAGATCCCAAGTGCTATCACATTGGAGAACATGGCGACCCCATCCATGCCATACAGGGATGGCATGGCGTGTGTCATGGCGATGCTAAGAAAAACGAGGCTCAATTCCTTGATTTTTGTCACATCTGACTTGTCAGCGGCAGATGCCAACCTAGTGGCTACACCCAACAAGGTCAAAGTGGCAGCATTGAAAGAAAAGAACTTGGATGGAATCCACCATTTCCGTTGGAGGAAGCCATTGATCAGGTCTGCAACCATGCAAAGAACGCAAACGAGAGAGGCCATTGCTATGTACATACCTATCCATGGTGCAGCCTTCTCGTATAACGTCCAGTCCTCGCTGGAGCAATGAAAAAAATCAGAACACTTATTTTTCGAGTAATATTGGAAAAGTAGATGTTTTGTTATGGCTTATAAATATTGTACTTTTTTAAAACTTTTGTTAAGAAATTATTACGGTAACAATGCTGAATAATGATGTTGACTCAATAGAAAAAAGAAAATTTGATAACGAGAGAAAAATTATTATTGATTAAAAAGAAGTTTACAACAAAGAAGGTGTGTGGGACGAGAAGTATTTATAGATTTGACCAAAACCGAACCGAATCCTAATCGAAGAGAAACCATCTCTAAGCATTAAGAAATAATAAAAGGTGTGGGTGAATACTGAATAGTCCAAAGTGAAACATACTAAATCTAATCAACAAAATAGGAAAAGAAACATACTTGGTCCAAAGTGAAGGCACATACTCTCCCATCTCCTCCCTCTGCACCTCAAGCAATCGAAAACTTCCAGCCCAATGTAAAGAAGTGAATAAAAAGATAAGGTGAGGTTTGGCTTAATATAAGAAAAATAACATCAATATATAATTGCTAGGGTACGTTAAAAAAAAAAGAATCACACATTGGTGATGATGTTTCTGACGAGCTGAAAGGAAAAGACGGATGTGATAGGAATTTTTATTTGTGTTGAGTCCACCACCACAACTTGTAGTCCGTCAACCATCCGGTCTTGTCTTGTTTTTCAAGTCGTGGACTTGGAGCACGACATGGAGTTAAGACTTCTAAAATAATGTCATTCTAAAGCTTTAGTTTTAACATTTAAAAGGGACCTTAGGATGCAACGTGCAAAGGTATAGTATCTAATATAAAACAGCTTGACTCTGAGTTTGATTTTCCACAAGTCGTAGTCTCATGGACTTGGAAGTAGACTTTAAGTCAAGTTCGGTTTATTATCTTCTCTAAATAAAGTTGTTCAATCGAAGTGCCTTTTTACACGAATTGAAGATCATTGGATACACAACTCCCGATTTTTCAATATGTCATGACAACAAATGACCCAAGCTGGCCTATGTCTAAATACTAACGGGCCTCAAACTATTTCTTGGAGGAGTGTCGGGCAGGCAGACACAACTTTCTTCAATCAAAGCAACCAAAATTCTCATGGAAAATGATTATGAAATTGTCGTAGTGTTGCGCATACTTGATGGTATCAAACAACCGCTAAAGATATATTTCGACAATTCAGTGACATTGCTGATGATATTTCTGAGAAGCTGAAAGGAAAAGACAGATCTGTTAGGAATTTTTATTTTTGATCGGTCCACCATCGCAATAAGTACTATGGGACTATTTTTCAACAGGATCCTAGTTGATGGTTGTACGTGAAGTAGGTCCAATTAACTTGTCTATCAAGTTTGATTTTCCACAAGTCGTGGTCTGGTGGACTTGGAAGTATGACTTCAAGTCAAGTTTTGGTTTTATTATCTTCTCTAAATAAACTTGTTCAATAAACTTCAGTTACAAATTAACTTTTTACACGAATTGAAGATCATTGGATATACCGTTCCTGATTTTTTTAGATGCCAAGACAACAAATAATCCATGCCGGCCTATGTCTAAATACTAAGAGACCTCAAACTATTTCTTGGAGGAGTGTCAAGCATAACTAAACACTCACGGTTTTCTTCAATAAAAGCTACAAAAGTTCTCATGGAAAATGTTTATGATATTGTAATAGTATCGCGCATACTTGATGATATGAAAAGGCCGCCCAAAATATATTTTGACAACTCAGTGAATGTGAATTTGTCATATCTCCCAACAATAATAGAACCTCTTCAAAATGAAAGCATATCGATATGAAGTTTTTGGATATTAAAGAAAGGGAACTACTATTCGTCGCCAGAAAATTACTTAAATCTCCCAATAATTATCATTTTACCATTCACAATTCATTTAATACACATTCGTCCCGTGTCTTAAAACAATGTTTTTGCCTGAGTTTTCCTCACATTCCCAGTACCAACACCACGAAAATGTCTGGTGAAACACATGGATCTGGTAAGGTAAGTTGGGGGGAAAAAAATTGTCTCGGGCGTCTGGCTGGGATGCCCTCTCCTTGGAGGAGGCGGCCCAGCCAGACGCCTCATCCTTGGGTGAGACACTTCTCTAAACCGTCGTGCCCATGGTGGGGTATCCCAGCCAGACGCCCCAAATTTATTTTTTTAAATTTATTTATGTTGTGTTATTTTAAATTATTTTAGGTTCTGTTGCAATATTTCGGTAGTGATGGAGTAGATTACAGTGAGCTTTTTGATAGTAAACAAGTATTTCCAACAATCGATGACACGTGTAAACAGGGCGAAACAAGTTGTCATCGGAGCCAGATTTTTTTTGGTAATATTATCATACAAATCAAAAGAAGATAATCAGACGGATTGTTATCTGACATATGATCGCAGAATGAAATGAGTTCTGTGATATGGATATTGCACTATGGATAAAAACCGGACCGAACCGGCGGTCGGATCGGGTTGGACCGAGAACCGAAGGTAGACCGGTTCGGTCATGGAAAAAACCACTCCCCACCTGAACCGAAGCGAACCGAAAAAACCCGGAAAAAACGATCGAACCGGTCGGTTTTTTCGGTTTGGTCGGACCGGGTTCGACCGGTTTTCTTTTATTAAACAAAAATTACAAAATCAATAATTTTCCTAATTTTTTAGTTTTTCCACCCCCGCCTCCTCTGGTCCCGACTCCACCCCCACCTCCTCGCTCGCAACTCCATCCCCACCTCCTCTCTCCTCAGTCCCGACTCCACCTACGCCTCCTCAGTTCCGACTCCACCAGTCCACCTTGTCTCCTGTACTTAGTCCCAACTTGGCAAAAATTCAATTTTTTTTGTTTTTTTTAATGCTTAGCATGTGTGGTTAATTTTGTTGAATGCTTAGTATATGTGGTTAACTGGATTGATCACTGAAATGATGGTATTTAGGGTATTAAAAATATTCTTATAGTTATTTCTACGTTCGGAGCAATGTGGTTTCAGTTTTACATCATTTATTGATTATTTTTCTTCTTCTCATTTTTATCTAAATAGAAACCAAGTGTTCTTGGTTCAAAAATGTTGAATATTTTATTTAAAAATTATTATGTGTTTATCTATAAACCGGTTCAATCGGTCGAACCGTCGGTTGAACCGTCACTATGGAGTCGGTTCGGTTCAACCATTGGTCCACAAAAAGATGATGTCATGCTGACGTCATCATCGGTTCGACCAGGTTGAACCGTCGGTTGGACCACTTTGAACCAAACCGAACTGTTTTCGGTTAACTTTTCGGTTCGATTTTTAAAACATTGCTTTATATACATCAGAACATGGCCTCAACCAATTCTTCATTCAAGAAACTGCACTTTAACAAAGTCATGGAAGAAGCAAATATAATCTTTGCTTAATTACTTAACTGGAACCAGGTCGTACGGAAAGAAGATATGGATAAGAAAAAAAGGAGGTTGATTTACTCTTCCTGCGTTTACCATCCTACATTAAAATGTTGGAACAACGGTTGTTGATGAAAATGTCAGAGTTATAGTCATCGTGAAAACGAATCATAGTTCTTCAAAATGCATGGATAGCATAAACAAAAGGCACACCTACAGCCATCTGTTTTGAAACGATACTAGCTAGCTACATCATGTGTGTCCAGAGTCCTCAAGCTACAAAGTGATCGATCGTGTGTATCTTATTCTTGTTATGTCCATTTCTGATTCTTTGGAAAGAAGAAAAAACCCTCCATTGACCATTTTCGTTTCCAAACTCATGACAATGCATGTGTATGTTTCAATACTTTTCAATGTAATTTAAGGATATTATTCTGAGTTTGGAGATAAAGAAATCTTATATATATATATATATATATATATATATATATATATATATATATATATATATATATATATATTGAAGTACCATAAATATAACATGAGGTATAACACTATATTGGTAATAAAAATGACACGAAACTAATGTAGCAAGCCTTGACATCAAATGATATCTCATAATAATTGCGTAATATATCAACCTATCTTACTAGATATGATCATAATTTGGTAATCCAGCAAACATGATCATTTATTGTGAAATAACTTTTGATCCATATTCTTCACCAATTGAATTCCTAACTCCACTCTGATTCAACTTCTGCCAATGATAAAACAATCAGAAAGACATGCTACAATTTCCACCCCAAACCTTAGGCCACTTAGACAACTACTGGCTTCCGATATTGAGTTTTAGCTTCAAATCATATACACATTTTCTTTCCACAAACGTTCCACGGGAACTTGAGACAAATAAGAAAACTTAAATAACACATACCCCTGAACACCCCATAAGGTCCTTCGATCCAATAGTTGGGCAGATACAGAAACAATTGTTGGGCAAGAAGATAAAGGTGTATTTGATCTTCCAGCATTTTCTATCAAAAACAAGATCAAACAAAACTTAGGCAAAACAACCCCAAAAGTGACAACGAAAACTTGAACACTCAGACAAAATCTGCATATGCACAAAAAATAAGAACAATTGGAGGTCATGGTTTTCTTATAGGTGAACATGATTTAAAAAGAAGAAGTGGAACACAAGAATCCTCTTTGATATTAAGCAAGAATAGGAACTCATAATCCTCAAAGACAAAAGCGGTTGGAGTTCCAACATGAAAAGAAAAAAAATTGGTCATCAACGAAAACATGAAGAAGAAGTCACCTTAGTAGACCAAAACTTAGAAGAAAAAGTAAAACAATCTTGGACTCACCTTTGTAGCACAATATTGGTCAAGAGATGCCAGGGTGGGTTAACATGCAGTGGTCATTGGTGGGGTTGAGTCGTTTGGATGTCATAGTATGAAGAAGACTATTCATAGTTGAATTCAATATCAAGTCACCAATCAAATTATTAATTGACTGATAATACTTACTTTTCAAATCATAAATTCCCATGCGATGCGGAATGGAACTTCAAGTGCAAAGTAAGATTTCTTATTTCTTAGATGAAAGCATAGATTAAGTGTGTTGCACTTGAGAACATCATCTTCATTCAAAAATCAAAAATCAATTCAACTGAATCGCATATATCTAGATTTGATCTCATTCGAGTTCAGGTAAACCATCTTCATCTCTTATGAAGCACTAGCGTTTGACACGCGTGTTGCACGATCGCTTTTTAAATATTGATCATTACATATGAAATAGATGATGCTTAAAGATGACACAATTGTAGCAGAGTAAAAAAAATATTTCAATTATTTATTCTTGACTCAGCTCTGAAGGTTGCCTACCGTATTGCTTTGCCGCCGCAGCTTTCGGGTATTCACAACGTTTTCCATGTTTCTATGTTGAGGAAATACGTTGCCGATCCGTCGCATGTGATTGAGATCTGTGTTCCGGAGATCGGTCAGGACTTATCTCTCGAGGAGAGGCCCGTGGAGATTGTAGATCGGATGGAGCACCAGCTCAGAAGGAGAACCATTCCGATGGTGAAGGTCAGGTGGCAGCACCATAGCGAGCATGAAGCCACTTGGGAGGTCGAGGATGAGGTCCGGAAGAAGTATCCGGAAATGTTCGGTGAGAATTTGATTCTAATTTCGAGGACGAAATTCTTTAAGGAGGGTGGATTGTAACATCCTAACCCCTTATTATGGGTTGATTGTGTTTTAGGTGGAGGATTAGAGGAGGTGGAGATGGAGGGCTGAGATTGATTGGGAGTTGAGGTGGTGGATGGTGGAGATTGAAGGAGGAAAGGTATAAAGGTGGGATTCTCTCTTCTCTCTCTCACTTCACTCTCTCTCACTCGTTCTCACGTTCTCTCCCTCTCAACTCTCTCCCTCCCTCTCAGTTGCTGTTGTGGTGGTGTGGATCGGCGAGGAGACGACTCAGTAGAGTGCGCGAGGATCGTGTTCATCGGTTGCTCGGTTGTATTCTCCGGAGAAGGAGGAGAAGCGCTCGTGGAGGCGACTTCGTGGGTTCTTCAAAGGCTTCTTCAAGCCTTAAGGTATGCCAAGCTTTAGTGTAGTCCTCCTTTTAGCCTTTGCGAGGGTTGGAGTGGCCGACGGTAGGCCAGAAGGCTCGTCGAGAACCTTGCAGCAGCTTTTCTGCTCTGCAACGGTCGACCGGCGGGTTGGCGCGGTCGACCGGTTATAGTGTATTTTGGGCGAATTCCTCGCACCGGTTGAACGATGCCCTTTGGGCGGTCGACCGGTTGTGCAATTTTAGTGAGAGAAAGACGTCCTGGGTATTTTCGGTCGAACGGGACCCCTTTGCCGGTCGACCGAAAGTACTGTTGTAGGTCGGTTGGGGGCGTTGACCATCTAAACGGTCGACCGCTCGTTGACTTCGTCCGACCGATGCTTAAGTTAACTTATTGGCCGGTCGACCAGGAGTGTGGTTTCGGTCAACCGTGTAGTGCGGTTTTGTTGGGGGTTTCTACTGGATGATTTCGGCTGACCGTGATTTGAGAGTCGTTCGACCGTTGGTGCTTTTTGAGCAAGAGAGGATTTTCCCTGTTGGATTTCGGTCGACCGTGATTTGAGAGTCGGTCGACCGGTTGGACGTTATTTCGGTTTTTCTGAGGAATAGTTGTGTTGTTCGGTCGACCGTTTGGGGTCTTCCGTTCGACCGTTTGGGCACTGTTTTGCATATGGATGCTTGTGCCGTGTGTGGTTGGATCCGCCTCGAGGGCAACGGGTCTCCGACCTTTTTTAGGGCGACGGTACAGACATTGTCGGCTTGAGAGGAGGGTCGTTGTCGTGGCTCTGAGGAGCGGGTGCCTTGTGTGCACGTTGTCGTGGCTCTGAGGAGCGGGTGCCTTGTGTGCACGTGTGATTGAGGGGTTGGGGTGAGATGACCCTTGAGACCCGAGGCCGATGTGTTCCGGCTGTGCCTGGTGTGCACGGGAGATTGATATGTTTTTACTGCATTTTCATTTCATGTTTCATTACGCATATTATGTTCATATTTTAGGGGTTTGGCATACGGGGTTTCCTCTCGGGAAACTCAGGCATATTCATGTTTTATGTCAGGTCGTACACGTCAGTAGGAGGTGGTGACTGCGGACAGGAGCACCCCGACCAGATCCTGTCTTTTGTTCTTCGAGGTGGATGATTTTCCCTTGTACTTGTGTTGTATATCTTTTGTGTTGGGTTGTAATCATCTTTGACTCTCGTATTGTACAGCTACCACCTTATGTTATATATATATACTCGTGGTTTGGTGACGACCCCAGTGTTTATCCTTATATGTTTTAAGTTTTAAATTTTTCCGCTGTTTCGGGGCGTTACAAAGTCACCAATCAAATTATTAATTGACTGACAATACTTACTTTTCAAATCATAAATTCCCATGCGATGCGGAATGGAACTTCAAGTGCAAAGTAAGATTTCTTATTTCTTAGATGAAAGCATAGATTAAGTGTGTTGCACTTGAGAACATCATCTTCATTCAAAAATCAACAATCAATTCAACTTTTTCCAGTGCCTCTATCTAGAATCGCATATATCTAGATTTGATCTCATTCGAGTTCAGGTTAACCATCTTCATCTCTTATGAAGCACTAGCGTTTGACACGTGTGTTGCACGATCGCTTTTTAAATATTGATCATTACATATGAAATAGATGATGCTTAAAGATGACACAATTGTAGCAGAGTAAAATTATTTCAATTATTTATTCGTGACTCAGCTTTGAAGGATTTATTTGTAAGTTTTTTTAATTTGAAATTAAAGATTATTTTTGATTGCACATTGCAGTGGCACATCAAAGTTCTCAAAGTAGCAATTTCAAAACACAACTGAAATGCTCTAAAAAGACATGACAATATACATATATCAATCAAGTAGTCCACTTCTTCTTTCCTCTACTCCATATGTTTGTGGTCTATAGATTATTAAAACATCGCACTGGAGGATACAAAAGAGAATACACATGAAAAATGTGTATGTGTAATTTAATTACCATTGTTTGAATGAGGATACAAAAGTATTACAATTGTGAAGTGCCGTGTAGAGAGATTTTGATAAATGGTAAATATGAATCTCTTATCAAAATCTAAAAAAATGTTAGCAAATTTCAGGTTCATATTGGAAGTGCACATCTGATCTGTTACCATAATAACGTGCAATTTCAATTTTCGAGCACCTGATTTTCATGGTAGCAAAATCTTCACCATTTTAGATGTCAAGCTTACCAAACCAGAGTAGAGATTGCAAATCATGATAGAGTAGAGATTATTCTCCATATAAACTACATATGAATAAAGTTAGGAACCATTTACATTGAAATTAGAATGGATGTACTTTGTGTTTCATGTCGTGGGAAGCAATAAACGTGGTTCAAATCATTCATAAGCATATTAAGTGATTGTTCAATAAGTTTGCTTATCTGAATATATGTCCTGCTAATTAGACATTTTAGTGCATATAGTAAAAGATTAGTTAGATTTAAAAGTTAATGGTCTGAAAGAATTGTATGTCATATTCACACCATATGCCTCATAATATACCCAAACATGCTCTAATTAAACACTCTAGATGCCCAAATTATAATATGTGATGCGAGTGAATCGGTAACTTGTATGTTTCAACTTGACCTCACGAAGAATCAAATGATAAATAAATGCAAATATTATTTTTATTAAAAAAATTGAATAATAAAAAAGGGAATATAAATTTCTCTTAACATACAGAAGAATAGTCTTATACTCTTTATATGCATACTAAATCTGAGAAATCAACAATATGATTTACTGATTTATCAAAGGTTAAGAAAAAAGGCAAACAATATTCTTATGTGAAATTAAAGATGCCTCTACGTTGAAATTGTTGACTCCATAGACTAAATATTCACATCTAAATGTTGTTGTTCTTTGAAATTTGATCTAGGAAAGTAGTATTTGACCATAAACGTTAATTTCTTAACTGAAAATAATAGATTGTAATTTGCTATTAGTTATCTTTCAACTTTACTTGTTCAACCCGTATGATGTATCTTCCTCTAGATGCAAAAACCCAATAGTGAACGAAAAAAACTAAATTTAAACATAGCTACATAAACAAACAAAATTTGATGGAAAAAATAACTTATTGTCTACAATCTTCTCCCCCTTCATGTAGAGATGTGGTTCAACTAATTTTTCTTCAAGATCTACGACACACCGTAAACAAACATCACTCGCAAAATGTGATGTGTCTGACGATTCATCAAACATGTGTTATACTAAATATTATTGCCATAGTCTACAAAACAATAATAGATCCCAACTAAAGGCTCGTTTATTGAGAGTGCACTACTATAATCAAATATATCACCATTAAATGATCCAATAGTGTAAAATAAGAGTACATTTCTAAATAGTTAATGATTGCACTCCCAAAGATTCTTTCAGTTGGGATTCACAACCGCAACCCCCTTTCACATTCAAAAAATATATGTGCTAAAAGATATATCTTTCAACGCGAGAACATCTCTTCATCATGCATGTAGTAGTCTTGGGTTTTCAATTCCTATTAACAATAAAAGTCAATAATATTAGGAAGTGGTAGAAATTGTACACCTACAACAAAAGATTACTAAAGCATATGACATACAAAAGATGAGTACCACTATGACTTTCAGCAGTTAATGGAAGAAATAACAGAAGTCAATGACAAATAGAACATAAGTCAATGACCCATTTGCACAACAAAATTTAAGCTCGTAAGAATTCAGTGTTTGTCTTAAAAGCAATCTCAATGGAATATGATGCACCCTCAATGGCATAAGTGATGGAAAAATCTACGTGAATTGTGAAAGGACTGAAGGTAAGAAAGAACATGGAAGTTTTAATAATGGAAAAATGAAATAGAATAGGCTAAAATCAACTCAAAATCAAAACCGATGGAAAGATGTGAAAAAAAGACTTAGTAACCAAAATTTTGTATATAATAGAAAATAGGCAAATTTTTTAATCCAAAACACCGCAAGGGCATTTTGTCTTTGGCATGAAGAAACAATTAATTAGACTATAATAAAACGCATGGATGTGGTACTTCAACCATGGTTATACCGGGTGAAACTCACAAGACCCCAAGTATTGGTCCTCCAGTAGTACATCATGATGTTACTAAAGTCAATAGGATACCTGAGTTGTTCTACAGTGTATGGGAATAGTAATCAATTCCAAATGTTAAGGACTCCTAAGTGCAATCTCAATTGTCAAAGCAACAGATAAACAAAATTCCATAAATAAACATCTTCTCTTTGGTAAAATCTCTGTGCAAATGAAATGACACTGCATAAATATTCCTACAAAATTGTTCCTGACATTGTACCATGAGAAATAGCACAAACCACCCGCTTTGCCTCCTGTAGTTCATATAAGAATAAACAGCTCAAGTCAGAAGAATTTGTTGTCAAGCTTGGTGTGCGAACGCAAGCACATGCATCAAACTTCAGCATGTATGAAGTCTCATGAACCAAAAGTTTTGTACATGACACTGAAATCTCACTGAACATGAAGTCTCCCTAACCATTCGACCCGTGCGTTGCACGATTACTATTACCAAATCAAGAAATATGTAAGTCATTTAAACTTTATCAAATAGCAATCCTATGAAGAAATAAATTATATTACATGTAGGCATTTAAGGATATTATTCTGAGTTTGGAGATAAAGAAATCTTATATATATATATATATATATATATATATATATATATATATATTGAAGTACCATAAATATAACATGAGGTATAACACTATATTGGTAATAAAAATGACACGAAAGCAATGTAGCAAGCCTTGACATCAAATGATATCTCATAATAATTGCGTAATATATCAACCTATCTTACTAGATATGATCATAATTTGGTAATCCAGCAAACATGATCATTTATTGTGAAATAACTTATGATCCATATTCTTCACCAATCGAATTCCTAACTCCACTCTGATTCAACTTCTGCCAATGATAAAACAATCAGAAAGACATGCTACAATTTCCACCCCAAACCTTAGGCCACTTAGACAACTACTGGCTTCCAATATTGAGTTTTAGCTTCAAATCATATACACATTTTCTTTCCACAAACGCTCCACGGGAACTTGGGACAAATAAGAAAACTTAAATAACACATACCCCTGAACACCCCCCATAAGGTCCTTCGATCCAATAGTTGGGCAGATACAGAAACAATTGCTGGGCAAGAAGATAAAGGTGTATTTGATCTTCCAGCATTTTCTATCAAAAACAAGATTAAACAAAACTTAGGCAAAACAACCCCAAAAGTGACAACGAAAACTTGAACACTCAGACAAAATCTGCATATGCACAAAAAATAAGAACAATTGTAGGTCATGGTTTTCTTATAGGTAAACATGATTTAAAAAGAAGAAGTGGAACACAAGAATCCTCTTTGATATTAAGCAAGAATAGGAACTCATAATCCTCAAGACAAAAGCGGTTGGAGTTCCAACATGAAAAGAAAAAAATTGGTCATCAACGAAAACATGAAGAAGAAGTCATTGGTTGTATTAATGATCTTATTCTTAAAGAACACATTAAAAAAACACGATTTTACACAATGAATATCATTTGTGGATTTCCCAAATTGAGATCATGTTTTATAGCTCGTGAAAATATCCTATTTCCTTTAGTAAAAAGAAGTATGTCACTTGGTAGGAATATTGAGTTGCATTTATGTATAAGATTATT
Source organism: Triglochin maritima (assembly GCA_963682175.1). NCBI lineage: Eukaryota > Viridiplantae > Streptophyta > Magnoliopsida > Alismatales > Juncaginaceae > Triglochin > Triglochin maritima. The sequence goes on from OY821786.1 coordinate 36,400,912, forward strand.
TACTAATTCAAGTGTTCTTCATTGTGGTTAAGACTGAGATGATAGGTGCAAGACATGAATAAATATGACTTCTACTCTCTCTAATCAAGGAGGGAGATCGATCTAATCGGCCTCGAGTTATCTGTAAACCCGTCATTGTGAGTTTCAGCGTGTTGTCAAGAGCAACATGAACCCGACGTCTGATGACCCACCCCTTTGTGTTTGGTGGATGGATTTGTAATTTGTTGGAGGTGATGGGTGTCCCCTCCCCTCGGTGACGGTGGGCAAAGGCGTATAACTATAAAAGCCAACCTTGGGTGTTGGTGATTGGTATGCATCTGTATACAGGGAAACTGTTAAAGATATGACGGATGGTTAGAATGAAGGGTTTTGATTAAGATAGGGGTTGGGGTGGTTGATTGGACAATGAGGATGGTTTTGGGAGACCAGGCAACTTGAGTTCCATGTTGAAATGTCGAGATATGAGGTTTGAGTAAATCAATGTTTCAAGATTTAATTTAATTAAGGACCAGGAAAAAACTGAATTTAGTGAGAATAGATTTTCAAATCAAGTAAAAATGAACAGTAACGTCTGGTTACAACAGTAGATTCTCACACGCCAAAAATTCTGTTTGGAACCAAAAGTTGTTTCTGGTGAGACTCAAACACAACTTTTTAAGTGTCCCAAAACGACCCTAGTCTACCCGATTAGTTTGAGAATAAAGACTTTGTTGTTATTGTATCCTTGTTGTACATAACCCAGCTGATAGCGATGGAAAAAAAATCCCCCACTGGATTGATAGTAAGACCAAAGCAAAATACAACATAGCTCATGTACGGAACTTATTATGAGACGTAGAGACATAATTAACAACAATATTACGTACTAGTAGCTACATTACTTGTAATGAGAACATGAGTTGATGAACTAACAAACAGAACTTGAGTCATCGCACCAACTCCCGAAGCTTTCCTTATTCTGAGGATAGTCACAAAATGACCCATTCTTTTCCAGAAAATCAAGTATGGTGTGTGTCTCTCCCAAAATGAATGCAGCTTCTCTTACTTTATCCTCCCTGAGTCCAAACTTACCACTAGAGCAATGAGTGATGATGGCGAGTGGAAGATTGGTCAAGCAAGCGCCAATAAGATCCACAACCACACCTTCCAACCAATTAACCGACCAACCGCTAGCAGCCACGTAATCAACATGATGCTTTTGTAATTCTCTCTCAGTGATTATGTACATACAACTAACAGCAAAATCCTTCATAGACCAATTCTTGCCACTAACATTCTCGAACTCCTTCATATACTCCTTTGATTTGACGTTGAGCTTAAAAATAGAACTTCTTGGGTCAGTTGACGAAACAATTGTCGCAAGATTCACATCTAACCATTGACCGTGAAGGTAGACTCCTTCCCAAACCATTTTTGCTGCCCTACGCATGCTTCTAGACCCTTTCTCGCAAAGCGCCTGGTCAACGAATAACACGTATTTAAGTGCTTCGTCGATGCAATCCATCAACCTTTCATCTCTTACACGTTGGGAGGTAGCACGAACAATACCACCAAGAGTGACCAAAATCAACCCCCAACATTTTGACGGATCATATTTGGATATTTTCTCTGTTGAGGAGATGTCTATGTTGTAGATGTCACGAAATCCGGTGAAACCGTATTTGATAGAAGAATGACTCTTCAAGAAAGAGTACAGAACGTGCAGTTGTTTCACTTTCCCTTTCTTAATCCAATCATCGTGATAATTTTTCCAACGTTGCACAACCATATTCGACGAAGACGGTTTCTTTTCATTTTGATGCAAGACATACTTCACAAGCTCGTCATCATTCTCTATCATTGTCTTTCCGAGTGACACCCCCCCCACAACTTTCTTAACAACATCAAAAATAACTTTCTTGGTAATGTAATAGGGACGAGGGGAATCACACACAAAATAAACAGACTAAACTTGCAAAAGGTTAAAGTTGCAAATTGCAACACCATCAAACCTGCAACCAACATCATTCTTGTGATAGAAACCAACTTCCTAAGAACTTTTCCTCTGATCTGAAAAGGTAATGGATCCTCCATCCATTCTCTTAACAACTGGTAATCATTCTTGTTTATTGAGAACAAGGATTTGAGGATGTTTAAAACAAAAGGAATAGAGTCTAATCCTCGAAGGAGAGATATCAAAACACCTATGATGATTCCAACTGTTTGAACCCAAAATATCACCATAAACGCCCACTTGAAGTCCGTTTTCAGTAAACACGCAAACGTGACCGTGGACGTTAAGTCCATTTCGGAACAATATTTTATCCCCTGAAGGATAAACACATTGATAAAAACTAGGTAACCAGTGAAATACACATTCTGCAGAGCACAAAGACAAGACAACTTGGATTTTCGTAGGACATAATCTGGGCTCGAGGTGAGGGCGAGAAGCCAATATTTGCGCATGTACACTTTTAATTTATTCAGCGATAATTTTGTTGCATCATCCGTTTTAGACATCTCCTGCAAAATATCATTGTGTAAGGATTTATATTGCCTTTCCAAACGCTTCCTCGTTGCAGGGACCATCAAGGAGTAACATACCAAATACACAAAATTGAAAAGCATGATCATTCCGGCCAGACTATCTATTGTTATGAAAGACTCTGTTTCACGATTCCGCACTTGGATTAGGATGTCAACGAAGTTCGAGATGACCAAGATGCCAAGTGCTATCACATTGGAGAACATGGCGACCCCATCCATGCCATACAGGGATGGCATGGCGTGTGTCATGGCGGTGCTAAGAAAAACGAGGCTCAATTCCTTGATTATTGTCACATCTGACTTGTCACGGCAGATGCCAACCTAGTGGCTACGCCCAACAAGGTCAAAGTGGCAGCATTGAAAGAAAAGAACTTGGACGGAATCCACCATTTCCGTTGGAGGAAGCCGTTGATCAGGTCTGCAACCATGCAAAGAACACAAACGAGAGAGGCCATTGCTATGTACATACCTATCCATGGTGCAGCCTTATCGTATAACCTCCGGTCCTCGTAGCTGGAGGAAAGAAAAAAAATCAGAACACTGATTTGTCGATTAATGTTGGAAAAGTAGATGTTTTGTTATTGCTTATACATATCGTACTTCTTTACCTTTGTTCAGAAATTATTGTTGTAACAATGCGGAATGACGATGTTAAGTCAATAGAAAGAAGAAAATTTGACAACGAGAGACGGGAACTTATGAGCTTTATTGATTAAAAAGAAGTTTACAATATGGGAAAAGAGAAAGCACTCGGATGCGTGAGCTTTATGGTGTGGGTGAATACTTTCTTTCAGTCCAAAGATAAACCTACCAAATCTAATCAACAAAATAGGAAAAGAAGAAGGTACATACTCTCCCATCGTCTCTCTCTGGACCTCGAGCAATAGAAAACTTCTAGCCCAATAATGTAAAGAAGTGAATAAAAAGATAATGTGAGGTTTGGCTTAATATAAGAAAATAACATCAATATATAATTGCTTGGGTACGTAAAAAAATAAGAATCACACATTGGTGATAATGTTTATGAGAAAGACGGATATGTTAGGACTTAGGAATTTGTATTTTTGATCGGTCCACCACCACAATAAATACTAGGGGTCTATTTTTCGTAAGGATCGTAGACCTAGTTGATGGTTGTGAATTGTGAGTGAGGTAGATCCAACTTGCCTGTCAAAGTTTGATGTTTTTCCACAAGTCGTGGACTTGGAAGTACGACTTCAAGTCAAGTTTTGGTTCTATTTTTTTTCTAAATAAATGTGTTTGATAAGCTTCAGTTACGAAGTAACTTTTTTACACGAAATGAAGATCATTGGATACACCGCTTCCAATGTTTTTAGATGTCATGACAACAAATGAGCCACACCTTTGAGTCGGAATTACCACTCTACAACACTTAAGGGGTGTTAGTGGCGTGGAAAGTGACGGAAAGTGATTTTCGGAGTCAACCGGAAAGTAGAGGAAAACAATAGGGATGTGTTTGATGAACTAAATGATTTGAATGTGACAAATTGATGACATCAAAATGTAAGAGGTGCAAAGTGATACTCGGGTACATTCGAGGGATGCAAAGTGAAGTTTCTTGTACGCCACCCACAAGCAGCCCAATAAGGATTTCACGTTGCTACTGATCAAGCTTCAACCTAACTGGTTCTTCAACAAACTTATTCTTATAGCTTAGGACAGAATGCAGTTTTTCAATATGTGTTCGCTCAATCTTATATTTCTTCTTACGCATAATTTTGAATATCTTTTCAGCCTTTCCATACTCTTCTGAAGCAATAAAGCCTGCTAAAATGATGTTACATGATCTCTCATCCGTACCAATTGCCCCATTAATGTGCATCTGATAAAACACCTCGTCTGCCAACTCAAACCTGAGATTTCTCACCAATAATATAAGTAAATAGTGTAAGTGGTCCGGTGTGTACTTCTTTTATCTCATTTTCTTATTTCTTGTGGTGATGGTTATGTGCCACATGTGGGACTGTGGAAAAACGACTTGGAAGAAGACGACTTCAGTCAACCTTTTGTTTTATTATCTTATTTTCATTTTTATTTTCCATCACAATAAAAACTGTGGGACTATTTTTTATCACAATAAATACTTATCCTAGTTGATGGTTGTGTGTCAGGTAGGTCCAACTTGTCTGTCAAGCTTGATTGTCTAGTGGACTTTGGAAGTACAACTTGAAGTCAAGTTTTGGTTCTATAATCTTCTCTAAATAAACTTGTTCAACAAACTTTTTACGCGAATTGAAGATCATTAGATATACAACACCCAATTTTGTTAGATGCCAAGACAACAAATGACCCACGTCGGCCTATGTCTAAATACTAAGAGGCCTCAAACTATTTCTTGAAGGAGTGTCAAGCAACCACTCTCGGCTTTCTTCAATCAAAACTACAAAAATTCCCATGCAAAATGGTTATGAAATTACCACAGTGTTTCACATACTTTATGGTATCAAAAGACCGTTAAAGATATCTTTTGACAACTCGGTGAATGTAAATTTGTCACATCTCCTTACAATGATAAAACCTCTTAAAAATCAAAGCATATCGATATGAAGTTTTTGGATATTAAAGAAAGGGTTCAGAAAATTTTTGGATATTAAAAACATGGTCCAAACTTCAACGTGATTACAAGAGAAATCCCTTAAGTTCACTTCCTATTTTCTTTTCATATTACAGGTTAATTTCGGTCTTTCATTATTGGCACCAACTCAATCTGAACTGTTGGCTCTCGTGTATAGCTTCAACAAGTTTTCCTTTTGGAAGGAGACGTTGGGAATCAAAATCAATGGCAAACTAACTAACAACATCATGAAGTTCTCCGAAGCCATGTCTGAATTCAATTTAGGTTGTTGAAAGACATGACAAAAGGCAAAGACGAATTATTTGTAGACTACAAAAGGGGTGAACAAGAAAGATACGAAGTAGTAGAGGAAATTAATTACCCTGTAAATTGGTAATGAACTACAGAAAATCCCAGTCTTGGTTGGACATGTCAACTGGTTCAACACGTCCATCCTCATATATGATCTGCAAAAAAAAATCAAGTTTAATATGTTTATTGAAATGAATTTCAAAGAGATTGAATGAGTAGTCATACGGTATGTCTACTTGTGTAGCAATCAAAATCTGATATGACTCCTCCATAGTACCTGAAGATTAAAAAAGTATTAACTCAACGGATTGAAAGGCACCTTGGCTGCAATAAGAAACATAAACAACGTAAACGTTGTCAAACTCAAACTAATCACATAACATAAAGCATGTCAAAACAACAATCAAAAAGGCCAATTCGGAAGATAACCATTTGAGAAATTGTTCCAGATAGTCGTGATAAAAAAATGCAAAAGCCAATTAGGAAGTTAAGTATGATCTCAGAAAACAAATTTCACTGGTAACTTCTGTTTACTGTGAAACATTGTGCCAGATGCATGATCAGGAAAATGCAAAAGCTGTGATTTTCAGTGCTAGTAGTGTCTTCTATTTTCTTTCTTGATAGTAACATACTCAAACGACTCTGGGCCTGGCAATTGATTTAACAATTCCTCAGCTTGATTATGGTACTTCGGCCATTAGACCTTTTTTTTAAAACGGTACTTCAGACGTTAGACTTGATTAATTTTCAAAATGACTTCAGTATCGTGATTTTATAAAATAATAAAACTTGAAATCATTAGAAAATTAATCACCAAATTAAAATTAAATCATCAAGTCTGCAGGAGCAACCAGTAAGCACAAGAAAATATTCAACTACAGGTACGCTACAATGCATATTTAGGGGCCATCTAACACACATTGACCACGAGGGATTCTACATTTAACCATGAACCACATTTCACTAAACACCTTAAGTAAATACTTAGCATATGAATTCACAAAAAAAATGATTGTGCGATGTAAAGCTCATAAAGATCAAAAGACCAAAAAGTGAATCACTAGGTCTATGGATGAACATTAAAGTAGCCAAGAAATAAAAGACCAGATCTATGAGCACCTTTTATGCTGGGTACTCCATATGCGCACCACCTGACCAATACAATTGCGAAAAGACGTCCCCTTTTCAGGAAAAGCTTGCAAGAAACCTATTTTCCGAACGAATTAAAAAAAAGAATATAGAAAATTACAACCAAAGTGATAAGCTATCAGACAGTTGTGTACCAGCCAGAGGGACTCCATTTGGCCAACCCTACAAAACAGCATTTAATAAAATATGGTTACAGCTCATTACAGGAAAATTTGCATGTCTAAACATAAATAGACCCAATCATTTATCACATTCTATGCCTTTTACTAATGAGGTCTATTTAATTCTATGATTTACTTGCAGCATATTTCTTGAGAAACCAAGGGTTGAGTTGAGTATGATTTCTTAATTCTTTCCCATTGCAAATATAAGCTTCTCCTCATTCATCTGACAATCCCCGGTTGCTTGTCCTTAACATGAAGAGACTTCCAAGTACTAACAGGGAAATGTATTGGGGAATCAGAATTCCCAAAAGCAAATGATATATCATGGTTATAGTCCACCTCAATACCCGCATTGCACAATGATTCTTTTAGCTTGCTATATTGACTGCCCAATTTTTGCCAGCATCCTAAGGCACCACAGTGACATTCCTGATCTGCTCCGAATTGAACGAACCTGCAGATCCCAGCGGAACATTAAGTGGTACGACAAAAATGATACTCCACAGTGAATGATCAAGGCATATCGCATCACAGAACATACTGATAATCATATGTAAGACTCTCTCCTCTTTTTATGTTTCGAGTAGCAAAGATGCCAATTCTGGTTTCCCCTTCAATACTCCTACAAGAATATAAAACACGCCTAAGAATTGACTTTAATTCCGAACCGAACCATAAATGAAAGTACACTTTCACTATAAAAACCATTTCTGCATTTCTGTGTTTGGTTCACAGCTATGATTCATGAATCTTGATTTGTTTCCTTTGTATGTGGCATCAATCACCATATCATGATTGACCTCACAGAGATAGAAGTTGGTATCTCCACGATGTTTCATTTTCCATAGTCTTTCTTCACATGTTTTGTCATCAATTACTGCAGAAAAATCAAAAAAGAAAAAAAGGGCACTGTAAGATAATATAATTGTAGCAATAAAAGTGAGCATAGTAGCATATTTGTTTTACAAAAAATATAGTTAGAAAACAGCCACCTTCTCCCACATACTCTATCACAAAATCCCCTTGCTTTATATCTTCATCAGCTATCAGCCCCAGTCCACATTTCTGTCTAAAAGGGAGAATTTTAGTACCGGAATGAAATATGGTCATATTCAATATTGTTTTAATCCGAACTAAAAACAAGATACTCCGAGATATGATTACAGAAAGATCAAATTATCAATAGTTTTCTGAAGAAAATCATTGTAACATAGCAAGATGAGAACAGTCCAACAGACATTAAGCTACAGAGTGTGTCAAATGAATGTCAACACTCGTTGATGTGCCACGAACATCCTCATATTGACTTACATAAGTTACCAATAACAGCACTATCATTCTATCTTATAATACAAACCTTCCACAGTCTGCAGAAAAACTAGTTCAGACTAATATTTCCCGGTCAAAAGGAAAGTGTTATATATTGTTACTTTTGAAACAAATAGATATTGTAATAGGAAATAAATAGATATTAGGAAAGGCGGTCCTTTGGCCATATGGTGGAATATATGGATGGCAAGAAATAAGCAATGTTTTGATAACAAGAAATAGAACATCAGTGTGACTTGGACACTGTTGTTCGAGGTGTCAATCTTTGGGTGAATGGAGCAAATCCTACATTTGAGTGGTTGTCCCAAGCTGTAGTTTCTTTGTTTTGTTTTTTTTCCTTTTCCTATTGTATCTTTTTTCCATCTATTAATGACCAAAGAAAAAAATAGGTATTAGATATCCCATGAGAAGGATTTTGCTTATGTTAGTGTTTCCCAATTGATATTTTCTTATACAGCTTGTATTTTATTTTTTTTATCGGTCATGTAAATTTATATCACCTGGTGACTTTATATATAGAATTTTTCATTTTTTCTAGTCTATAAAATCATCTCTCATTTCTTCTTCTTTCTTGATCAGTCCTCTCATTTCTTCTGTTCCATCTCAGCAGTTCCGAATCCTTCTGAGATTTTTGTGCATAGCCTCTGTGTGTACTTAACCTCTCTGAGGAAATCAAGTAGTAATTATTACTTTAAGGGAAGCTCGCATGAGTGGTTCGACAAAAACTGGATTAGATAGATGATGCTGAGCTAAAAATTATGGTCCAAAATCAGCTAATTTTTTAATAATATACATACAATATAAACATCATTATTCATCTTTTTTGATCGGTCACCTCTCATTTCTTCTGTTCTATCTCAGCAGTTCCAAATCCTTCTACATTATTTTAGTTGAGATTTTTGTGCATAGCCTCTCTGTGTACAAAGCCTCTCTGAGGACAGCAAATATTAATTACTACTTTAAGGGAAGCTCGGATGAGTGGTTTGACAAAAACTGGACTAGGTAGATGATGCATGACTAAAATTATGGTCCAAAATCAGCTAATTTTTTGATAATACACATACAATATAAACATCATTATTCATATTAAGAATTGTAGATAAGATGAACAAAATCTCTCTTCAAAGATTTTCTTCATAAACTTCAGCACTAATGTTGAACTAAAAAGACAAGGAATAACCCACTTTACAAATTAATTAACAAAACTTAACTAATGGACAAAAACCAAAAGAAGGGGAAAAGAGAATGCAAATGGCAATAAACCTTTCTGGCTTACTCTACCTTCACAAGTTTCAGCTTCTTCACAGGTCGAACCTGGAAAGGTTTGTTGTTACATCCACTCCCACATTTACAACTAGAAGAACAACTCGAAAATAGCATTCTGCAGAGTCAAGAAACAAAACCACATAAACAAACAGAAAATATACATAACATTAACATCTCCAATGAACCGCACTGCAATTTAAAGTTATTCAAAATTAAAGAGCAACTTCTCACCCACAATGACAATCGCCACCACATACACTAGATTTTCCTGGAGAGGAACTGCAAGAGCAGAATATGCCATCATCCTCAACACGCCTTTTAATAAGATAGATATCTTTGCAAGTGTCAAGAATAAAAACCAGTTCAAATGGTTCTTTTCCCGCACAAATGAAGTTAAAGCACTATATTCTTCAACTGAAGAAGTACTACAGAAAAATTATAAACGTCAAAATAAAAGAAAGAACAATGCAAAATCTTCGAATTGAGATGCGGTTGAAATATAGGAGGTAACAGACCTTTGAGTTGGAATTACCACTCTACAACACTTAAACTACAGTTGAGGAAATTAGCCCCCTTTACACTCTTATAACTGTAACACCTCTTCTTATCCTTCATTCTTACTTGTTAGCACATCAAGCAACCAATTGAGAAACTTCATTGTCACCATGGAAACGTATCAGATACCAACCAATGATTTAGAAGTCGACCAAATAGTCAGCAGTCAGTTTTAACCCTGCTAGCCAAGTAGCCCAGCAAATTCGCGACTAGTTGATTTTGAACCTTAGACCGACTGGCATCCAACTAGCCAACCTTCAAATCTACAGTACAACCTACTCGGTCGATCAGTCAGCAGTCAATTTAAAACTGAGAAGCCCAACTAAACCCGGAGTAGTTGATTTCGAGCCATAGCCGATTGCCCGACTAGCCAATTTTAAATCCATGGTACCGCTTATCGACCATTTACCAAATTCACACAATTTGAATAATACTAACTACGTACCAAGAAAATACATTTACGCACATTTCAGAAACACAGGCATAAATCTTTGGGTGAATGGAGCAAATCCTACATTTGAGTGGTTGTCCCAAGCTGTAGTTTCTTTGTTTTGTTTTGGACTTTTGGGTATTCATTGTCACCATGGAAACGTATCAGATACCAACCAACGGTTTAGAAGTCGACCAAATAGTCAGCAGTCAGTTTTAATCCTGCTAGCCAAGTAGTCCAACAAATTCCGGACTAGTTGATTTTGAGCCTTAGACCGACTGGCATCCTACTAGCCAACCAACATCAAATCTACAGTACAACCTACTCGGTCGACTAGTCAGCAGTTAATTTAAAACTGACAAGCCCAACTAAACCCGGAGTAGTTGATTTCGAGTCATAGCTGACTGGCATCCGACTAGCCAATTTTAAATCCACGGCACCGATTACCGATCATTTACCAAATTCGCACAATTTGAAACACACTAACTACGTACCAAGAAAATACATTTACGCACATAAAAAAAAACCTAATTCTTAGGATACTGCGCTTGATCGATATGTACTGAGTCAATTTCTGCTTCGTCAACCACTCCGGGAGCTCGAACTCGACCGGAACGCCATCGCTTCCAGACACCAACTTCTCGAACACGTTTCTAAGTCCAACCGCCTCAGGAGACTGCAAAAACACATAAAAATCGGTAAAAAAAACCGTTTTTGGGTATCGGAAGAGGATGAGAAACGGACTTTGGGATCTGTTGGTGTCGGTTTGTTGGGGCTCGTGGAGTTTCTCGTCGTCGGCATGGTGGATTGGGATTTGGGAGTGGTGAAGAGTGGAATTGGAGATTTGGGGATTAGGGTTTGGAGTTCGATTTGGGATTTGGGCGGAAGTATTGGTGATTTGTATTTAGATCCGTCTTTTAGTAGTAATTGTAAAGTAGTCCCTTTCCCAAAGGCAGGGTCTAGTATAGTAGTACCTTTCGAAGCCTTTTAAATTATTTTTCAATTTTTTTCTTCTGAAAATATGTTTCTTATTTGTTTATATTTTTTAATTTTTTACTCAGGATTAATCCCTAAATGACGTCAAGGGAAGAAAATGTAGGACGACCAAGTTATTTCTGGACATGATTAAGAGAATTTTAAGATAGGTGGATTGGTATGATATGACAGAAAGATAAGCTGACGTGACAGAAAGAGAAAATGAACGTTCGGGAAGTACTCAGGCGATGTTAATGACGCCCTAATAATAGAAGGAAAACTATATTTAAATTAGATGCTCAATATGTTGTCTTGACGAAGCTCAAATGTATTGCAAAAAAAGTTGCAGGAAACCTGTTAAGGATTATAGGTTTGATCAAGTACACTTGTGGATTTACTTATCTAAGATCTACTTATCATATTTGCTTGATTTTGCTTCCAAGGTGAGCCACAATACATTATTTGTGCACATCCCTCTTTTTTAAAGTGATTACCTTTTACACTGGTATGCATCACTTGTTAACAAGTACCATCTAAGTATAGAAAAAATAAACCTTATAGCAGATCCCACCTCGGAGAATGCGTCATTTGGGACACCTAAGCTAAGGCTCTGATCGATAAGCTTTTATCTCTTGATCATATAGAGCTCATTCCGTTGGTTTCTTGGAGGGGAATCTGAGAACTGCAATCCTTGGTGTCTAATGCGTTCTAGATTCCATAGGAAAACATCTCTCTTTTGCAGGACTCAACACAAACACCTGGAATTATGTCAGAAAAAATGCATAAACCGCTAAATAATTTCTAGTATTAGGTCAGCAATGTCAAATATTAAACTTTATCGCCAGGATTACAACATGAAAATAGATGGAATGTAAATTCTGAAACATGAAGAACATAATATACACATAAAACTAACAAACTTCTCATACAGATCCTAAAAAGGGTTCCGCATAAAACTGGCTAGTAAATTTTCTTTCTGAAAAGTAACAGAAGAAATCAATTAGTACAAATATGTACACCGTACATAGGTACAACTGGGTCTGAACGTCAACAGGTAGCAACTCTCGAAGAAAATTAGAGCTCTGGCCAGTGAAAATGGCCAGCCTGTGATCTCTGCTTTTGTCTATCTTCCAAGGCTAGAACGAGTTGAAAAGCAGCACAAAGCTTACAGGGGTTTAGATTATATCGTGCTCTTTGCTTAATCCGTCCTGCAAACACAAGCGAAATTTTCATTGGTCTACAGTCAGTTATGCAGGAAAAAGAGATGGGCATATGCATTCAGAAAAAGGATAATGATGACCCAGTTGAGGTTTAGTTTCACGAAAATAGACACTCGATCAAGCATTGGAATGTTTCTAAAAATATTGAAACTTACATGGCTGAATATAATGGCTGCTAGACCAATACTTCGCTCTTATTTGAATTAGAAAACAGACTATACAACAACAAAGCCTTTTATCCCAAACTAGTTGGGGTAGGCTAGAAATGAAACTCTAAGGAGTCACGGTTCAGACACGTGAATCGCCTTCTTCCACGCGTTTCTATCCAATGCAAATTCTTGAGGAACATTCCAATCTTTTAAATCTCTTTTGACCGCTTCCTCTCAAGTCAATCGTGGTCTGCATCTTCCTCTTTTTATGTCTTCGATCTAATTCAATACCCCTCTTCTTATAGGTGCCTCCATAGGTCTTCTTTGTACATGTCTATACCATCTCAGTCTGTGTTGGATAACTCTCTCCCTTAAATGCATACGACGAAATGGTACCCTATAAGTTAACAGAAAAAATTGGGCCCTATAAGCCAATAGGGCCTGCTTACTTTCCAAGCTGAGTTTATCATTTCTTTAATGATTTCAGAAATTGCAACAGTTCAAGGGAAACCAATGTTTTACAAGGTTAGTATGTATAATCACATAAAAAGTACGTACCCAGCACTAAGACAACACCCAACTTTTTTCAACTTTCATGTGCACCGGGTCCAATCATGATCACCACATCTACGTATAATTATTAAAAGTTTAACACCAACACTAAAAACAAGTACAATCCACATGATTGCAATTGGCTATCAAGATTAAGGTGTAGAACTTCAGCACGATACTAAAGAAAGAAATCACTTAAAAATTAAGCAATATAACATACTCTTTAACTCTTAAGGACCTATCTGCACATCAAAATACCTCAACCCAGACTGTATAACAAATTCTTGATCCATGTAGTATATTATATCAAATTCAAAAACAAAATGGCATGATATTTCAAGTTTTATCTGCAACCTTTACCAACAAGGACATTGGCAAAATATGTTTCCACGATGAAATTGGAATAGGGGTACTCTACGTGAATCTTGCTAAAGATTGTTAATGAAAGAAAATTTCAGTGTACCTTTCATCTTGATTTATGCAAGGCAGGCTCCAATTTCCAGGAAGACTTCATCTCATTTGACCACTTAACTCCAAAACATAGCAACCCCTTAAGCCATCTGATTTTATTTACAAGCTCTTCAAGCTCCACGATTGAGGATTCTATTGTGTCGTAATAAAGCAAAGAACTTCCACATCCATATCCACCTGATCTCGGCCTTTTCAAATAAATTTCACGATTGCCTGAATTTTTCCTTTCACCATGTGAACTTGTAGGTTTAGAAGAACTACCGATGCCTTGAGCTTTCCCTTCACCAAGTGACACAGCTTTACGAAAGCTACGGATATCGTGTTCTTTATCTCCACCTTTTGCCTCACTAAGTAGTGTTGAAGCTTTAGAACAATTGATTTCTTGTCTTACATCTAAAACTTTCCCTTCCCTCCATGAACTGGAAGCTTTAGATGGGCTAATAATTTCTTGTTCTTGTCTTATAGCTTCCCCTTCACCTGGCGAACCTGTAGCTTTAAAACAGCTACGTATATCGTGCTTTCTGTCAACATTTGTCTCTTCAGGGTGTGAACTTAGAGCTTCAGAACAGATAATGGTGTCTTGTTTTTTCTCTAGATGGTTCCCTTTTCCGTGACTTGAAGCCCTAAAAAAATTGTCAGTGTCTTGTTTTTCATCCAGATTTTCTCTTTCACCATCTTCTGTTCCCAATGAGTTATCAGAACTTTCTGAGGGAAAAGGAGCAGAAAATGTTTTCAAAACACATTCACTTGCTCTTTCTTCAACTACATTTATTTAGCGTAAAAAAGAGAGTTATTGGATGAAAATGTGCAGCAGGAAAAGGAGAGCTAATTTAAAATGTGCTTCCATGCCATTTATGTCTGAAATCTGAACCAACCAGACAAATATATATACATATAACTTTAGCAGAGGCACCTATGTTAACCCCAATAATCAGATTACAAGTCGTCTTTGTTCATTAAAATTATTGCAAGAGTTCCAGGTTGTCTATAAGCAACATTCCAACACTCTTCAGATTTATTAGGTGACAAAAGATTGTAGGAAACAATCAACACGTAAGACTGCATGAGTATTTATTTTCTACCACGAGAATCAAATTAGGCCATGCGCATTTGACAGATGTAAACTGATTTTATCCAAGGAGAAGCCCTATTCTTTTGTAAATACTAGTGACAAAGGTTAATGACCCACAAATTCATACATGCTTACTCGAGTGAATGTGAACACTGAACAAAGGTCCAATTTACCTTCTTTTTGTGGTTGAACAAGGCGAGCACAAACACCATGACCCTAGGGACCGAAGCAGCAAACAAAAAGTTAACACCATTCACAAGCTTTCGAAAATGCATCAAAATTAATGCATTGTTGACGTAAAAATTAGTCAGGTATGGACACTGATATTTTGCATAATTGCCAGTTTGAACAAATGGAAAGTGGATATAACAATGTGAATGGGATTGTATAAAAAATGTATATAAAAGAAAATTATGCTGTTTGGTAAACCCTTTCTGCTTTAGAGAAACAAATGACAGACGACATAAAAGGTTATGATACTTGATAAGAAACACTGAATACTGGTATTCTGATATACAGCTAATTAGCAAAGTCCAATCTCCTAATAACAATGTCAAACTAAGAAGCATTTTACAATCGTAATTCCCAAAAGTAATTAATGAGTTTTGACTAAGACGGCAAATGCCACCTCACTAAGATGACGATAAATCCAATGACTGCTGGTCATTTTATAAAAACAAATAAAGATTTGAAAGCAAATAGTACTCCTAACAAGGACCTAATATAACTAGAAAGGATAGTAATATGTCCACGTCGAAAATTTTGAACTTTAGAAGTGAGCAAACATAAGTAACGAATTGTACAGAGCATTGTACCATGACTACATGGAAAAAGTATCCCATACTTGGAATACTGGTGCAACTTTGGTAATTTCTTATGTGAAGCATTTGTTTCCTAGAGAGTAGTAACATCACAAATAATACAGTCCAGTTGACTATTGGTTGCACTACACCTTATGAGGCGACATTTATGCACATGTCTAAGTTACACATCAATATCATCAACAAAAAAAATCTAGAAAAACCCTTAATCCCAAACGGCAAACTAGTTGGGGTGGGAAAAAAAAATTAGAAATTTCAACAATATCTTTGTAGCTCATGAAGCGTGGAAAAATGAAACAGTAAAGACAAATATTAACTCACATTAGATACAGGTACAGTCCAACCATGTTCAGGAAACCAATCCAATGACGGTCGCAGATCCTTGGAGCAAACCTCATATGATCCTCCCTCACCAACAGGAGATGGATGCAACTCTACCTATATATACAATACAAGTTAATAAGGTAAACCACAATGAACATTTCTCCACCACTTCCAAGTCGAATATTTTTTTCTAGTAAAGACAAAAGAAAGGACAATCAACATGGACATGTGCCAGGAGAAACATGGTTGATCATACAATGATCAATACAGAACATATGTCCCAACGACCTAAACGGATCAATTGATATAGCATCTCTAGAGGTAACAACAGTATTAATTGAAAATGGTAACCGACATGATAAGGGTATATGCATTGCTCATGCAAACATATATTAGGAACAAACAAATATTGGTGCACAAATAGGTTGCTAGATCTTGTAGCATAGTAGACACAAATAAGCGTATATGTACAGAAAGGAATGGAGCCACAAAAGTACAGTATTCTGAATGTACACGACTAAAAAAACATCATCAATATCTAATTTCCCCATATGACATCATCTTGAAGACGACAAATTTAGTTTAAAATCTAATCTTCAAGGCCGAAACGTCATTTCTGTCAACCAAGGAAGAGGAAACGTCTCTGCCAGACGACATCCTTAAACTAATCTATGAGGAAAATGTATAATGATGAGGAAAAAGCATACCTGAACCTTATCACCTTGCAATATTTTTGTAACTTTACAAGACCAATAACAATCATCACGCCACAAATCAACCAGGTCGCCTACAGCCCACACATCACGAACAACCACTGCAACATTTGGTGATGTGGGGAGATGACCCTGCGACATCTCACTTTCACGGACAACGTGTGGAAACGCAGGACGTAGCATCAGTGTCTCGTCTTTCGATTCTTTATCCATTTGAGATTTTCTAGACCGATAAGGAGGTTTCTGACAAATCTGCAGCCACCTTTGTTCTGCAAATTCGAAGATGATTTCAGCTCAGTGCGAAAGTGAGAAAAAGTGTAGCTCAAAAATTAATTAATTCTCAAGTTTCCAATGACATCAAGGCTGAAGGCTCTACAAATGATGATGGCACTAAATAAATCCTAGGGATCACTTAGTAAGATTAATTCCCATAATCCAAGACATTTGTGAAAAAACAAACAATGAACACCTAAAATAATTGTTTAAAGCACCAAATAGACATCTGGTATGCGTTTAGGACAGCAATTGAACAATTTAGCTACAAAAAACAACTTGACAATGTATTATGCATCAACAAGAAACGAACATTACTATGGTCGCACGAGCACTAGTCTCCAGTTTTATTTGATTTCTACACACCAAAAAAATCAGAAGATTATGGCATAGTCACACAGATTTTTTGTAGTTAAAAAAAACGTTACCACAAATCCAAAACATTAACACCCTATAATTGGAGGAAACCAATATCTACTACTGCAGTCTATGGTCATATATGTTGTAGCATATGCAGTTTGATCTTTTAACCAAACAGCATGTGGGGGATGTTGCCTTACTAGTCATACATATAAATCTAGATATACACAAGTAGCCATATAAAGCAAAGTACGGATTTTTTACAAGAACAAAACAAACCCGACGAATTTATCATTTTATTTACATCATCAGCTGCGGGTCCCATAATGATTATATTATTTCAACATTTTAATTATCTTTTGTTTGTTAAGTTGATTTGAGACATTTGTCTGTGTTATTCAATGTGTTTCAAGTTACAGTATTTGTTAGGATCTTCTAAGACTTGATTATCTGTTTGTGGCTTTGTGCAACTTCAGGTTGTCCTTATGCAACACTCTGCATTCACGTGGGCTAAATTACTTTGCAACCGCACTGTGCGCACAAGCGGTCACCATGTGTAAAATGATTTTTTTAAAAATATACATTCCTGAAACTGGATGACAAAATCATATAAATACAGGAAAAATTTGGGGAAAATAAGATAACAATAAACAATGTTATTGCAATAACCAACCACAAATAAATAAATAAATAAATAATAAGAAACTAGAAATCATTGCATATGGACAAGGAAATACTAAATAACACAGTTTCCAGAACAACAATATATATTCCTCTTTCTTTTTCTCCGTACCATAGAAAAACATAAGGAAGAGTATAAAAGAAACAATGCTTACTTCTTGAATAGAAACAACAAAGCAAGAGAAGAAACCCAAAAGAGGCTCCGTGGAGGTGATGCGTCTGGAATTAAACGGTTGTACCATTGAACCACATAAGTGGTTGTACAGGCCACACAATCGCTTACGCAGTCGGTCTCTTCACACAGGTTGAAGCAATTGCGTGGTTGCCACATATGCAACCACTAACTAAAACAATGCCCCAACCGAATAGAGGAAATCCAATTCAGAGGTTAGAGACACAAAGTGGAGTAATCAAATCCTAATGAGGTGAAGCAGTCGTTTGTCTGGCAGACCACTTTGCGGTCAAACTGCAAGCTTGTGTAATCCCCAATTCTCAAGTTTCAACTAGATTTCAAGATGCAATTTTGAGACTCCTTTGATAACGAAAACATTATACGTTTTGTTCAGATGGTGTTTGTGTCAAGTTGTAAGGATATGGTTCACACTTGTTACTAGTATATGACAAGAACACTGAAAGTTTTTGCAATTCAGTAACACCAAGATTCGGTTGTCACATGGCCACTTATACAGATGGATGGTAAACAAATGGTAGATCGATGGGGCCTTTGTTGAGACTGGAAAATTGAGGAGGATCTTAAGGACTTTTAGTTAAGGGTACCTCGTGGATTTCAATGTATCAATGAGAATGATAGGCTTATGATTTAACCTCAAGAGACTTTGTTTTTTCCTATGAAGGGCTAAAAGATATGTGAAATGCAATCTATAGCTCATAGATTGAAAAGCAGCCAAAATGATAAATTATAAGTACAATTTACTCTAAATTTAAGTAATCACATCCCCAAGTAAAAGGTTTAGCATATAACTATATAAGTGAGATACTTTTAACACAATTTTATCATAACTTACTTTCATCAGGATAATCATAGAAATCCAAACTACATCCAAGCTTGTTGTGTTTTTTCCTTATTGCCATTACCTAGAAATATAACCAGAAAGTGCTTTAAGAAAAAAGGTATAAAAGTATAAGACCATTAAATAGACAAAAAAACGAGACATTAATTTTCAGTTTAGTAGGAGATATTTTGCTTTAAAGTTGGCAATGCTTTTAACACATTCTTGAGATGAGAATATATCACTTAAACTTTGTTTTACATTCTCAAGTTATTTTTTGATGTTCATAAACTTTTTTTGGTCCTTGATCCCTTAACAAAACGTACATATATTTCTTGGGATGTTTCTCATTCGATCAAGAAAAATCAAGTGATGTCACAGTTTTACCAATGGGGTTCACTATTCGACCCATAAACTCATCGCTCCATCCATTTGATGGGAAGAGGATGGGTAAATAGCTCAACCTACATCCAACTGATTTACAATCCTTTCTCCATCGACCGTTTACAACCCTATATTATTTACATTAATTATAGTTACTTAAAATAACAAAACAAAATCTTGCATGCAATAGTAAGCTACATGGTTGTTCAAAAAAAAATAGTAAGCTACATGGATTCTTTGATCAATCAGGATAAATCTTCAAATTTAGAATTCAGGTAGAACTTTGCAAAGAAAATTTTTATTTCACGTAAATAACTTCATTTTATTTTTTCACTGTTTGTCAGCTAAATAAGTAACTCTTCCACAACCCAATAACCCTCCTAGAAAGCTCAGGCCGCCAACTTATAGTTACATGAGACACTACCATAAGAAGCAAAGAAAATAAATTTTAGCAGCTACATTGCAATATAACTCACAATATCTACAAGAAAGGTTTAAACTATAGAGATCTCTTTTCGTCGCTAACCTTGCAACGGAACCATGCACCTCGAAAACCACTTAAAAATGATCTTGATTCTGCAACTTGGCCAACTTCAAAAGGCAAAGTCTGATCCGGATCCATTGTGTTTCACCTGGATAAATAAAGGTATATATTTTAGAAACTAGAAAGGAGTTCTCACCAAGAAATAGTTTATGATATCAAATATATGTAACACTTATACTCGACACAATGTTCAGGATGTGCATAACGTGAGTTATGTCATGTCATAGTTGAAATCACATACGCATACCACCTATAGTTAACACATGTGAAGCACACATCCGGATACAGGATTCAGGTGTGATACGATACGAGTGCAGGGATTCAGCAAATCCCAATATAGGGTACAGCTAAAATATTAAATATTAAATAATATGTTAATATACCTAAAATAAAAACTGAAAATAATAATCAAAAGCTAAAATAAATTAAACAAACATAGAAGTTCATAGCTCATTCCACAATTCAACCACAAAACAACACGTCTAAAACTCTAAATTGAAAATACAAGTCTCAAGTAATAATTAAGTAACATTATTAACAAGTCTGAGAAGTCTCTATGGCACGTGTACTTTATAAATCTATTTAGTAAAATAACATCAACTTCAATTTTAACCACAATAAAGACAAAAGTTCTAACATCTAACTCTTAAGTTGTAAAATCAACTCTCAAATAGTCCAATTTCAACAACAATTTTAACATCTCACTCTTAAAACTCCTAAGGGTCTGTTTGGATAACCCAAAATACGATGGTTTTTATTTTTTAAGGGAATCCGCATTGTTGAGAAAAATATAGTTTTCAATCCTAGAAGGGTGTTTGGATCACCCTGAATAATGCATTATAAATGTGTTTTCTTCTCTAAAAATGCTTTTTTGAGTCTCAAATACATTGTCTCTTGTTCCTTCTCTATTTCGTATGATTCAAAAATTTTAAAATACACACTTTGATTTGGATGACAAACTTGAAAAATGTAATTTTGAAACCAAAGATTTAAAAATCCTTAGTTACCCAAACGGGATCTAAGTTTTAACATCAAAACTCTCAAATTTCAGTTAAATCTATACTACAATTACGTCTAGCCAAAACAAAGAACGGACAGCAAGAAGAGGAGAGGGTCACCAAGGGAGGCTGTGGAGACGCAGCGGCCGGAGGAGGCGGTGGTCGGAGGAGCAGGGAGTGGGGTTAGGGATAGGGTTAGGGCGGCTCCGCAGTACTTTTCTATTTTTGTAGGTATTTTCTTTTGTGTTTATATTTGGGTAAGAACTGTCGTCTGTCGTAGTAAAGAAAAACTATTATATTAAAAAGTTTTCCTTGCACAATAGATACCTGCGCGGCAGCCCGGCCCGGGTCAGGCCTACGGGTCTGGTTGGATTGGGCCGGCCCGGCAGGTCGGGTTGGGTTTGAGGTCGAGTTTTTGTATGTCGGGTTTGTGGGTCTTATTTTTTGTACCGGATATATTCAAATAGAACTTACAAAAAATTAAATTAAAAGTATTATCAAATTATGATTTCAACAAAATACGTTTGTAGCTTTAAGTTTTTGCTCAAACTTGATCCGCTTCAAACACAATTAAAGATCAACAACAACAACAAAACATTTTATCCCAAACTAGTTGGAGTATGCTAGAAATGAAACTTTAAGGAGTCACGGTTCAGGCACGTAAATCGCCTTCTTCCACACATTTCTATCAAATGCAAATTCCCGATGAACATTCCACACATTTCTTCCACACATTTCTATCTCTTCCTCTTTTTATGTCTTCGATCCGATTCAATACTTCTCTTCTTATAGGTGCCTCCATAGGTCTTCTTTGTACATGTCCAAACCATCTCAGTCTGTGTTGGATAACTTTCTCTTCTAGTGGAGCAACTTCAACTCTCTCACGAATGTCTTCATTTCTGATCCGATTAATTCGTGTATGACCACACATCCACCTCCACATCCTCATTTCAGATACACTCATCTTTTGTATATGTTGTCTTTTAGTTTCCCTACATTCCGCACAATATAGCAACTATATAGTGGTTTTTTCAGTTACCTCCAACCGCAACATTCCGCACAATTAAAGATCATTTAGTGAAATATTGAGGAGCTTAAGAAAGAAGAGAGGAAGAAGATTTGGTGGAAATGAATGAGAGGTTTATATAAATTCTTATAGTGGTTTTTTCATGATTCAAAAAAAATTAAAAAAAAAGAAACAACAACTATATAGTTGTTGGCTTCTGTTGACGTCAACACCCAACGACTATATAGCCGTTTGGTTTAACCATGAAGGGTCGAATCGGCCCGGACCAGCCCGGTTAGTCACGGGTCCTGATCGAGATATCCATTCGTTCCGGTATAAATAGTAAGTATTTGTTCGTGTCTTTTATCATGTCAGGTCTGGGGCGGGGCGGGGCAATACCCAGTTCTAGGCTTCTAGCACAATAGTATCCAAGATTGTTTAATTTAATTATTTCCAATTGCAAAACGTATAGATAGTGATATCAGAAAATTTGAATATATTACAAGTAAATGAAAGAGTTATAATTTCACAGGGAACCTCATCGGAAATGTTTTTCTAACCGTCCACAAAGTATATGCCTAATAGTTGAAGAAAAGATTTTTGTAAGGATCATTCTAATTTCTGGTCTTATTTCGTAACTTTGTCTTTATAGCCTAGGATTTCAGTTTACAATCATGCTTTTTTTTCCAAATTACAACCTTCCCATTTTTTGAATACGTTTTTCTTCTTTTTTGGTTGTTTGGAATTTTATTTTTTGAAAGTGACACCTTAAATAAGTTTTTTTATTGGTAGTTTGAGTAGTGATAAATGTCGTCGATAATTACTTAAATCGTCTGTGTCAAATATCATTTTGTCATTCTCTTATTTCTACTTATATATATATATATATATTTATTTCACTCTCCTATCATCACTCTCTCTTCATCTTCCTCGTAATCATCAAAACAATGTCACAGATGTCATGAAAGGAGCCAACAGACGTCCTCGTACACTCGAATACGGTAAAATTTTCAATTTATTATAAGTTTAAAAAAATTGTGAGGGCATCCGCGGGAGCCACCCACCGATTGGGCGAAAAAACTAAATTTGGTGGACTTACTTCACCGAATTCAGACGTTTCGCTAGACATTTTCGTGGTATTGATATTGGTAGAAACGTAAAGTGAGAACTACTGAGACATAAGTCTTAGTTTAAGAGATATGACGAAATACATATTAAATGAATTGTAAATGATAAAAGGATAATTAGGACGGACAATTTTAGTAAAAAAACACGGAATAACAATTCCCTTGGGCATATAGTATTTTCCTCTTCCGTAGCTATATCCTACCGTATCTAATTCGTTTGCTGGAAATAGATTACTCTTTCTTGGAGTACGTGTTGTGGTGTTGCTGGAAGATCATGGAGACATGAGGCATTTCAAAATATTAATATCTCATGTGAATCCACGCAATCTTGTTTTTTATTTCAAATTCGGGTATACTTTTCAAGAATACGTTGCTTTCAATTTCTAAATTGAATATTTACGATATTTTGATCTTTCTCTACCTGTGAGTAGCATCTGATGTTGTTCGGCCAACATGCAAAAAATGTTTTTATCTGAAAGCTTATAGTGTCGACGTGCATACACGGTGACAAATCATTTCATAATGCATTAACATATTTACTGTTTTGAACAAGGATTGTCAAGTTCTGTTCGGGATCGATAGATCATTCGATGTTCGCTCCATTTTGCTCAATCGGTTAGTGACGAGTCGAGCACAAGTAGACCCCTATCGCTCGATGCTCATTCGGTGCTCGCTCGATTATTACTCAAGAACCGATTACTATATCCAATTATCTGATCTACCTGAATATTTTATCCAATTACCCAATCGGTAAACTCATTTAATAAACTCGTTTACCAAATTCATCTACCAAACCCATTATCCATTACCAAACCCAACAATCTATTTAACAAACCAAACCCAAATAACCATAAGAATCAAAACCATGTTAGTCTGGACTTTTCGTTTTCCATTATTATTACTTTTCTTTTTCTCATTCTTTTCTAAACCAAAAGTTCAAATAAATTAAGGGTTGAGTTAGGTGGGTGATCTTATTTATTAGACGTTGATGTTGTGAGTTGTCATATAATTTATGAGATTATACTATGTTAGGGGAGAGCATGGACCAGTCCGACTGGTTTGGGTTCCGGTCCGAACCTCGGGACGGGTTTGGGTTTCGGTCTGGTCCGGGTTCAATCCGGACCCCGGAGAGCATCCGGGTCCGGTCCGGGTCCGGACTGATGCTCTCCCCTATATTAGGTGTTTATTTTAAGATTTTGTTGATTTTGTTTAATCTAAGTGTATTATCTTTATTTATAAGATGATGTTGTGAGTTGTCGTATAATTTATGAGATTGTGTTTGATTTTAGGTGATTTTAAGATTGTGTTGATTTTGTTTGATTAAAGTGTATGATTTTATTTATAAGATGTTGATGTTGTCGTATAATTTATAAGATTATGTTTGATTTTAGGTGTTAATTTTAAGATTGTGTTAGTAACTACTATTATATTTGTCTAAGTTAGTTGTTAGGAACACATTATTAGCAATTCAATACAAAAAAATAGGTTCAGGTTAACAAGCCGCTCGTGAGCAGGGCGAGCCAAGCACAAGTATAATT
The DNA here is from genome assembly GCA_963682175.1 of Triglochin maritima. Classification (NCBI taxonomy): domain Eukaryota; kingdom Viridiplantae; phylum Streptophyta; class Magnoliopsida; order Alismatales; family Juncaginaceae; genus Triglochin; species Triglochin maritima. The sequence continues at coordinate 36,425,436 of OY821786.1, forward strand.
TTTTCGCTCGAAACCCTTATCGAGCCGATCTTGAGCAAAATCGGATTGCTCGTTTATGGATCGATTGCACCCCTAAATTCTACACATTGGCCCATCGACATGTATTTTCCTTGTGTAACAATTTCCTTCCCAATTTTTTTAATAATTGTAATTCATTCAACATTTACTTCTCATATCAATTATTGAACCATCAATTACCTATATCTTTTTATTCTCCACACGAGTATTAAATTGGACAAGCATATGTATTAAAACATTTTTTTGTATAATTATTACAAGTGCTTCAAATGGGAAAAGACGCGGCAATATGACATGTTTTTCTTACCTTCTCACAGTTATCTTAGTATCCTTTCATTTGTAACAAAATATGTGGAAGTACCTAAGAATGGGGACAACTAGTTGAAGGCACACCTATGTATAAAATTACGAGGAAGCTTGCTGAGGTATGACAATCCTGGGAAAGCTTTGGAGTAATCACAACTTTGGCAATACAAATGAATGGGTCGACAAGGCAAGGGGAGAGCTTGAACAAGGGAGACATGACTTAAAGGATGAGCTCAATTCTGATGAGCTTATGCACAAGGAGGTTACATGCACAGATAATCTGTGTACTATCTTATGAGGAGTCGATAGCGTGGAAAAAATCAAGGGTGTGATGGCTTCGTGAGGGTGACTCAAATTCTAGATTCTTCCATGTTGCCATGAGAGTGAGGAGAACCACAAATACTGTGAGACGAGTGGAATCTGGACGAGAGGTGTTCGAAGAGGAAGCACAAATTCATGAGGTGTTTCGACACCATTTCTCTAATACTTTTTCTCAAAATGTATAGGTTTATCTCGCTTAGTGCTAGTCTTCAGTTACCCTATCTTGAGCCTTCTGATGGGACATGCTCGTCTGACATGTCACGTAGGAGGAATTGGACGAAGAGGTGAAGAAAGGCAACGAAGACAAAACATTGGGTCCCGATGGCTCTAATGCAAAATTCTTTAAGGATGCTTGGCCGATTGTGAAGAAGGATATTTGCAAAACGTAATTACCTCTTACATTTTAACAAAAGCCAAATTCACCATCTAACAAACATAATCCTCAATTAAAATCTCGTTTCCCAAATTTCCTCCTTCCCCCTCTCATCTCAAAACCCCATTTCCCCAATCATGTCACTCCACATCACCAATCTCACCCTCACGATCCCCAACACCCTCAATTCGTAAGCCTGACCCTAGCAATTCCCCCTCCTCCCCCACTCATGAATCTCAATGCCACGCCAGCCTCCTCCGTCTGAACCTCCTCATGCTGAAGCGTTTGAAGAACGTCAAGGTCAATTGATCAATCTTGCTGGATTGATTCTCTAACACTCTCAACACCTCTTCAGCAAACATAATGCTTAAAAGTCATTCCTAAACTCTAATTTTCATCTCTTAGTGGTGGATCAAATGAAGTTTGACGTACTAGTTTTGAATTAAATGACCAATTATATGATATAAATCTTGTATGAAAATTCTTGCTAAGCATTCTTAATTTATTTTCCTGACCATTAGTCTTTTGTGAAATGGACATAATCTGACAGTCAATATATCAAATCTGAATCTAAGCAATGCATTACATAATAAATTGGGATTATTGTTAGCTTGCTCAATTTTTCATCAAGTCACTTGTTCCACACTTGATTGTTTCACATTGTTTTTCAATTTGAATAAAATCTGCATAAAACTCGTCACCTTTAGACAATCCACATAGTAGGAGTTAATGGATTATTAGAATGTTTGGAGTTATATTTTCAGTGGCATCTACTCTTTTTTCTCAACAATCATGATTGATCTGTTACACATGCATAGAATTTTTATATTGTAATACATTATTGGAGATCAGAAGAGACATAATGTATTACTTTGGTCGCTGATATGATTGTTGGTGCCTTATGAGCAGATTTGGTCAAACGAATCGCCATTTTCACCATTTATGTGTGTTGTACAGGTACAAGGAATCATAAGCCCTTCGTTTTTGTAAGTGTTCAACCATTAAGGTGTTTTTGATGGGGGTCGGTACAATGATGGAGAGTTGAGTTATTTTGAGAATTGTGATCCGGATTTGATGTCGTACTTTGAGTTAGTAGGGTTCCTAGAAGAAATTGGTTTGCCCAGTGATAGTCGAATGTTCTATTGGACCCCTAATGCAAGTAATAGGGGTGGCACAGATGAGCAGGTCCACTTGCAAGGCACCCGCATCTAAACTTCAAGCCAAAAGAGGACGAGGGCCACTCGAGAAAGGTAGAGGACGTTTGGTAAGGGGTCAAGCTCACATAGGGGAAACATCAAACCAAGGAGGAAGAAGTGGAGTTGATTTTCATTGATTGTTGTTATGGTTTGTTGTAATATGTGAGTGTTTAGTTTAAGATGTTATTGTTGTTGCACAAATATGACTGCATTGATGTGAATGATTATTATTGTTGAGTGGTTAGTTTTGAATGTTAGTGTCGATTTTCATTGATTGTTATGTTCTGTCGTGATATGTGAGTGGTTAGTTTTGGATGTTATTGTTGATATTTTCTCTGTTATTGTTGCAGAAAATGATTGTATTGATGTGATCATGTTGTTACTTGTTTTCTTCAATTTGCTTCTTTGCAAGTTGTTGTATCTTGATGAATCTTGTTGTTTTCAGGTTGTATCCTGTCGTATCTTGTTGTTTTAAAGGATTTGGTATTAGGTATATGTGTGTTGCTCTAAAACTAATTTGATTTCATGATCATACAACTGAAAATGCTTGTTGGATATGGTAAGTCATGTTGCATTCAGTAGATTGCATATCAATTGTTGCATTTAGTAGATTGTATACCAAAGAAAACCATGAAACATATTTTCAGAAGTCATGTTGCTCAACCATACACCATAAACAACTGCATTCAGTAATTGAATATTAACAGTAAACAACAAGAATCTTCAATAGAGAGATGCGCTATAAGTCATCATTCAACTTGACAAACACCAGCAAAACATTTTGAATATGACATCACTTTTTGATCATCAATTTTTGATCAACACACCACTTGGGAGGTGTGAATGTTGACTCTGTTGCAACCTCCATGGTCTTGTATATGCATACTAGGTTGTCCATGTGAGGGGTTGCTCTTATCTCTGCATTAGTTTAGTATTATTGAATCAACAGGGCTGCAAACGAGGCAAGGCGGATAAAAAAAATTCAACCGCTACCCATCCCACTTAAAGGCGAGTTAGGTGGGGCGGGTTACGCCGGTCGAATGGGTTAATTCCTATAAACACTCATTTTAACGTATTACATTGACACATACACACATAAACGCATACAAACACATTTCTACAAGTCTATAATTAAGCTTACATGCACAAAACATTCATACAAGTCCATAAAATTACAAGTCTATGATTTAAAGTGCTTAAATAAACAATTAACAAATACATAAAGTCACAAAGCATCCACATAAATGTTAGAAATACATAAAACACTAAATCACATAATTAAACTCATTCTTCATTCTCCACATCACTCCACCACGGCACCATGACACCACATGAAGTCACATTTCATCAACCTAACACAAGAAAAAAATGTTAGGATCTATGAACCTCTAATCACTAGATAAATGCGGAATTAAAAATGTTAATCGGAGGATTAAGAGATAAAACGTGCAAACCACAAAATCGACAACACCAGAGTTTAGAGAGGTTCGACACCCACACCTGGGACCTAGTCATCCTCGTAAGTCTCGCTCGATCCCCCGAGCCTCGCTTACGATTCGACTAACCAATCTTCATTCCGGGCCGAGATAAACGTCGTTTACAACTCCAAGCCTCGTGAACAATCTTCGCCTCGCTCGTGTCTCCTCTCACAACCCGAGAGGGAGCTTCCTCTAAGCTTTACAACTCTTTGGTGATTCCTGAATATGGAGATGGAATCACAATCTAACTAATACTCTATACTTGAGCACACTTGGATATTGATATGGAATTGGATATGCAAGTGGTGAAGATTAAGCTTGAGTGTTGAGGATTGAGAGCTTGAAGATGAAGATGATTTGACTTTGAGTGTGGGATAGATAGGGAGTGTTCAAAAGATCCAAAACCAACAAATGTGGTCTTATTTATAAGTCTTTAAGCTCTACTAGTCGTTTGGGAGTTGGTGGGGAAATGGACCAATAGGAATGCAAGATGTGACTTAAGCTCGGGCAGATTTCTATGCATATTCGGTCGATCGTTAAAAGAACGGTAGTCTGAAGTATTGGTCTAAATTAAGCATACGGTTGACCGAAAGTGGTTCGGATCACCGTTCACCAACTTCCAATAGCTTTTATCAATTTATCCCTAATTAAGTTCGGTTAGCCGAATTCCATTCGGTTCCCCGTTCTAAGGTGGACAATGGGATTGGTTGACCTCTTATTTACTCAAGTTCGGTTGACCGTGTACACTTTGGTAGACCGAAGTTAGCGCAGGTTTTGTGCTGACAATTATGTCTCAAAAGGTCGTTGGGTACAACGGTCAAGTGTCACACGTAAATAGCCATTGAACACCTTAATCCAAGAAGAACTCGGTTGACTGATAGATATTTGGTCGTCCGAATTAGGACAAGTCAATGGAGGGTGGAGAAGTGGCTCCTCCGCCAACGTGCGGTGACAATTTAATTGAGGATTTTTTTTTGTTAGAGTGTGGATTTGACTTTTGTTAAAAATTGAAGGGTAATAATTACATCTTGTTTTCCAGACAAACGGTTGGAATTAACATATTAGTAACGGGAGGAGGGTGTTTAATGAACTAAATAATTTGAGGGGGGAATTGATGACATCAAAATATAAAGGGTGCAAAGTGATATCGGGTACATTTAAGAGGTGTAATGTGAAATTTTCCCAATTAAAACACAAGTGGAGATAAAGAGAGCATACTAGGGAATTGAAACGTAGACTAGTGTTTTAAAATAAAATAATGGAAAAATGTGAGAGGAAAAGTCAATAAGTTGTTTTCCCTCCTCCTTCTGTAACATAGGTACCCACCTTCTGGCTTATGATCCCACTTAAATTTTGAACTTCACTAACCACTTAACTAAAATCCAAAGTGAAAGAAATATGTAAGATTTAAAGGTCATTGGACATGATTATAAGTTAAATAAAAATAATCGAAATTCTTATTTAATCTTAATCTCAAACCAATACATGGTATTGTTCTTTGCGTTCTTGGAGCAGAGGATGGAAGGAAGAAATGGTACTTCGTTGAACAACTTTGGCGTCAAACAAGTTGTATATCAGAATCGAAATAACTTTGACAACAAAAGTTCTGATCAAAATTCAGATTATTGAGAAGCTTTATTTAGAAATGGTGTTCCTTAACACGTCCTTAATTAGTAATTGGATAATCTCATCACAAGGTATCCGAATAATAATACGACTAAATTGGAAAACATATATGTAAATTAATGTCCAATGCCATATATATATCAAGTTAAGAAATCAACAAGCAACATACAAGGAAGTTGGATTTATAAAGCTAGTGATGCCCTTAATTATTCATCAATACTACCAACACTAAAAATAAACATAAATCTGCTATGCAACATTGTTTTTCAAGGAAGATGGTGGTGGGCTCTTAGCATCAGGCGATATCATGTGGGAGATAGACATGAGCTTACATCTCGACATTTCAGTATCGTCGTCCAAATCCAAAATGGTACTAACATCCACTTGATCATCTAGAAGGGTGGTGGTGTGAGGTAACATTGTTGATATTTGCAGAAGCGATTGCCTTGCAAGTTCTTCGGAGAAGTTAGCAGTAGGTGTTATGCAGTCCATAGAAAGCTGAAACTATTGCGCACAAGAAAGTTTGGCTGAACCTGTAAAAAAGTTCATATAATTCAGTTAAAACCACTTTAATTTTAGTTTTTTATTTTGTTTTCTTCTTAATTGATAGGATCTATTATCTATATATGTATTGGCTACCAATTTCTGGGTCTTATATATGCCTAAGATTCGAACTTGTAATCTTTGGTTGAAGATCATCCTATCTACATCTAAGCTAATTTAGTCTACTTAATTTTCTCAGTGATTTTTTTACCACAGAACTCACGATACAAATTGTTATAGGCAAATTTTAATTTCTCCAACCAAAACAAAAGTTTTTTTCCGAGGTTTAGATTCAAGAGCTAATTAAGCACAAAAGTATTAAAATTCAAGTTCCTACCTTCAATTTCAAGGTTGGAAAAATCATGTGTTTTTCTTCTTCTGAATACCGTGGGGTCGAAAATTAAACCAGTAGCTAACCATAAAGAAAACAGAGTGCACTTCCAAATAAAATCTATCTTGGAAAAAAAACTTTGAGGAGAGGGTGTTTCAATGAATAAAAGTAAGAGCAAATCTAAAAATTGGGGACGGCCAACATGGTCTAGACTAGTTGATGTTGTAGTCTTAGAATTTCTTAAACCATATTCGATTGAAGTATGGGTAAACATGAGCTAAGAAGCTTTGAAAAGACATGCATACAATATGTAAAGTAACAACCAAACCCAAAGTAGTGATTCCTTAAAAGAAGAGGATCAATCTTTTGTTCGAAAGGAAGAGACATAAAAGAGAAACCATTACCTGCTGGAGAAAGAAGATTAACAACAAGGAGAAGAAGAATGCAATCTGGTATGCTAATATGTGGTCTTCTTATGGGATATTTATAGGATATAAAAAAAACCACTGTATTTATTGCACGAGACGGTTTTGGGATATTTATGTTAGTACCCTTACATATAGAAAAATTCTTGAACAGTATTTCGTTTTTTTTTTGCTTTCAAAGAAAACCTTGTTTCTCTACATATTCCACAATTTATTTATTAATTAATAGCATGACTAATCTAATACAAGTACATTGAACAATTATTTGCTAAAGTAACTTAAGATTCGCTTAGGTAATATGAGGTATCGGTAGCAAAGATGTACAATCATAATGTGTGGCAAAATAGTATCATTCTTCTTCTCAATCACAACATCGGAGGTTAAAATGCAAGATTGTCATACAAAATATATTATAGGCAATTTTTTAATTTAGCCACAAAAAACAATGACAAATCCTAAATGTTATGCACATTTGACCCTCTGTCAACTATTGCAGGCGACTTAAACTGTTTGGATGCTCCAAATGATTTTACAAGTTGTCCATACACACCGCCGCTTGAAGTAAAACCCAAACAAATTCTTTGCATTTAGCAAAACTACTTGCATTTGCAATTTGATCATAATAACTCGACCGTAGTTAAATTCATTAAATTTGATGTGACATATTACATAATCTCAAGAAGAATTCCCACCAATTCACAATCTATAGGATCTTTTCTGCTAATTCAGAGGACAACATTGAAAGAATAGCAAATTGAATATACTGGATTTCATCTTATCTTCAGGATGCAAATATGCAAGCTTTGAATAGAATTAGTAGCAAATAACGGTCGAAGGTGTCCCTCCCGTACTACCAAAAAACAAAATCCCTCCCAAGTTGATGTGGTGCTTACGTGGAATACAAAGAAGAAGACAAAGATCTGAGGTGGCTCCAACAAGGTGCTTTCTAGGTCTGATGCTAGAGTTTGGTTGGTAGTGTGCTTTGGTGGACCAAACCAACACACAGATACGACTTCATTGGCTGAGCTGTATTCCATATTCTTCTCATGTTTTTTTTTAAAGACCTTACTTAATATTATTTTCAAACCCATACATTTAGGTCCACAAAGACGTTCAGGACTAACACCAAAAGTCCATCCAAGTAACCCAATCCACTACAAGTCCACATCCATGTGGAAGTAAAGGAGACAAAATGGAGATTCTTCCCTGGTTGAACATGGGCATCGTACAAATTACAATACACCAAATTAGAATATTGTCTACGACGGAAGCGGAGTATATGACAACTGTCGATGTCTGAAAAGAAGTTATGTGATTGAAGGGTTTGGTTAGCTCTTTGAGGATGGAACAAGCAGTGACCAAATTGAATTGTGATAGTCAAAGTGTAATTTATCTAGCCAAGGATCAGACGTTCCATTCAAGGACCAAACATATAGAAGTAAGGTACCATAAGATCCGGGAGTGGATCGAGGAAGGTAGGTTGTTCTCCAGAAAATCAACACAAGCGAGAATCCTGCGATATGATGACCAAGGTGGTTACTCGGGAGAAGTTCGAGTTGTGCTCGAAGTTTCTCAATGTCCTCGGAAACTGAAAAGGAGGGCGCTCCGGGGGTAGCGTGAAACGGTGCCTCATGAAGGCACGAATGATGCGGGTTAAAGAAGAAATGCTCGACCGGATGGGCTCTGGTCTACTGATCCAAATCTCCAGGCACTTTTGGCGATGCAGGGTTCGGACGACCGAATTAGATTTGGTCCACCGAACCAAGGATTTCGGGCACTTTGGATGCAGCTGGGATCGGACGACCGAATTGGATTCGGTCTACCGTCAGAGGACAACAGACACTTCAATACAACGGGTTCGGTAAACCGTTGAAGGGATTTTTAGTGTTCCGAGAATATAAAAGTCTCTATCGAAATTGGAACGGTTCATCGAGGGGTGCTCGGTCGACCGTGGGGTTGTTGGAGAATTAGTTAGTTCGTGGGAGAAGCGTTCTCGCGGTATACCGAGTCACACGAAGAAGAGTTCCCGCGGTCAATCGGGAAGGATTCTTTTAACCGAATCGCAACAGGAAGCGTTCCTGTTTAGTCAAGGACGGTCGACCGAAGGAGCATCGGTCGACCGTTGCCCACGGATTTTGAGCTCGGTTTTGCTTAATTGTAGCTCGGTTTTTGAGCCTATAAAAGAGTTTGTTTGCTCTTGGTTTTAAAATAACGTACAGGTGTAATATTTCATTCATTGTGAGTTGAGAGATTAGGCTAGAGAAAGAGCTAGAGTGATTTGAATGACATATTGTCTTCATGTACTTGTAATCTCGGTTGCTTCTCTTGTTAGAGAAGCGGAAGAAGGAAAAGAAACTCGCAGGAGACTCCCCAAGGACGTAGGCACGTTGCCGAACCTTGTAAATCGCGTGTGTCGTGGTTGTTTCAGGTGTGCGTTTGTGTTTGCTTGTTTATTTCCATCTTATTTGTGTTCTTGTTGCATTAAGTTTGGGAGAGGGTCTGAAGTTATTTCCGCAAGTCAATATTCGGTATTACGTGGTGCGTTTAATCCGTGTCGTGTTAGTGTATTGTTAGATCCCCTCCCAACAACAGATTCTTCCCTGGTTGAACATGGGCTTCGTACAAATTAGAATACACACTCTGGTGGTTGGAAGTTGGAACTGAAATTTCAAACTGAATTTATTTGAATTGAATAAACCAAAAGGTTGGTCATCTTCTCGATTGGAAGACATGCATGTTATTTAATTGACTGTGGTTAGGATTATGTCACATCGCTGGATGGCCTTTTATTTTTTTACATATTCTACTTTGGAAAACAATTGTTAAAGTTGATCTCTTCGAACATATCATATAGCAACTGATTTCTAGTTATTTGCATATAAATATTCTTACATATCATATCACACCTAATTAGTGTGTGAAAGCAAAAATGCAGCTTAATGAAAACATGAGAGCACATATCAACTTCAAAACGTACGAAAATAGTCTCATATCAACGTCTAGTTGGTTTGACAATTGAAAAAAACAAATGGTGCACATGATCCTAATAACACAAACTAATTAAGCACCACTTGCCACGACCAAAGTGTTGCACCCATGCATAACACAACAACTAAAGATTGGCTTGGCTGGAATCCTCTGATGTGTCCACCCATGTTTTGAATGTTTGCAATGTGTACATGGTGAGTTGTAATGCGATGCGATGTCAATTCCACGCATGTGTTATCCCATGCCTCAAAAGTTAAAGAAAAAGGAAAAAAGTAAAAGGTGTGCTCGAACAGGTAATACCAAAAAAATATCACTTGTGATGGTACCAGAACATGTATATCATATAGATGTTTTTTCATGCATTTCTAAGTGTTCGTTTTCTTGCATGTAATGTAATAGAATCGATCTAAGTAGGAACCTTACCTTATATGTCTACTAATATATGTAGGGTAAATGTTATATGTCAAACGATATTTAGTTTAACTTTAAAGAAATATTAAATATCGTTTATTACAGTGTTTTTGTTTTGTTTTATATCCACCCAAATGTCAAATTTGCACATGTACTCGTGATGTACTACTCAATTGACGAAATCAAATCCTAATGGTTTTTTGATTTTGCGTCCGCCTTGAATCATACTTGATGATAAGATTTTTTTAAATCTTACAAAATTTCAAAATCAGCATCCAGACGTACCCCACACTTAAAATGAAGATTTTAAGTAATTTTTAGATGTCAATTGTGAATTACATTCGATTCTCGATTTTTGAGAATCTAAATTAATCTAATTTTAAAAATATGATTCCAAGTGGATCCTTAATTGTTTTTAACAATATTTCCATTGCCTGGTTGCATTTGCATATTGATGACAAGTTAAATTGACAGTTATTTTATCTTATGTTGTATTATTCACCTTACAATTGTACATGACCTATTGTTTGTTTAATAAGAGTAAATAAATCCATTAGTAAATGAGTTAGATAAACTAAGTTGGGTTACCTGATGATTTGGGTTTGGTTTTGCTTTCTAATCTATATGATAAAAAATTGGATTAAAGTTTAAGCATATGTGATTAATCAAATTGTAAAATTGTGACCCATAGAACACCTAATAAACAGTATTCCACATTTATTTCCACCCCTATGTCGACAAATTAATAAATAGTCTACACTCCATGACAAATCGGTAAAAAACGCATATCTTAATAAACTTTGTTTTTTTATTCAAGTACAAACAGAAGACTGCTTCTGCTTCTGACCAAATATAAAAGCTAATTTGGAAGCCCAACCAACACTAACACATAAATAAATATAATGAGAAAGATCGAGTCTAAGTCTAACAGCTAATTTGGCAAAAATATCAAAAAATTAACCAAGCATGCGTCTGCTTATTTGAGTTGCATCCAGCTTTAGTGTCTTAGGTGGTATTTTGTCAAAATTTAGCTTAGGTCTTTACTGCCATGATGGTTACATGAAAAGAATATTCCTTAATGTAGCTGATAAAAATGGTTTCTATGCATAATAGTTAAGTATAGTAGTTCAATTCCTATTAATATTATATAGTTGATGTAAAGATAGAGTTTGGCATTAACTTGGTGTTATCTATTCATATTGGAGAAACCCAAAGAGTAAACATCAGGCAGTTCCGAATCAGACAGATGGGATTATGCACCCAATTTGTAATTTTTTTCGCAATAATGATGATCAAAACCATGAAATATCCATAGAAATAAGAAATATTAATACATGTGAACATGAGCTATGAAAATGGACATGAAGAAGGAAAGGTTCCAACTGTTGAGGCCATAACCCACAAACTTAGGATTGGGTAACTTGGGTTGTACTGCTGATTGAATATATGTTTCCCCCATTAGATTTAGTTGGTTATAATATTAATAATAATAATAATAATGACGAGGATGATGATGATAATAATAGTAAGAGGCATCCATTAATACCTTCGAACGTTAATTGGCATTTTATATAATATTCCTTAATTATTTAAAAGTACAAATCCAATGGACAAATCATTAAATTTTGTTATGACAACACAAAGTAAACAAAACATATCAAAATACCTAACCTTTGCTGTATCTTTTCTATAGGATAAAGGAAGAAATACATAGTAAATGTGGCACGTTGATTTTACAGTTCACTGATCTAATTTAAACCAGCTCAAAATGCAAGACTAATCTTCGGATCTTTGGATGGAATGTTGAGTGAGAATGATATCAATGATATTGGATCCCTCGTCGTAATAATATAACTCAGGTATATGCATTTAATATTTTCAAAGATAAAATAATTAAGGGAAGGTCTACTCTCAAATTATAATATTACACTAAAATCCAATCCCGATCCATTTCAATCTAAACATTAAGAAAAATGATAATTATTATTGAAGTCAAGAAATAAAATTTCAATTGACAATAGCATCTGCCTCATGTAGCACAAAGTTTTAGACATAATGATGTGTGGGTTGACAGATGTTTTTAAACACATGTTATTGAAGCTCTATTCTGGGTTATATAGCACATTCATAAATCCTATTGAATCAAATATGATCAATAATCAGAAGTTAGTTGATCCAAATTTTAAAATTTGGCATGACAGATTGGGTCACCCAGGTGCCATAATGATGCGAAGAATTATTGAAAATTCAAGTGGGTACACAATGAGGAACCTGAAGATTCCTTCATCAAATAATTTTTCATGTGCAACATACTCCATTGGAAAAATGATAATAAAGTCTTCCACAAATAAAATTGAAAATGAAATGCCTACATTTTTAGAGTGAATCCAATGAGATATTTGTGGACCCATTACTCCTCCGTGTGGACCATTTCGTTTGGTATTGATAGATGCATCAACCCGATGGTCACACATTTACCTTTTATCAACTCGAAATGTCGCATTTGCTAGACTTCTGGCGGAATTGATCAAATTGAGAGCATATTTCCCAGATTATCCATTTAAGAAAATTCGACTTGATAATGTTGAAGAATTTACATCCCAAACGTTTAACGATTATTGCATGTCTGTTTAGACACAACTGAGCATCATGTAGCTCATGTCCATACACAAAATGGTCTAGTTGAATCCTTGATTAAGAGATTACAATTAATTGCTAGACATGTCCATTCCTAATGAGATCTAAATTACCATCATCTGCCTGGGGACATGTCATTTTACATGTTGCTGCACTTATAAGAATAAGATCAACTACTTATCATTAATACTCTCATTTACAATTGGTCTCCGGTAGAGAACCAAATTTGTCTCATCTAAATGTTTTTGGTTGTGGTGTTTATGTGCCAATTACACCACCATAATGTATAAAGATGAGACCTCAAAGAAGATTGGGAATATATGTTGGTTTTGATTCTCTATCACTCATAAAATATTTGGAGTCGTTAAACGGTGATATTTTCACAGCACGATTTCATAGCAAGATCAATTTAATGAAAGTGAATTCCCAATCTTAGGGGGAGAAAAACAAAAATTAGAAAACAAAGAAGTGACTTGCAATGTATCATCGATTCCAGACCCTCGAACATGTCAATGTGAACTTGAAGTTCAAAAGATTATACATTTACAAAGAATTGTTAATGAGTTACCTGGTGCATTCACTGATACTAAAAGAGTCACTAAGTTGCATATACATGTTCTAAATGCAGGTACCCGAAGAGATTGTTGATGACTTGAATATCATTGGGAACCCTGAAGAGATTGAAAGAACTGTTAAATATATTTGAAGAATGAATTTGAAATGAAATCTTGGCGTAACTAAATTTTGTCTCACCCTGCAGATCGAGCACTTACCAAATGGAGTTTATTCATCAATCAAATTATATAGCGAAGACATTAAAACGTTTTCAGAACAAGTTAGGTCGACCGGATGGGTCAAACAGTCGTCCGTTGGACAATTTGGAACAATGTTTGGTCGACCGATAAGGGAACAGTCGAACGAAACATGCTATAACTTGGGTACACTTAAGTTAATGGTCGAACACCGAGATAAGTTCAGTCGACCGAAAATCAATAGGCTTTACAGGGTTGATAAAATGATCAAGTTCGGTTGACCGAGACAAGGTCCACGATCGACCGGAAACTTCCAGGCAAATTGGTTTTGTCGAGACATTTTATGTTCGGTGGACCGAAATAGGTCCACGGTCGGACGATGGGCAATTGTATTTTTGGGTAAGAATAAATAATTAGAATACGACAGTTGGTATAATATGACAACCCTAACGGTTAGAAAAATATATTTACACGGTCGACCGATCGGGTGGTAGAAAACACTATTTGATTAAAGGAACAAACGATCGACTGGAAATGTTCTGGCAGTGAAGATTAGTTTAAGTGTTTTTCCAGTTCTAGTTTGGATGATGTGAACTTTTGTGTGTGGCTTCTATAGGGAACTTAGTGTGTATATGAGTGCTTTTTAGCTCAATTATGCTCAATTACATATAGTTCCTGATTGATCGTTTTATATTAACCGCAAGTGCACGGCCGCGTTGAAGCAGTGGCAAATACGGGTCGTCCACTAGGAGGTGTGTCGACGATTGGTTTGTTCGAAGGCGAGAGGTAAAAAATGGAGAGAAAGGTTGGTTACACTAAACTACACTAAGATGCAAAAAGGAAATGAAGATAAGCAATAAAACTAAGCCCCATAGGGGGTAGAGAAATAATGTGAACATTAAGAAGTGTGTGTGTGTGTGTTCATTAAGCTCGTCACAACATGTAGTGCATGAAATCATAAAACTACATCCAACTTTGCCTCCACATGAATTAAGATAAGACTACATCATTAAAACATACACGACAATAATTGGAATGAAGCTACATGAACTCAAGTATAAAGACTAGACCCTACTATGCCTCCACATGAATTAAGATAAGACTACATCATTAAAACATACAAGACATTAGCTAAGGTAAAGGCAACAAGAGCACATACACTACAAATTGTGTTTCCAATATTAACTTCATCCAATCCTAACCTTATCATTCCCCATAAAATAGGTCCACTAATCAAAGCATAAGCTAAGCTTCATTCAAGAGCATTAGCATATCAAAGATAAGAGTGAAAACTCATTAGATGGTTATGGAAATCATATAAAGCTCAAGGGATAAAGATAACACACACTTAATACACTACATGATTATATCACATATTTCTCCACCCCCCAAATGGGGATGAAACTACTCACTACTCATTACACTAACTATATTAACAAAAGAAAGCATAATACTGAAATAAAAGTTAACTAAGAAAGCAAGAAGTATTAAAGAAACTTAAAAGGAAGGAAAGACTAAACAAACATGCACAAATTAAAAGACAAGATTAAAAGAACTAGAAGAATTATTTTATTAACAAAAAACTCACATTGAAGGTAGCATTCTTCTCCACCTTGAGTTTTTGCTTCAAGGCTCACTCCTTAGTAGAGAGAATGCCACCAAGCAATGAGTAATTACAATGGAAGGTGAAGAGTTCTATTTATAAGCATGAAAAAAGCTAATCGGGGACAATCCCCCGATGTGGGACTAAACCAATACCAAAAATAGCCTAAACACATAATAATACAAGTCCAGGAGAAAGCTTAGCGGATCTGGGGCCATATGGACCGCCAATTAGCGGTCCAAGACCGCCAATTGGCGGTCTATAAACTTCAGATTGCGTTGGTTTTTGTTGTGGGCTTTGCTTGGAGTGTTTCTTGGTCTTGGATGCATCTACTTGGTTTAGTGGAGCTCCGACTCGAATCGAATTGACAAAATACTCCCCATGATGGTGTGGAGTTTCCTGTTTTGCTCTTAGGTCCTCATGTCTTACGTTCAGGTCCTTCTCCCTTGCATCTTGGTCCCCAGGTCTCACAATTAAGTCTTTTTTCCTGCTTTTGGGTCCTTTCATGGCTCTTCTCTTCAAACCTCTTTATTTCTGAAAATCAAACATAAAACTCGTCACGTAGCATTGCTTAGGTGTAAGATAATGGATATAAGGTACAAATATAAGCATGAAATGATGTCAATCAGTTCCTAAGACTCAAAATAAATCAAGATTACATGTCTTCAAATGAGCTTTATTACATGTCTTGACTTGATTTTCTTTCTTCCTTGAGTCTTGATCACCTGTAGAGGTTAACACAATACAATATATATGTTATGCAATATGTGTGCTACTCTACATTGATTATAATTAAGATTAGGTTGATTAAATCATCAAAACATAGATTAAGACAAAAAAAAAACAATATATTCCGTTACCTTCGTGGAACATGTGATATGGGGTTATTTTACCAAAAGAATTTGGAGCCCAAATTAATTGGATATGCCGATGTTGGATATTTGTCAGATCCACGTAAAGCTAAATCACAAATAGGATATGTGTTTATATATGGTGGCACGACAAATTCATGGTGATCAACGAAACAAACATTAACATCAACATCTTCCAATCATGCAAAGTTGATTGCATTATATGAGGCTAGTCGAGAATCTATATGGTTGAGATCAATGATCCAAAGCATACAAGAAAAATGTGGACATGACAAAATCAAAGACCATCCGACAATTTTATACGAAGACAATACTACATGCATTGCTCAGATAAAAGAACGATACAACAAAGGCGACAAGACTAAACATATTTCACCAAAGTTTTTCTCGACACGTGATTTACAGAAGGATTGTGAGATAGATGTCCATTAGATCCAATCAAGTGAGAATTTAGCAGATTTATTCACAGTCATTGCCTACAACAATTTTCAAGTAACTTGTTCACAAGATTGATGTTCGTCGTTCGAAGAATGTATGCTGAAGTGAGGGGGAGCATCATACGCGCTGCACTCTTTTTTTTCTTCACCAAATTTTTATCCCATCGTGTTTTTATTGGTATGGTTTTTAATGAGGCAACATCCCTAGCGTATAATGGTGATCATCCAATGAGGAGTGTTATGAAATCCAAAAGTCTTATAAATGATTCACCTTCCTTAACCCCCACCATTTAAGTTGGTTTTTACTCTTATTAATATAGTGTAATTCCATTTATTTGGTTGTAACCCCTACTACCTCCTCACCCTATATATAATGGGCTATTGTACACATTTGGATAAACAAAAATAAAATACATATCTTTCTCTCCTTCCCAATCTTTCCTCTTTGGTTTATTTGTTTTGCAACAATGTTTTGTTTTTCAAAAAGTTATTGTGTTCAGGCGAAGTGGTTGATGACAACCATAAGCCATGTGGAGTGTTACAGAGTTTAACTGTTAGAATCCTAACCTAGATTAGAGGGTTAATGAAGGGATTAAGATGAGAGAAGGAGGTATGGAGGGGTTTGACTTTTGTGGAGAGAGAGAGAGAGAGGAAGTGACGGCTTAGAGGATGGGCTGCGTGTGTAGGGGTGTGGTGGAGTGGTGTGGGTTGATGGGTTGGGTTTTTAGGGAGAGGAAGCCCATTCTTCATCTTCTTCTTTCCATTCCATTTCTTCCACCACCTCCCTCACATTCTCCTTTCTTTTCCGGCAGCAGTTGAGGAGGGCGGAGCGTGCGCGGTCGGTGACGAAGGCAGAAGATCGATCCCGGCGTGAGCGTTGAGGAGGTGACGGAGGCGCGAGCGTTGCTCCGGCGTTTCATCGTCTTCGTTTGAGGTATGCCGCTCTCTAGTGTGATTTTGTTGTTCCTAACCCTTGTGGGAGGGTTGTGTTGGTCGGACGGGGAGGTCGGACACCTCTTCGGCGTTGTTTCCGTGAGAAACTTTGGCTGGCGCGAGGTGGAAGACGACCAACGGTCGACCGGTCCCTTCGGGCGGTCGACCGAATGTAGTGTTTTTACCCGACTTTAACCTTCACCGGTCGAACGATGCCTTGTGGCGGTCGACCGGTAGTGCGTATTTGCTGGTGAGTTGGGACTCTCTGTCTGTTTTCGGTCGACCGGTTCCTTGGGTCGTTCAACCGGAACTTAAGTGTACTGATTTTCTATGCATGCTTGTTCGACCGTTGTATGTTGCGTTCGACCGATTATATGACGTAGAATAATAGGTTGACCCTATCTGTTATTGGTCGACCGGGACCCCTGAGTCGGTCGACCGATAGTTTTAAATGATGTAGAAATGCCATGTCAGTTGTCGGTTGACCGGGAACCCTGAGTCGGTCGACCGATAGATTGATTTTGATTTTGACCAGACTCCGGATTTTGACCTCGTTCGGTCGACCGGTTTTAGACCTTTGTTCGACCGTTGGAGATTGTGTTTTGAGCGCAACGGTAGACCGTGTTAGGCGTACGATCGACCAATTCCTTTCTGGAACCGGTCGACCGAATCACCTCTTCCGGTCGACCGTTTGGGCCCAGGACAGAATTCCTGGTTCCCTTTTTGAATGCCAACTTTGTCCACGGAAACCCGTGTCCTCGCCTTGTGCGTGAGCCGGGAGGTGACGGTGGGCGCGTGTTG
This sequence comes from Triglochin maritima, assembly GCA_963682175.1. NCBI lineage: Eukaryota > Viridiplantae > Streptophyta > Magnoliopsida > Alismatales > Juncaginaceae > Triglochin > Triglochin maritima. The sequence continues at coordinate 36,443,487 of OY821786.1, forward strand.
CGTGCCTGCCCAGGGACCGCCGTTGGGAAGAGTGTGGGTGTTCGGGACGCGTCACCTCCATGTATGGACCGTGACTCAGTTGATGGATTGATTTGACTCATTGTAGTATAGCAGGCCTGAGGGATCGCGAATCCCAGTGTTTGATGTTTGTGCGGGCACGCAACTGGCGTTGGGTGAGGTGACTACCGGCCTTCGGGCTACGGAGGTCGCTGCCCTGCTTTTATAGCGGCGCGGTTGGTGTTTGCGGCTCGTGGAGCCTGATGACCTGGCAGACTTCGGTCTGGACCCGTCCGATGCTGTGCCGGACGTTGTGATGGACCACCGATGCTGTGCCGGTGATGCCGCCGAGGTTGTGCTGACGATGATGACTGTTGGGCCGAGGCTGTTCCGGGACTGGGCACCTATCGAGATGTTGTTGTTATACCTTCCGGGCGGCGGCCCCGTTGGTCCCTGTGGCTCCGACCACTAAGATTTGCAGATCTGTATTCTATTGGCGCGCAGGCGTGACAGAGGCTCCCTGCCGAACCCTTGAGTAGTGTAGCTGCGTGTGGGGGGTGCGATGTCGCGTGCTGTAAGGCTGCATGTGCCTGCAGTAGGTCTCCTCGGGAGACTCGTTGTTGACTGTCGGAGATGTCCTGTTTTACCCTTCGGGGGAACTGTTTTCCATTCTGTCGATGTCATGACATGCTACTAGTATGATAGGTTCACTTGTGTAATGCATGCATATAGGTGAGTTGTCATACGGGGTTTCCTTCTGGAAACTCAGACATTGTTGTTATATATTTTCAGGACCGCAGTAGGTCCAGTTGGGTGGTGATCGGCGGGCACGCGCATTTTGGAGTTGGATCCTCTTCTTGGACCGCTGAGGTCGGCATGATTACGTTTTATCTTCTTTTGTCGTTTTGTTGTAATCATGTATCATTTTGACAAACTCTGATGTAATTTTGGTGCACCGCTATTTGTTTTATGAGAAGTAACAGTTCCGTCTTTGATTATCGAGTTCCTGTGTCTTGATTATAAATTTTTAAATTTCCGCTGTTTCGGGATGTTACATTAACCGTGTATAACTTATACAACCTAGATTCTAATCTGGCTCGAGTCAATTTCTCAGCTAGTTACATCATGAACCCGATTACATATACGAATGTTTGAACCCAATTATAGACCCGACTACAAGTTAGACAAATCGACATAGTCAATGATTGGGCTCAAATGTATTATCTTTATCAAGTGCTTTAATTGACTTTATATAGGGCACAATCGAGTTGTAATTACACCGACTGAGATCACTCGGATCCAGGGCACAATTACTCATAAAGCAAAAGTTACATTCACGAGATCGGAACACCTATACGCATATACCCTGAAAAAATGATTAAACACCACAAGAACGCAAAGGTTACGTGAAAAACTTCTATCTTGAGAGGTGATTATATATATATTTCTAATGATGTTTTCTAATGAAACCATATTTACTACGATAACTTACAATGATAGCTGCGGTGGCGGTGGTTGGGGGATCGTGGTTGTCGTGGAGGATGGTGATCGAAGTCTCGGAGGTGGCTGTAGTGGCAGAGGAGGTCGAGGGTCGTGGATGAGGGTGATCAATGTCGTGGATGTGGTAGCGGTGGCGGAGGAGGTCAACCGAGGTCGTGGAGGTGGCTAGGGTTTGGTCGGAGATTGGTCGCGATAGCTAGGGTTTGGTTTGAGTTATAACAAATTGAAACTATATTAATCATAATATTAACCCTTTAGATGTTGACTATTAAGACCACGCGACGTCTATACCTTTTCATGAGGATAGAGGCGTCAGACTATTGGATAAACCGACGCGTATACCCCTCTATCATTTTATATCAAAATATAGTTGCATAGGCATTTGTTGTTTGTACATAACCGACGCTTAGAGCTTTATTTTTATTATTTTATTATTTTATTTTGAAATCTGAGAGATGGACGTCGTTCTTTCGTTATAACCAACGCCTATAGCGTTACTTTTATTATTTAAATATTTTATTTTGAAACAGGGGGTGTAGGTGCCATTCTTTCATTATAACCGACGTGTATTCTGTTACTAATAAATTTTGGAATGGAGTTTCAATTACATGAGTTATGTTAGTTTAAATGAGTTTTAATTTGTTTGAATCACAAAATATGGACACGTCGTAGCTGATCAAACTTGATCAAATGGAATCGCACGTGGTTTCAATTTGGAAAGTTTGTGAGTAAAATATTGTTTCCATTTTAAAGGAAAGATGGTTCCATTTTTAACTTTTAACATTTTTAAAGGAGGTATAGACGTCAGTTATCCAACAATCAACGTCTAAATGGTTCCATTCTTAAATTTTAACTTTTTTAAAGAATGTATAGACGTCAGTCATACAACAACCGACTTCTAGATGTTTGTAAAGACGTTAGTTTTCCGTACATGCGACATATATACTTATAGACGTCATATTTATGGGAGATCGGTGTATATTGGTCGACACTTATATCATATTCTGCACTAGTGACAACCGTAGACCAACATCAAAAGTCCAAAATATGTTAAAAGTTATATTAATTACCTAATGAGTTGTAATTCTGTGAAGAACAGCTAATATGAAAGTAACGAGCAGTCCATTTTATTGCTAAGAGGACGACAAAAAAATGAGAAAAGATCATAACATTACATCAATATTAGTAAAGAGACAATGGATCCATAAATGGCGTACGTAGAATTTGAAGTCTACTCTAGTTTCTAATTTCGTAGCAACAAAGGAAAGAACATAGAAACAATTTGAAACCAAGTTTATCTACCAAAGAAGGTATATATATAAATATATATAATTGTTAGTATCATTAAAATGGATGTTCAAATGGGAATTTTGTTAATTAGTTTGACCAACACAATCAAGTTAGATCACACCACTGAGAAAGAATAGATGACGAACACATATACAACAAGGCTCCTTATTTTTGACATCATATAAATTTTATATTGCAAATGATATGTCTAAAGCAAGCACTATGCGTCATGTTGACATGGATAATGCAAATTACACAAATTCCACTCAATAATCCATTCTAATTTAAAGGCAAAGATTGCCACTGGTACCTTTAAACAACGAATTACTCGGTCCATCAAATTCCCCTTTATGTCATGATTCGACTATTCTTCCTGCATCAAAGATTTCCAGAATCTAATCCAATTCACCAATGAACGTAAAATAACGAAAAGGCGCAAGCATGACTAAATTATGTGAATTTCCTTGGAAAACTGACACAAATTAAGGGAATTTGATATATACATGGATATATCTGAATTTATTATTGGTGACATTCTGATTTTCATGTTGCATTTGTAGAGTCGTGCATGCTTTACTACTTCTATCTTTAACTAATTAATTTTTTCTTACATTGGAACAAAATTCTATAAGTAATGAATGGTGTCCTAATCAATCCCAAAGAAGTTAGAGAAGTTATGTAAGTAATCCAAACTCAAAGACCATAGTAAAATAAAGTAAGAAATTAAATGGTTCTAGCTAGGTTAATTGGGCAGTGATGTGACGTAGTGGAATGCGACAAGTGAGGAGAATCGAACAGAGAGATGCATGAGTGAGTAAGAGAGAGAGAGGAACGAGAAGAACAGAGATTTAGGAGAGAGAACTGAAGCGACGTGACTACGTGAGTGATGAGAACATAGAGGAGAATGGTTTTCTATTATTTTCTATTATTTTTTGTTATTAATATTAAGAATATTTATTATTTGATAACATGTAATTTGTAATAAAAAAATCGAAAATAGTTATGGAGTTGGTCGTTCAAACAGTACATACAAGTAAAAAACTTAAAATTCAAAGAGAACACAGACAAATATTAGAAATATGAATGCACGCGGTCAATTATGATCTGATCAATTATTCAAGTTGTAGTGGGTGATAAGCAAATAAAAGCACCCGTTTTTTAGATGGATGAAAGATCAAAGGAAGTGAATTGTGATAAGTTACTCATCTTTCTGTTTAACTTTTGTCTTGATTTAGACAGATGACACTAACAAGAAGTACTAATTTGGAGCTCTCAATTTCTTTGGCTGTCCAAGATTGGGAAAGTCATAACTTGAATTCTTGACCATATTTTGGATATGATAAAATTTTGGATTAAAGTTTAGGCAGATGTGATTAATCAAATTGTAAAATTGTGACCCATAGATGATAGAACACCTAATAAACAGTATTATCCACCCCTATATCGACAAATAAATAGTCTACACTCCATGACAACTTGTTCCATGCTTCGACTCTTTTTCCGACATCAAAGATTTCCAGAATCTAATCCAATTCACCAATGCGAAAAGATAGCATGCCTAAAGCAAAGGCTGGTCCAAATTATTTGAGTTTCCTTCGAAAATCGACATAAAAGGATTTTGATGTATACATGACTCTGAATAACTAATCAAAAAATATTTTTCCATTGGAACAAAATTCTACCGGTGTCTTAATCAGTCCCAAGAAGTTAGAGAATTTATGTAATCCAAACTCAAAGACCATAGTAAAATAAAGTAAGGAATTAAATGGTTCCAACTAGGTTAATTGGGCAGTGATGTGACAAGTGAGGTATGTCATCTATTCTAACTTGGATTTCTCACCGTCAATCCGTCCATGCCCACTCCTATATAAGAGTCACCACCACGTTACTCTCTACTAAGACATAGTTTGATCTCCCAAGTTTTCGGGTGCAACTATTAAGATCTTGTTTTCAACAACACACTATTAAATGGTTTGTTTACTATAGCTTATATTTCATGGATTCACCTTCGTTCTCACATCCTTAAGTGCATATATTCCACCCTTTCATTATGTGTATGTAACTCAACCAAGAGTTATTCTTAGAAATTAATCTCCGACATGGTTATATATATATAGTGATTCCGTTCACTTAGTTTTACACCTATATATCAAGCATATATATGTACACCTTCACTTTTTATATTATATATTCATACATTGCTAATATATGCATGCAATGTAACAAAGAATTATGTCTTCAATGTATGATACGTGCATCAGTTTGAATTAATTAAGTTGGTAGATTTATAATCTTAAAATAATTAATTAAAATTAAGCATCCCATTTTAATAATCACATCACATCCTCCTCTTTTTAGTAACCACATAGGGTAAAAAAAGAACTTTATAATTGTAGTAGTCACGCATGAGAGCTAATTTACGTATCACATTAAAATTTGCAGGCACACAATCGGCAAAATACAAAAATGGTAGAAGAAGAGAAGGGTGAGAACACATCAAATGGTTGCACCACTCTTGATGGCTCAGTGGACTTACATGGTCACCCAGCGATCAAAGCCAAGACTGGTGGTTGGTCTGCTGGATTTCTCTTACTTGGTAATTGTCAACTACTTATACTAGAAATATTCTAGAAAAAAATTCTTAAATACCTTCAGATAATTAATCCAAATATATACCACCAATAACTTTCAATATATTATATCATTTTAATATTAATTTTGACCTAGAATAATTTATTACACATTAAATCATATTTAGCAGATTCAATTCCATATTTCGTAATCATAATGAGTATGAGATGACTGTGCAAGCCCAAAAATGGTTAAATAGGATGTAATTGGAACTTTTCTTCATATAAAATGCCTGGTATACTTTGATTATATGAATCATTAAAGGGTATATAAATAATCTTTCAGTTTTTGGAAGGTACTTATGCAATAATCCCATGCTAAAACTACCAAGAAATTTGCAGTTACATACATACATACGTACTCATGTTCATAAAATATAATTGCAGTGAATCAAGGGGTGGCAACATTGGCTTTCTTTGGTTTGGCAGTGAATCTAGTGTTGTTCCTAACAAGGGTTCTGCAACAAAATAATGCTGATGCTGCCAACAATGTTAGCAAATGGACTGGAACTGTTTACTTGTTCTCCCTTGTTGGTGCCTTTCTTAGTGATTCCTACTGGGGAAGATACAAGACTTGTGCCATCTTCCAAGCCATCTTTGTACTGGTACACACATTAACATCAACCAAGCATTTCTTTCCATTATTGGTCCTTTAATTAAGTTGGCCAGCTTGTAGATATCATAACCTACCTGAATAACAAAAAAATTATTATATACGATCTGCTTATTAAGAAAAACTTTATTCTGCATTATGGATAAGAAAAGTAAGGATACCAATAAGTCTTATTCATTTTCTTTTTAAGAAACCACTGACAAGTTTAATCACGCTCTAATTATCACCTATATTAAAACATGCACGTTTGTTAATCTTTTTAAAAGCATTGCATGTTTTTTAGTTAAATATTAAACATGTAACTCACATGTTGGGAAATTGATCACTATCCTTGTTAATTCAAGACTTATGATTTATCAACTGAACTAATTCGAGTTGGTTCTAACGTGCATATTTATGCATGCAGGGCCTAGTGATGCTCTCCCTATCATCCTACCTCTTCTTGTTGAGTCCCAAAGGCTGTGGAGACCCCCACACCCAATGCAAACAGCACTCCACCATAGAAGTGGCCATGTTCTACATAGCCATCTACCTAGTTGCCCTCGGCAACGGCGGGTACCAACCAAACATAGCCACCTTCGGATCCGACCAATTCGACGAAGAAGATCCCAAAGAGTGCACCTCCAAGACCTCCTTCTTTAGCTACTTCTACTTGTCCCTCAACTTGGGCTCTCTCTTCTCCAACACATTCCTTAGCTACATAGAAGACAAGGGTTATTGGGCAATGGGATTTTGGCTCTCTAGTGCCTCAGCTCTAATGGGATTGGTGTTGTTTCTTGTTGGTACACCTTGGTATAGGCATTTCAGACCAGTGGGGAACCCTTTGGCTAGGGTGGGGCAGGTTGTGGTGGCTGCTTCTAGGAAGTCTTTGATCCGGATGCCACCTGATCCCAAAGGTGAACATCTTTATGAGGTGGATTTGGCAGATTTTGATGGGAAGAATGTTTGTAGAAAGATTTTGCATACCCAAGGTTTAAGGTAAAATACTAATTACTTCAATTTTATGAGATACTTTGTAGTCCATTTCACATATGTGTGATAGATGAAGATTTTTTAGCTACATATGAACAATTAATATGGATTAAGATTTTTTAGCTATAAATGAAAAGTATGGGTTACAATGGACTCTCAAAAGTGTAATCGATTCATTTTGGTATCAAGTGAAATTGTATTTGTCTACCATTGGGTCCCACATCATTCAATGTACTTGTCCCACATATGCCACTATCTTAGCGCAAGTAAATCAAAAGACACCAACCAATATTCTCTTTGTGCGGTTCACACACATGAATTAGCCATTTTAGTTATTTATATATGGTAGTGTACTCGTGTTGGAAAAATAATTTCACGTCTTCATCAAATATTTATCTAAAAGTTGTGCCCATTATTTTTTATTAAGATCTAAAGATGTACGGGACAAATATGTTATCTAAAATATATCTTAGATTTTACGATTTTCACTGCATTGAAAATCCATCTTATATAAAAAGAATTTGATCGAACTTTACCCTCAAATAAATAGGTCCCTGATATTCTTTGGTCTATATATATTCTGTATATATATGATGCTGCTAGTGTTGATTGACTACTTAATTTCTAAGATCCCATGCACATATATGTACATGAACAGATTCTTTGACAAAGCTGCTATAGTAGTTGATTCAAGAGACTTCACCCAAGAGGGTCAAGACCACACCACAAATGACCCATGGAGGCTATGCACAACAACACAAGTGGAAGAAGTAAAATGTGTGATCAGACTCCTCCCCATATGGCTCTGCACCATACTCTACTCAGTGGTCTTCACCCAAATGGCATCTCTCTTTGTGGTGCAAGGCTCAGCCATGGACCTCAACATACAAGGCTTCAGAATCCCAGCATCAAGCATGTCTGCTTTTGACATAGCAAGTGTGGCAGCCTTCATTGTGTTGTACAAAAGAGTGATCAACCCAATGGCTTGTAGGCTCCAAAAAGGTGGTAAAGGCCTCACTGAGCTCCAAAGAATGGGAATTGGGCTTGTTCTTGCAGTTGCAACCATGATTGCTAGTGGGCTTGTGGAGCATCATAGACTGAGAAAAATTGTGGTTGGTGGAAACCTTAGTGTGTTTTGGCAGGTAAACACATAAAGAGCCTCCGATTTTCAGTAATTTTTTATTGAGCGATTCTTAAGAGTTAACTTTTAATGATTCCTTTGAGTGTTCATTTTGAGCCAAAATAGACAGCTAAAGCTTTAAAAGTCCACATATGAAGTTGAATCCACTACATGTCAAAATGAATTTCAGAAGAGCACATCTAAGAATTTTGATTGAATTAGAAACGTATTATATCATGGCAAACAAGTTGGTATTGAAGATATTTCCAATCACTTGAAGGATATACAAGAAATTATCCTGATTTTTTACTTTGACCAAAACATATGGTTAAGAAGGTGATTGCCCCAATGTAAGAAGAGCTAACTCAGTTGAGTTTGTGTTAAAAACCAGGTTCCACAATACACACTCTTGGGTGCATCAGAGGTGTTCATGTACGTCGGCCAGCTCGAGTTCTTCAACCGACATACTCCGGACGGATTGAAGACCTTTGGGAGTGCACTTTGCATGACTTCCATGTCTTTTGGGAACTACGTTAGTACTCTCATTGTGAGTGTTGTGATGGCTCTCACTAAAACTGGGAAGAGCAAGGGTTGGATTCCTGATGATCTTGATGAGGGTCGTTTGGACAAGTTTTACTTCTTGTTGGCCATACTTACTAGTGTTGACTTCTTCGTGTACTTGGCTTGCGCGAGGTGTTATAGAGAGATGACGTTGGAAGGACGATGTCAGTCTCAACAGCAACATATCAACCATATTTCTGGTGTCTAAGTTGAAGTTTACCTTGTTTGATTCGTTGCAACAACAAATGTATTCTTCTCTTGGTTACTATGATTAGCTCGTGCTCCATGGACATAATCACACCTTGAAAATGATTCAAGCAGGCGTGGTTATGGAGAGAAATACGTCAGTAGTGGCTTCTGGATGGTTCAATGATTAATAGTAGGTAAAAAGAGAAAATCACAAAAAACATCATAATTTACCTCACAATATTTACATAAAATTAGACAGCGTGATTATCCGACCATTACAATTATTCAAATGATAACGAAAAAAAACCCTCCGACAACTTCAAAATCCACTCTCAAGGAGGTGATAATTAAAAGAAATGCCAGAAAGAAATTGGCATTCGCGTGGAAAGGCTAAAACCCACAAAAATTAAAACAATACAAGCTGATAGCCTTATTCTTACTGAAGATGCACCACGACGGTTTTATGGACACACTATACAGGGCACGAACTTTACAAATTTCCAACAAAAAAAAAGGATCTCACTCCCCTCTAGATTTTATACAGATCCCACAACAAGAAACTGTACAAAGTATACTCTATAACAATCATCTATCCTATGCATGAAAAATATCTTGTTTCAAATAAGCAAAATCTGAAATTTTCCCTATATTTATCGCCCATCTTGGTTTCCATTAAAATTGGCAGGAGCAGAAGGGAGCCTTGCAACAGTCGACTGTGGCGCAGCTGGAAGAGCATACGTTATTCGTGCTGAAGAGCTCTCTATTAGTCCAGCAACTCCAGCGGCAGCAGACTGAGCATTAGAAGGAAGAAAGAGGTCGTGTCTCTGATCCTTGTAAGCTCTCCATACCTGCTAGAGTAATTATGTCAAGAGAGAGAACTACATGTTTATCCGTGTCGACCCATTTTTTACTTTTTACTTTGGAGCAAAGCTTAGTTCGTAAAAAAAATCAACCATTTGAAATAAGAGCAACATATAAAGTATATATGAACGGTAGACACGCAAGATGCTTATCATCAAGTTGGGGTAGTTTCGGGATTTAATGAAGATGATTGAATTTGAAAGGTTTGACTAGCGTTTCCTCATCTTCAACAAATTAGTGAAAGCACACTTTCACTTCAAAAAGAAATTGATGTTTAAAAATATTTAAACTACCTGCTGGCTTACTGGCTACTAGTTAGGTAAAGATCTGAGTAAGTATCATATTAACAGTTTCATAGGTTAGGTATCAAAAGAAAGGCAAGTACTAAAGTTTTGTAGGCGGTAGAAATTAAGAGAGACAAAATACTTACATCTGAAGCATCCAATAAATCACGAACTTTAGCACAATGGGCACCTTCTGCGGCAAATGCATGTAATACCTGAATCAAAGAGCAGCTCTTAGGATTAGATACAATATCTAGAAAGATGGACTAAACAATGGAACACCATGAATATGAATAATAAGAATGTGCTATGTTTTGTACTCCCTCCTCACAAACCATGTCATAATGTAAACACAATTTCAGACACAAAAATACTCAAGTCTCTAACCTTGAAAGCTCTTTAAGACCTTCCCCCCCCCCCCCCCCCCCCCCCCACAAAATCAACTTAAACTACTAATTTTGAATCTTCTCTATCTTAAAATATGTGGTAATGTGGTCGTGAGGTTTCATCAGTGTTAGAAGTTTGGTGTCAAATTGGTGGCAAAAAATATTAGAACAGCAAGTAAGCAGTACTGCAAACCTCGACAGCAAGTACACGCCCTATAGATGCTTCAGACTCATTCCACTTCATTTGAGTACAAAGGCCATGTCTTCCTCCAGCTCTCCAGTCAAGTATTCCTAGGAGTACTTCAACAAGGCCAGCCCTAATTGTTACATCAATCAAATATGATTAAAATGGTGAAAAATATCATGCATATGTTGTTCTGACAAAACTAGCAAGTTAAGCTCAAGATAAAAGAGACTTTCTGTTTCCATGAAATGACTTTTAAGGGTTTATTTTTTGACAAGTGACTCTTTTGAGTTATTTGGCAACTTTGAATTCTTCATGAAGAATTTAGTTGTGATTTTGAACTTTCACCAGTTCCACCTTTTTTTTATCGGTATCACTACGTCCACCTTTTTTTATCGGTATCACCAGGGCCACCTTACTAACCATGTACTACTTTTCTTCCTCTCCATGAAACATACCATTATATCACTTCAAAATTCATGGTTAGTAAAAACTTCTGCTTCAATTTATGCTACTACATTCACATCCATAAGTTCAGCTTCCTTACTCAGTATTAAAACATGAACTTTAATTTAGCTTGTCAAAAAAAAACTTCAGAGAACAAAATTTTATCTGATGAGTCATGGCATCAACATTGCACATAAATATACATTGGATGGGCCAAACATTTTAAAAATATATGAACCAACAGCATGACCACAAGTAATATTCATATATATTTGAAAACACTAAATTACAGAGTACAATGAGAAAACCTCAAATAATTGGTGGATTACCTTTAAGAGCAGTTTGATATGCTCAACCAACAAATACACTACTTTAGAGACCAATACCGGAAAAACACAAGCAAGAATGACATGACATCAAAACAATCATTAAGAGATATATTGGCATGATTAGGAATTGAAGACTTACTTTGAGACCAACACTGGAAAAACACAAGCAAGAATGACATGACATCAAAACAATATATTGGCATGATTAGGAATTTAAGGACTTACTTCAACCCTTGTGCTACAAGTGAATCTCGAGCACGGTTTCCAGAAACAACAACACGTTTCAAAGTTTCAAGTGCTAATATACTCCCTCCATGCCATCCAATTGCTTTCATTAACAGTGGAACAACCTCGCACAAGAAAAATCATGTTAGCAGCATTCACTAGAGCAAAACAGTTCAAAATGGATTAAGTACAGAACTTAAAACCATCCTAGAGAATGAATTAAAGTTGCCTAATGTTTAGGTAGTTACTGATCATGAGATATAAGCTATAGCTGTTACAATAGCTTGTATGTAGCACCTAGTTACTTATGATGTTTAGTGAATTGAGATATCCGATACCAACAGACTACTGTTATCAGGTGTAACATCACAAAATAAAGTGCGACATTGAAGTTGGAATAATAAAGAGACAGGAAACTGCTAAAGAGCAAGGTTTATATTAATGTTTTCTTTTACTTCAATGCTTGATCATGCACCAGGAAATTTGACATTAGCCACAGATGATTGTAGCGCAGCCTAATGGGTCGTACCAGGATCATTTGGCATGTTTGATAGCATACATACCTGAGGAGTTCCTATACTTGTGGCTGCCATAGCTTCAGCACAAGTTGTACTTGAAGCAAGCTGATGTAGGACGCGCAAACAACTAAGACGAACTCGTTCTTGAGGAGTTGGTGTTGAATCTTTTGATTGTTCGTCATTACTGACATCACTAGGGTGATCACTCCCATTTTCCAGCTCTTCAGATGACATTGTTTCTCGTCTTCCCTCATAAGCCATAGCAGCAACAAGCTTCGGGACATAACCCAAGAACCCAACATGGTCCGCAAGTGCAGGGTGCACTCGCAACAGTGAAACAAGTGCAGCAGACAGAAGCAAAGGTAGATCACAATCAACAACTGCTTGTGCATCATAATGTGTAGCTGCAACTGAGGAAACATATTGATCCAGCAATCCCTCCAAAAATTTTCTTGGATTTCTTAAAGGAAATTTAGGATCCTTCAAAAATAGTCTTACATAAATACCTCCAACCTGTAAAAAAAATAAAGCATGGGTACTTAGACTGAAACCTTTGATGTTAAAAGCTAAGTGTAACCGATTTATACAGGTACCTGTGGTTCATCTCTCATTTCCTGTTGCCCAGATGCCTGCTCAGGTATGTCCCAGTCAACAACACGCCCTTTCATTTGTTCATGAAAGAGGTCTGACGCCATAGTCGCCAATTGTGCAGAGAGAGAAGCTGCCATTGCAGGTGTCCATACAAGTTCTGGGGTTTCGGTTGTTTGATCAAGAATGGCAACAACTGCTTCACCAGGTCCATCCTTGACAGCAGACACTAAACCATCTGGTAAAAATCTTGCCAACGTTATAGCAACCCTCGGGCCATGCATTGGTTGTCCCAGAAGTTTCCCCAACAGTGATGCAGCAGCTGCCCTTTGTAACAAAGGTATTTCTTCTGAAAAAAATGACCATATAAGCATGTATACTATTCTTGTGAGAAATTATCCAGAAGCACTGCAATGAGATATCTGAGATGAGTTTTTTTTTTGGATCGGTCTGAGATGAGTTACTTGTAGGCACAATGACATTATTAGATTGGTCTGAGATTGTTTTGTAATTAATGGCAGTCAATATGGAATGTTCATTTCTGGCTGATACCCAGTGGAACAAGAATGCTTCTGTTTCTCAACTTCATGAAACTACTAGGTGAAACCATATAAAAGGGGATTCATATTTGTAACTATTGCCTAACGTAACTAATTCATCCATGAAATCCCTGTTAATTGTATTGCTCTTCTTGGGGGGGGGGGGGGGAATAAAAAAAGTACAGTACTCAAAATGTACTGTTACCATTCAAAAAGAAAAAGTACATGTTGCTGCTTTGAACCTTAGAATGATAAAAGAAATTTAGGAAATATTCACCTTGGACAGGTAAGAGAAGTTCAAGAATATATACAACTCCACCATGCTTAGCGGCAGCCCATGCTAACTCAGGTGTGCTTGCTAAGGCATAAAGAACATGCAGAGCACCTTCTCTGCAAGGTGGAGAGCAATGAAGCATTTGTAATAGTAGGATGAGATTTTTCTGCTCAGCAACCATAGCCTCCAAGCAAGGGGCATATGCTGTTAACAGAGAAAGTACACCTAAAGAAAGTTGAACGACCCTTTCATCTGGGAACTGTGCAGTACAGCACTCAAAAATAGGCACAAGCTGTTCCTTGGTAGAAAATACTGCTGCCAAACCTGGATTGCTTGTTAAAAGATTCTGCAAAATAAACAAGTTCAATTCCATGTATAATTTGTTTGTACCGGCAAGTAAAATTAATAGTAGTCATTATCTACCTGAAGAGAAGTTAATCCCATTTGAAGATTCTTCACCAGTTTAAAATTCTGACCAAGCACCTCTCCTTCAATCGAACATGTTAAAGATTCTCTAAGATTTCTTTCATTACTTTCATTCTCATCACCACTTTCAAGCTCAGAATGCTCAATATTAGAGCCACTGGTACTGGATTTTGTCTCAACATTAGATTCTCGCAAAAGTTCAAAAACAATACCAGATATGAACTCAAGAAGAGCAATACAGAAAGCATCAGGTTCACTTATTTCAAAGTTTGGCTGGTCATTATATACCCTTAGATACACATTGCCAACATGAAGCTCGTTCGATAGAGCCTCATGCATGAAGGATTGTGCTTCTGTCAAATTATACGAGCCATCAGGCCCCTGATTCGCACGTTGCTCATCAACAAATTTAAGTAGCTCCGCCCGGGTTGATGAATTCCAGATTATCTACATCAAGAAAGAAAATATTACATGTGACTGCAGCCAAATGGTGGTAAGACAAGTGTATGACAAGATATTGGAACTAAAAAGATTTTAACGAAAAGAACTGGCGGCGCCTACGACGAAGGTTGTACAGCAGCAGTAGCACCGGACAACCCTTTCTATATGTTTCTCAAAAGAACTAAAATATAATTAATTCAGTAAAAAAATAATGGTGATTGTGGCTTGGGGACCGTGAAGTAATTTATAGGTGTAGATCAACATCTCAGTTTCTTCAACAGTTTAACAAGCACTTTGTACTATGGAGTGGCTGGGAAACCTTAAAACCTTTTTTTGGGTGGACACATCGGCCATCACATACTGGGAGAATTGCATCTTTATGTTGTTTTAAGTATATATACAACATAAATGTTCTTTTGAGATGTTTAAAATATTAAATTCCTAGATCTTCACGGGAGAACTGAAGGAAGTTTATGAATTGATTCCTATAGTACACTTCTGCCATGTCAAACTCTTGCAAATGCTCCATGCTCTGCAGACTTTTTGCTAACCAAGAACTGCTAGCGCCCCAACAAACTTGCTTACTGGGTAACAAGAGCACTGAGCAACTCCAAAGACTATCACCTGAATGGTTCCTTGTGATTTGAAGGAGTCACTGCCACCTTAAACAATTAAATCCTGATTCCTTCAGAACATGGCACTGTTACCTATTTACCTATACCAATTTACTTGTATATGCAAACAACTGCCTCTTGTATACTGATGAAACCTCTTGAGACTCTGAACATAAAACAAAACCATGTTTCTTAATTTGTTATGTATCACTACATATTTGGATCCCCTGCAAACAACCTAGTACAAGTACAACGGGTCGCAAGCCAGCTACTTCACAGTCAATGCTGAACTACTAGTTTACAAGGAAGAAACCACCCAGTAAGAAATCCAAGCGTAACACTCCGGTCTACAACCACCAATCAGGTTGGCTAGCACTTTCTAAAGTCCTTTTCCTCATAATGATTCAACAAGGACTCCAAATACAACTAAATCAATATTTGAAACCAATATAATAAAAGCACAATGCAGCCATTTACCTCTGGAGATTCCAAATTTGAATTCAGGCTTGATAGAAGTTCTTTTAATTGTTGATGTTTGAGCATACTAGCATGTTTGGGAGTGAGCAAAGCTTTAAGTGCAGCAGCAGCAGTTTTGTTATAAGGTGATGATATTTCATCACTATAAACCCCACTAATTTTGGCAAGAGCTTGAGAGGCATTCAATGCATGAACATTTTTCGCAATCTGTACACTAGAACCAACACCATGTGCCTCCGTTACATCGTTCTCAGCAGCTGTCGCATCATATTGAAGCAACAAGGGCAAAACGTACCTGAAAGAAATATAGATTAAGCAAGCACAGTTAGGAAAATAGATTACAAACTGAAAAGAATAGTGTGAGTAATAAAATTTGGATCACACAAACAAATCCAAGATGTCTTGAGTACTAAGAATCGGTACATGTGCGAGGGAGATTCTTATGCTAATATTACAAACAAAGAACGACGGGAGGTCAGACGTGTAGAGTAAATTATACCAAAGAACACCAGCTCTGAGTAAGGCATTCTGCAAATCAGATGATACAGAAACACGCGCTGCAGTTTGCAGAGCAGCATCAACAGCAGATGGTATGAGTTCCAGTTCAGTGCAGTGAACAATATCCTCAATCAATCCTCCAAATTTGAGAATTTCTTCTCTTGCATTCTCAAACTGACTTAGGACAGAAAAAGTGTGCATAACATTGGCAACAATAAGAGCAGCTGGATCATTGGCAGTAGTAGTAGGCTGGACAACACACATGCAGCGGGAGAGAAGAGTAGCCAAAAGTGGGATTCCTTCGTCTCTGACAAGCTCTTCTCCATTCAGTGCAGATGACTCGCACCTGAATTGGAAGAACTTGTTATAAAAAGAACTTGACTAAATAAGGTTTTATCAGAAGGCACTGGCAGCTAATCATTGCTTACGTTAGCCAAATGAGTTCTGACGCAGCAACAAGAAGAGTTGCCCTATCAGATGAAAGAAAATTGCTATCATTTTTATCCACAGTGACCGCATTGAGCAACATAGGGTAACCAGCATATTTGAAAGGTTCCAAAACATTGCCATGGCGTCTGTATAAGATACATTGACTTTTCAGTAGAAGCAACAGCCTCCATGTTTGTGGGCCTTGTAGTCCTTGCATTGTAGCCTATAGAAGCATAAGGTAAAGTAAAATATATATTCTTTAAATTACAACTACAACATTATTCCTGTTGTAATGAACCCACATGAGACAACTACAATGACTACTTTTAATGGCATCATATAATGTCAAACTAATGACCTTTTCTTTTGAAGATTTCATTTACCATTGTCCTCTTGTAATGAACTGTATGAAATATAGCAAAACATAAATGCAAATGATTACATGAATAGCCACAACAACGTAGATGACTAGATATCCACACATAAATAAAGGTTTTTCAGAGCTTCTAATTACTGATGGTCCATAGCCTCTCTTTAAATGAGACCCAAGTACAAAAACGTTTAGGTGTTTTTTTATCAGTAAAAACAAAGAGACAGGTATTAACCAGATAATTTTAAAGGGGAAAAGAACGTCTATCGTGTATAGTGCTTTTAAGGTATTAACCAGATAATTCAGAAGGGGGAAGAAACACCTATCCTGTATAGTGCTTTTAGTTAACCACTTAACCATCGTATCACTGTAGCACCAAATAAGATGAACATGTTCTCCAGCATTTTCCAGGAAAGTAAGTACCTGCAACCTCTCATAAGCCTTCTGTACAGCAACGAACTTCTCTCTTCCTTCAGGGTTTTTGTCAGGGTGGTAACGCATTGCAAGTTTCCTATACTGTCTTTTAAGCTTTTCCTCGTCAATATTTCTAATTTGTTTAGAAGTATTAGAGTAGTCTTCAACTTCAAGAGATGATGTACCATCATCTATAAGATCATTCAGTGATATTTCCAAAATTTTAAGAGCTTCTTCCTCTGACAGATCCATTGGCCGCCGAGTCAATTCTTCACGCCACATAACAAGCAAAGATTGAAGAAACTCAACATGCTCTACGATAGGCCAATTTGGAAACCTCAATTCATCACACAAGTTTCGAAGATAATAGCGGTGACACCACATTTCATCTTTTAACTCCGGATAAGTAACAGGAGGCATTGGGGCATAATCATATAGTGCATGGCAATGTTGAGGTAATTTTTGGGGGAAATCACCAAGATGCTGCAAAACCTATAAAGAAAACGCACATAAATGGCAGCAGATCAACATGGGAAATCCTAAGATCTTGTTAACTTCAATTACTCATTAAAAGTTGGCATGATAAGATTTGAAAGATCAACCTGACGTATCAAATGTTCTGCTCGCATCTTATGCGTCCAAATGATTTCAGGAGTATCAGAATCAGAAACCATGGCAGCTGCAAATGCGGATGGCCCACTCCGTTCTAATACATACAGCAAGGATTCTGGAAGAAGACCACCCAGCACACTACGCTTCGCCAAAGGCAAGGAAGACGAAAGTGCAGACTCTTCTCCACCGTGAAATGCTTGATGGACATGTGTCATTGAGAAGAGCTGAGCTATCGAAAGGAGATTGGACCCAGGATATGCCAGGGCAAAATAGAAGGCACCTGTACTGTAAAGTCTTATCATGGCCTTCGGGTTTCTAGTAACAATAGACTTTAGCAAAGATGCAGCACTCTCCACAATGCTAGGCTCACCTGTCAGCATGGCCTAAAACACAGACAACAAATGAGTACGGAAATAATGCTGTTAATCAATTTGTTGATAACACCAAAATATGCTAAAGCTATGTGGTATTTAGTTGCAAATTAGCCGTGAACCACCTTATAAAAACTTTTGCCCAACATTTGACGAGAAAACTGTCAAGGCATCATGCTGACATCCGACGTTCCTAATTATTTGTATAATAATAGATTTAAGGCTTCTAAGAATACCAAGCTTATTATATCTTACCCAGCCAAGATGGTTTAGCCAGTTAGCCCAATAAGCAACTGAATTGTAGAGTATATAAAGCCTTACACGGCGTTCCTGCCAACTAGGCACAAATACAAGCGTTGATGGAGTGGTTGGTTGTCAATAAGATACTAGCACACAATTATGACATCAACTGCACATCAACATCAACATAACCCCAGTGCCCCAGAAGAGGCTCCCACCTAAGCGAGGTAAGGGGGGTCGGATGTACGCAACCCTACCACTGTAAAACAGTGATGTTTCCGAATGACCCAAATGATGTAAAGTGCAACTGACCATTTGCGATTCCACAATAAATAAGAAATGCAGATCGTTTAAATAGTCATTTGATATAGTCCATGATGCTCCAAATGCCAAAAAACAGCTTAATCTTTGACACGGTGGAAATTGACACAATTATGACATCAACTGCAAGGGAAAGAAATGTAGGGCTAACGTAGAATATCTCTGACCTAATCATGAAGGAAATCCAAATGAAAGCACCAAGCTCTACATATATAGAGGTAGTTCCACATCACAATAGTGTAGCTATTATTATCAAGCAAGACAAGATTGATATTTGACATTGTAAGTTACATCCCATTCAAAATGCCAATTAATTTAGAAGAGGAAGAGGATTACTAAGGGCCACTGCTGCATATTATGCAGAACTATAGACACTATGACTCACCTGCGCAACATGTGGCAGGCAGCGAGGGCTAGATAGTATTCTTTTCACTCTTGGTGTTGGAGTAATAATCTCCCCAGCATCATCAAGATCTGAATGTGCAGAGACCATGCTATGCAATATGGCCAATGCCACGTCTCCTGCCTACATATGGAATGTATAGATACAACAAGATCTTAGTCAAAAGTACAAAAAGTGGTTCAATTTTGAGATATTAAGAACAGGAATACAATAACTTGATACTAACGAAATCCAGCTAGGAATGAAGAAGTCGTTGGATGAAATGAAAACGGAAGTTCACACTCAAAACGAGAATAGCATGTTACCATTTGGGAGTTGGAAAAAGTAATTACCAAAACAAAGAGCAATATCTTGGATGAAAAGGCATTTTCAAAAAGGAACATAGCGTCATTCCAGAAAAAGCTGTTAGAACTTAGAGACTGAGGCATATTAAGAGAAAGATTACCTGAACAGGAGTAAGAACAGGAACACGAGAAGCTAATGCCCACCGCAGTTCACGAATATCGCGTAGTCGCTTCCAATCCAACATTCCAGAAGCCCAGCATTTGGTAGTCCAGTCGATATTTTTTTTGGAATAAAACCTCCTAATTGCATCTTTCTCCATAGGTCCAACTTCAGCACCTTCCTTATCAATGAGCATCCATTCCTTTAATGGTTCCATAAAAGCTGAGGCAGCTATCAAATTAGACTGCAAAGGTATAGATGTTCTCTCAGAAGCTTCATGTGCAACTGTCAGGAGATCAACAGCCAAAACACAACCACCGACCAAGACACAAGCTTCAACATTTGCAAGATCCTTCACTAGAACCTGCATCGGTAAGAGGAACCACTTATACCTGTAAATTAGCACTCACAATCTTTTGGTACAAGCTAAATAAGTTCGAATTTATACAACATGACAAAAAGCATCTATGCATTGGGGAAAACATTTATCCTTATCTCAGTGATATACAAAGTTCTCATGAATAAAGATGTTTCATGGCCCCACACAAATCCTTAAATAAATGTCATCAAACACCAAGGAATTTTATGATTACAATTAATTGCATACTTCCCATCAACGCAAACAATGAGCATATCCTAATAATGAAAAACAAAAGATACTCTAATTATCTCTTGGTACATAGTGATTCAATGAAACGGATGATGACTAAATTATGCAGGTTAAGTGTAACTAGACATAATCGAAAGATTTTAAGCTTACGTTCAAAGATTACATGCAATAATAACAAGAAAAATCAATTACTGATAATAAAAAAACAAGAAAAATCAATTCATTTATGCTGGTATTGGTTGCATAAGGTGGTCATTGTGCAATATGCTAGATATATCTATCACACGCTAAACGCTACTTTTACGCGATCTACACACTCCTGAGTTGTTTTGGAACTGATTTAGTCCCAAATTACAGTAACTACCAAGTACTGTGCAAAAACATAAGCTAATGACTAATCTAGACGTTTTTCAACCAGTACATGCTGATTCAATTATGTAGGTAGAGTTTAAGTAGACATATTTGAAATTTTTTGAAGCTGAAGTACAGAAATCACATGCTTTAACAAGAAAAACTCAATTCATTTATGCTGGAACCTTAAGAAGAAGAAGCAGACGGTGTCTCAGAGTTTTATCATCAGTCCTGTCCAGCAACACTGTGATGTGAGCAGTGCCATCAAAAAGGCCTATAGTTTTATGATGTTGCTCATAAACAATTGCCATGGCCCTTGCACAGAGCTCCCTAACTGAAGAACCTCCTCCACCACCAAAGCCATCCAACCTCCCCATATCACACCAATCATCAGAAGAACCGAGTTCATCAGGTATAGCACCATCAACAGTAAGACCAACATCTGCATCACATAGAAATCGGTGATATAATGCTCTAAAGAATGCAACAGGGTCACGAAGTGGAAAATCCTGTGCCTGACAACTGCTGCTGCTATCAAGCAATAGACGCAAATAATATTGACCCACACAGACTTCTTTTGATAAACTTGGGTAGCTAACTGAAAACTCAATGTAGTTCCATGATATTTGTGGTGCACTACCAACCCCAGACACTGCATCAATCATTGTACCTTCTGGAACAATATCTTCCGAACGTTCCTTTTCAATATCTAACTTATGAACTTCTGCCAATAAAGACTCTCTCAACTCTTGTCTCGTCCGCTCATTCCATATTAGATCAGCTCTATTATGGTCTAGGCCAAAGGCTTTCCAGAATTCTTGCCAATTGCAAAGTAACCTACCAGAACCAACAGAAGCATTCTTCATAACAATTTGAGCAGGGGCAGGGAGATCTGAATGGAGTGAGTCACCGACATTTGTATTTGAGTTGGAGTCATATAGAGTTTGATCCATTGAGCATGATAAATTGTTTTCTGGTACGCCATGACACGGTGAAGCACCACCTAATACATCTGTGTGGATCATAGCATGTGGAGATGTATTTACCTGATTTTTACTTGGAGGAATAAAATAGGACGGCGGAACTTGTCCAAAACGAGATTCTACAGGAATAGTTTTATGGATTTCTGAAACATCTGTAGTACTAGCAGCCACGTCACCAACTTCATTGTTACTTGCAGTCGATGTCATATTATCATGGGGAAGATTTCCTTTTCCACCCTTCCTCTGCTGAAGAAGACGTCTTTGCCTTCTCCTCATGAAAGGGTCTTCATGATTAGAATGGTTCAGTGCATCATCATGAGAATCACCATCAGAACGAGTATGCAGGTAAGCAACAAGTCCAGGGGGGAGTACTCGTGACAGTAAAACAAGAGCAGGTTGATATGAATCAGCCCAAAGAGCAACAAGCTGCCGACTAACATCTCGTCTCTCACCAGCAGGAAGGAAGAAGGCATGCAGCAAGTGTCTCAAGAGGGCACCATCTCTCAAGGCAGCATCACGCATGGATTCAGCTGCAATAGCATCTTCCTCTGCAATAGTACGCATGATCACAGCCACAGTTTCTCTCACACTTTCAGCTGGGTGCCCAAACAGTGCAAACAATCGACGACGTAGACCAGCTACTTGGCGTAATAAATCAACAAAAGTAGTATGTTGTGTGGTTTCACTGTGAGGCTCGCATAGCATTGCTTCGAGGACTTCCACAACCAACATAGAAAGCAAGGTTGATGCAGACATGGGTTTTAGCCTATTCACTAAAATGGTTCCGTAAAATTGATGTCCAAATAATACGGACTTAGTATGCATGAATGTAGCATTATGTTCACCTTTCGAATCCACCAAATAAACAATGTTTCCGGGACCACCACCAACAAGAACAGAAACAAGTCCTGCAGCCTCAGCTGCCACACCCTCAGACCCATTTCTCAATAGCCCCATTATTCTTCCTACAGCAGCAGGGAATGACACCACATGTGAAGCTGCAGTTCTGGATGCAAGTAACCGACGCAAACATGCAACAAATCCTATCACAGTTGCTGCTGCCTTAGGAGATGGTGAAGGTGGAGGAGGTGCCTCTGGAGGAAGGTTAGGGGTTGCTGGAAGCATTGTTATCAATGCCATCAAAATTACCTCAGGCACTTCAGTATCAGATGGTACACCACTATATGGTATGCATGCATTGAACTCCCTAATCCTACGCCACAATCTAGCCCGCGATCCAGGAACAGAACCCCCTTCTGCAACAGCATCTTTTGCAGCTGCAGCAAGGTGCTTCAGATGCATGGACACCATTTCAACATCAACAAGATGCAGCTGTTGTGCAGGTTGAATTTTAACTTGGGCTCTACCACATGGAGGATCAATACAATGCCCTGGCATGGTTATCCTTGGGATTACTGGAATAGGACACTGACCCTGCGTTCGTTTGAGAAAGAGAAGAAAAAACTCAAACTCTGATAACCTAAAAGTAGATGCAAAATGGAACAGCTGCATGGTCCATGGAAAGTCTAAAGAAAAGATAAATAGACAGTTTGCATAAATTGCAAGAGCACTGACTTCTGTCTGCAGGATATCACGAACTGCAGCAAGCAAGTTGTCGCGGGAGGTGCTCGCATACACCTATGTGAGTGGGAAAATAATAAATGAATAAACATGTCGATGGGATTCAGTAATTTGCATAGATGACATGCTTACATGGAGAGGGCAGCCATCATTAAATTCAATTGCAAACATCTGTGGCTCTTCCGCGAAACGGATAAGAGAGCTTACTGCTGACAGTGGTCGAACAATGACAGCCTAGTCAAAAAGAGGATTAGTAAAGCTTCCAAATTAGAACCACTAATAGATTAAGAGCTTGCAGGTTTTCAAACATCTTAAATAAGAAACAAAAAAAAGTCAAACAAAAAGCATAGTAAACTATAATGATGCGAGTACTTTTGGATTGTTATCATATACCCAGGTGCAACAATCTAGAACTCTACAATTGAGAAAGTGTAAGCCGACAAATGCATAGCATGAGATTTGGACATGAAGATGGGACGTCAATGGGGGCAACGGAGGATACTCAGAGCTCCAATGGTCAGTCTGCTAGCCACTCGGGCGGGTATAAAGGTAGTCATAGGGGGGAACCTGTGGCTGGATGGAATCGTCCGTCGAAAATCACGTTGCAAATGCTATGCCTGACATTCATGAGAGCACCAAGGGGGTTCGAGAAAATGCTCAGAGTAGATGAGAACAAATAGAAGAACAAAGAACCATGGTTGCATAACACATATGCGTTGGAATATGGCTGACTTTCAACTTTCCTCCCAGTCCAGAAAATATAGGGAGAAGTGACTGATCTATCATAGCAACTGTTCAGAAATGCAAGTAATATGTCTCACACAGAATATATATATATATATATATATATATATATATATTATATATATATAAACATAACTTTGATTTCATAAAAAGCACAATACTGTTCTGATCAAGCTAATAATGTAGAGATTTAAACACAAAAGCAAAAATAATAAAGATAAACATATGTTGCAAGCCTTTTTCTATCATTAACACATTGAAACCTGAGACTAGGTCTGAGAGATCAACCTCAACCTATTAACAGAAAATATTGAAAATAATCTGAGAAAGTGCTGAATATATGTTACCTCGTAATTCTCGGGGCGCCGTTCAACAATTGAAACCTTTGAAAGAACAAGCTGACGTGATAAAGAGTCACCATGCTCCCCTAGCCCTCCCTTTGGTCCAATACCAAAACTTAATCCAGGGACGTTGGCTGTTCCATGAGCAGCAGATCGCAATCTTGTTACAGACCATTCTCCATATGGGGTTTCCCCTCCTCCAACAGCCTGCTTAGCTGCAAGTTGTGATTCATTGTTAAACTTCTTTATAACTTCACATCAAATTCAAGGATCAATAAAGCCATATATGATTACCAACCCCTTATCTAAAATACTACCGGATCAGTGTGACAGGAAAACTGAACTTGTAATGAATTTAAGATCAACATATGCTTCTTTAAGCCTCAATCAATAAAATTTTGAGAAAACCCCTATTGATCAATGTTACGGTGGTGTAGATGCGACCCGTGTAGGCTGCATATGCTACACATACATGCAAATGCACAGAGCGCATACACAGACACAGACACGGATTTTTTTTATCAATGCACAAAAAATTACAACAATCAGGAAAAATTCATACGATAGATTGAAAAATACCAACATGCTTTGGCTTAAATGGGACACCTAACTCATAGACATTATTCCCTCACTAAATACCTTATTTACCCGATTATTGATATTGATAACCTAATAAATACTATTTCTTGTAACTCTTACTAAAGTTGATACAGACAGTTTTTTTAATAACTGTTCTGTCTTTGGACAACTGTACTCTAATAAGAGAAACCCAAGTATCACACATTTGGTATTGGTCTATTCAGCACAAATTAAAAGTCATCATCATGACATATCATACCAATCAAAATTCAACCAGAGGCATGCTAGAGCACCTTGATGATGTAAGAATTCAATGAATTGATTCAGTATTGATGAGCGATAATGCTTAACAGAGGCTACTGAATGATGATGGCTGCACTATTTACATTTCTTTATGCTGATCATCTTGCAAAACTTCACACATTCTAGACATCTAGAGAAATGTAATTCAACTTCTAATACTCGCAAACTGCTAAAGGCAGCCTGCTTCTGTGGACATTATTGTCTGAACTAAAATGACAAAATAGTGAGTTGCAGCTATAATGATCAAAATTGTAGAGCAGAATCTCTACAGGATAGCGGATTGCAAGGAGACGTGGGTTGGGGACTTGGTGTGGAATGATTTGTCACCACCCTAAGACCTTTCTTACTCGCGTGCCCTTTCAGATCGTGAGTACTTACAATATTGCTCTCTATTAAATATTCTTGATTCTTGGTCTATTTCTAATGCTACTTGAAATTCTTTTCTGTGGTCTTTTCAGTCCAACAATCTTATCTTTGTTAAATTCCTTTATCGCATTCTTATTAGCCCCGGACTTTCTTTGGACATTAAACGCTGATTTGGAACAAGATGACACCTCAAAAATTCTTTTTCCGGCTGGGTTATATGCTGTGGCACAACCCTTACAGAGATTGCTCTGAAATCCAGGAGATCGTTCGTGGTTAGTCTGTGTCCATTGTGCAAGGCAGGATTAGAGGATAATGATCATCTTTTAGGGTGTAATATTACAAAGACCTTGTTGGGGAAATTTAGATCGAAACACGGCAAAGATGACAAGGACGTCGGACTGAATTTCCATTATTTTGGAGAAAAAATAAAAATTGGTTGCATGATCTACCAAAGGGCCACTACAAAGATGCAGCTACTTATGGGTGGCCAGAAGGGGGCTAGCACTATTGCAATTGATGGTTTAGCCAAGTGGTTACATTAACCCTCAACTAGACCCAGCCTTTGAAGAATGTCATTCCAGGAAAATTGGATAGGGCACATACAGATGTTGCTCTCTATCTCCCTTCCTAGTGAAAGAGTAGGATAATCCAATTAGGGCAGTGGATTCCTGATCCATCCATCTTGCATTGAATCTAGTAGCATCCACTTATCGCTAGCCTTCTTTGATGCACCTGTCATTACAACCAAATGGTACTTCACTCGGACTTACCCTGAGTTGGTCCGTTTTGGCTTCATGTGGAAGTAGTATGATATGGTTTCCATTAAAGGCTTTAACTTCAGGTTGATCAAGAGTTTCCAGGAGATAGACTACAACACATTGCTACAAGACTTGATCAAGCGTACTGTCACGCACCTACTCCTGAGTAGGAACCGTGCGGCCCAAATCACTAACTCCCTCAAATTGCTTGGATTTGGCAGCATCTTCTCTCTCTTCCACTAGTTAGATGCTTAGCAGAACAATACCACAAACATACACAGAAGGGACACTTGAGAGTTTGGCTCAATATGTGATTATATTATTCACAAAAATTGAGTTTACGACACTTGTAAAAGAACACACATACATGAGTACCCTTTGAATGAGGGGAGGGGACACATTTATATAGGGATGGTCACCATCCACCTTACTACAAGAAGTATAGCTTTCTCCTCTACTTTAGGGTACACAAGTTTGTTTCTACTTCCTTGGATATTTAGCTACATGACAAAATATCACTCAAGTACTCAAAATACATTTGGTCTTCAAGCTAGAGAATATCTAGCTTCTAGGAAGCTTCCTTTTGGCTCCACCAAGAGGGAAAATTCTTTTTGAGTTCTCTTCTTAGGAAGTCAAGTTCAATTTGACTTCTTCCTCTTTGAGAGGTTTGTTGAGAGAGCAAAGTGTCAATTTGCTTCCCTGTGTTTGGGGCGTTTCAGTACACTAAGGTCCCTAAGCAATCACTTAGTGGAAAAGGTGGGCTTGGAAGCAACCACTTTTTGTTCAATTTCTTGTGGAGCATCAGTACGCGTTAAGGGAATGGCTCTCTAGCCACGGTTGATACGAGCTCTGACGCGATCCGACGACGAAACGGTTGGGAAGCATCGGAGACGCTGGTGGAGGCGGTTGAAGCAGAGAAAGCGAGAAGGTAGCTTTCTGGGTCCGGTCCAATGGAGTACGTTCAGGAACTGACCATGTCCAGCCCCTAAGCCACTGACCCTTTAGTCACCGACCAACACTACACTACAACCCGACTTCTGGTCTTCATGACATGCAGAAACCCGTTCTCATATGTGAACTCTTGCGTATAGTGAGTTTGCTCAGGCCCACGAGGGGGTTTCGTTGGGTGGAAAGAGAAAGCGGGTTTTGACCTGGATCCTTCGATCATGATCAATTGATGCCCAAAGGATTCTTGACTCTTTCTTATGAACTCCTATAATTCATACAGGTCTTGTTTTGACAACAAAAAAGTGGTCGTTGGGGAAATTTGGTATAAATCCGTTCCAAATGTCTACTTATGGATGCAACACTAGGGCTTATTTTTTGTTTTAATTTATGTTGTCATTGCAGTCGTGGGCTTCCCTTGTTTTAATCTGAAGGGAATGTGTTCTAAAAGTTTTACTTTTAAATGTCAATTATTATGAATTGAATGAGAAATCATTTTGTTCATTGTCTATGTTATTCGTCTTTTAGAAGTGTTAAGGAAGAGACTCTTAGTCCTTAACCGTAGAGCTCTGAAAGATATTGGTTTACATAAAACAAAAAAAATATTCATGATCATGGTAATTAACATGAGACATTAATTACCGAGTTAAGATTGTCGTGTTGGTCATAGATCATTGTAGCTCCACAAGTGAGTGACAACATGGGTACACAAAAGAGGAAGATATTACTTTTGTATACTGAATAGACTTAATAAGTAAAACATTATAAAATTGTGTTTTCTGTGTCATTAATGTTTTACTG
This sequence comes from Triglochin maritima, assembly GCA_963682175.1. Classification (NCBI taxonomy): domain Eukaryota; kingdom Viridiplantae; phylum Streptophyta; class Magnoliopsida; order Alismatales; family Juncaginaceae; genus Triglochin; species Triglochin maritima. The sequence continues at coordinate 36,471,416 of OY821786.1, forward strand.
TGTCTTTGGTCCTTTGATATGAGACTTATATCCGATCACTTAAGAATTGTTTAATTAGACTAGTGTCTTGAGCTATCGATTAGTGTAGTGTAAAGACATTAGTTGGTTAAGTATGACTTTTGTTGGAGAATATAGTTAGTCAAAAGATTATCATTGTCCCTCTTAATTGAGTGATGATATTAGTAGGTCCCTTGATAAAGCAAAATTATAATGTGCACAATTTGATTTTAGTTAAGTCACATATTTGTAACTATCTTAAAAAGATGAAGAAATGAATACTAAATACAAAGATGACACAATATTACTTTATGTGTATTCTTAATATCATGAGGCAAGGGACGGACACAAGTGGTGCACTCCATCACTAAATGGATCGGGTTTTGATTCGAGTGGAATTAAGACATCTAACTAATTGGAAGCTATAATGTGTAGTTAAATACCGCTTACAACTTGTGATATTAAGCTCTTAATATCACTATCAACTTAGTTTAGATCCTCTCATAGGTCACACCACAAAACTGGGAAACAACAAATGAGAATTTTGAGTTCATAAGATATGTCGGGTTTCATGTAGAAAATATGACACATGGGGTGAACAAGCAAAATCAAAGTTATGTTGTGATTAATAATATAATTAGAATCTAAATTAAATTCATATGTGATGTAAATATTATGGGGTGTAATGATTTATCGTTACATAGGATAATATGTTACATAAGTTGTGAATTTACTACTAATCCCGAAATGTCAAATTTTGTAAGGGTTAAACTGAAATTTAACAAGTCTGCAGTACTGTGCAAAACGGTCGACCGGTTAGCAGTAAACGGTCGACCGGTAGGTGCACGGTCGACCGGACACGTCTCGACCGATAACAGAGAATTTTCATCTCTTCGAAACAGTCGACCAAATCTATCGGTCGGTCGACCGAACATTGCGATGAAATATTTTATTGTTGCGAACGGTCGACCGAAACTTGGTTCGAACGGTCGACCGAACCTCCAAACGGTCGACCGGTCCAGACGGTTTTCTGCAGAATTAATTTAAGAATTAATTAGATCATGCATGGAATTGGTCCATAATTGATTTAATTCGTGGCTGAGATTATTTGTTAGCAAATAATGGATGGTTAGATGGAAGTTTGCATGAAATCATGGGCAAGAGGTTGCAAATGAATAAGTAATTTAGAGAGAACTTATAAATACAAGTTTATCTCATTACCTCATTAATTAATTTCATTATCTTCTTATGCAAACTTCTCTCTCCATAATTCTCCACGAATTTCACCTTAATTCTTGAGTTTAGTTTTAGTTTTCAGAGATCTTCTTCTCAAGGGAACTAAAGAGGGGTTAGTAATTAGATTCTAAACCTTATTGGAGATTGAGAGGCTAGCTCCTCTCTCTCCAATCTTGTTTAGAGTTTGGTGAATTCTCGGAGGCATCCGGCGCAACGACAAGCATCCTCAACATCTTCGGATCTTCAAGAAGTTTTAGAGAACTTCTAGGTATGAATTTCGGAGTCCCATGTTTGTTTTAATAAAGTTTTAAAACTAGTTATTGAAACAAACTGATGCATGCATGAAACAAATCATAGAAAAATTGTAATTGATCCTTATTATGCATAAAAATTTCGAAAATATATATGTATAATTAAACATGAAATCCTACATAATCTTGGGGAGTCAGTTGTCTTTTTGTTTCTCTTGGTCGGAAGAACCTTTGTGACATTTTACCCTTTTTGTTTTGTTTTTACTCCCTTTATATCCTGTTTTTTCCTATCTCTTAGTGATCAAAGAAAAATGACCAGGTGTTTTATCTGCAGCTTTGGTTTTACTTTTAGAGCATAAAAAATACAAATTATCAAATATTGGATCTAGAAAGGCAGAACACACCCCTTTCCTTGATAAAAGCCGCTGCTGTTAAATTTTGAGAACTATCAACGGCCAAAGACAAGCCAACCATAGATTTTGCAGTTTTGGTCTGCACATAAGTCAAAGAATCAGAACAGATGCACTAACAATTATAATGCTGCAAATTATAAACAGAAAACTATCTAGTACTACAAGTGACTAAGCAAACTAATAAATCAAATTATGATTTAGAAGGAGAAAAGTGATGGCATATACTAGCAAAAGCTTGTAATATGATGCAAATAAATATACTTACCAAGCTTGAGACAATTGCACTATTAGAGCTACCAGACGCTGCCATAAAAGCCTTGGATTTTCTACCATACGAGGGGCAAAGAACAAATCCACCATGCTCAAGATTCTTTGTCCCGAAAGAGTCAGCAAGGAGAACTATAGCAGGATAATCCAAGTCTCTGAAATCCAAGGACCACCTTAGGTTACCAGATTGCCCTTCCAGAAGTTCAACTCCAACCACTGTTATCCTCATCTTCTGCCAAAGGTAAAATCCCACCAAAATAATATCAGAGAAGAAAAGAAAGGATAAGAACACATGCCGTCCATAGAGCCTAATGCAAGTCAAGGAGTAGCACATATTGGTTTTAACAAATCATCTACCTAGCATATTTTGTGCAAACCAAAGGTATACTATCCCACATTCACCAAAAGATTGCAGGTATGTCATCGTCTTTGGCTCAAGTGCATGAATGACTATCTTCTATTCATTTAGTAAAATGAGAAAGCGATAGTCAAATACACCCAGAAGATATGGTACATTTTTTTCAAAATTCATAAACAAAAATCACCACCTCAAAAGGCAGACAAACCACTAGTAGAAATGACGATATTTTGATTCATTCACGACCAATTTTCAGCTGATCTTGTACGCAATTGTGCAACCACATTGCTGGTCACATATAACCAACTTTAGTTGGTACCAAATAATAGTACTGTTTTTCGACAATAGTACTCGCAAACGGCAACCACATTTTAACAAAATTAGAGGGGGAAAACCTCAAAACCCTAAACAGATCCATTTTCTTTAAAAGCATCATCTAGTTAGTTTACTACTACTATCAAAACCAAGAAAGCACTCACATAAGGCACCCAGTCGGCAGTCCTCCGGCGGAGATGCAACACGGGAAACTCGGCAACGGACCCGATCCTACTCCACCTCAACCGATGCAACTCAGTCAGAATCCCGGCCCTCAACACGGACGAAAACTTAACCGACTTGAATTTCCCCTTCCCATCGGTTCTAACACTCATCGTGAACTCCCCGGCGGTCTCATCCCTCCCGATGACCGGCGCGGCGCCTTCGAAATCGCTGGCGACGTCATACGCATTGGTGACGGAAAGAGTGGCGGGATCGAGAGTCAAAATCGAGGAGTCGGACAAGCATAGGATCCGCTTGTAGCGGCCGCGCCAGGAGTGCTTGACGACGAGGTACCTCGCGAGGTACTCCGGTTCCTCGGGGAATGAGGTGGAGGGATTAGGGTTAGGGTTAGGGTTTGGGGTGTCGGAGTGGCGACTTACGAAGTCCATGGATGAGAGCTGGTCGAGGTAGTGGCCGGGACGGGCATTAGGGTTGAGGACGGAGGAGAGGAACCACGCCGCAGCCTGGACTGGGCCTGGACGGCTCTGATTCGCCCCCAGGACGCCGTGAATTGGCTCCGACGGCCACGATCGATTCGGATCCGATCGGGGATTGCTGGGAATTGGGAAGAAGAGGGAGAGGAGAAGTGGGAATGGAGGTTTGCTTTCGTTTGGGCGATAACAGATCGTTAATGATTTTGCTTTAGCCAGTGGGAGGAGGTTTTGGTTCTTAATTACTTTAGTGGGGTTTTTTTTTTTTAAATTGTTTGTTTTATACTTTTATTCAATTCAGATTTCAGAAAGTTTAATTTATTTATTTATGAAGAAATGACAGTTTTCAATTCAGTAGAAAATGAAAGTTTTTTTTATTATAAATTTAGAATTGTTTATTTGGAGCATCATTTTTTCATATTTTGCGTCTAAAAAGTTGTATCCAAGACAGTTTTCTAATTTTTCATAAACTTGAAATTTCAGAAGATTAGACATCTAACTGAGTCAAAGTATTAAGTTAGGCCGGTATTGTTATACTCGTACCCACATTTGCCAAATAAATAAATACAAGTTACTAGTATGGGTTCATACTTGATTTGCAAATTTCATACTTATACTCATGCGTGATGTGATTACATAATAAATGGTTATAAGATTACTTGCGCGAATATACAAAAATCTCACTTTATAATACACAAATACAACCAAAATTCTCATAATAAAAAATACATAACATAAATATAAAAAAGTATTCAAGTGTAACTCACATATAAAATTTAAAACCAATATAAGTGTTGACTCATAATTTTATTTTAATTCATGAAAATTTAGCATTCAACAGAGGAGTCAATTACTGAAATAATATATTTAATTAACTTATTTGATTTCTATCAAATAATTTGTTGTCGTTATACAATGTAATATTTTTTTTTAAGTTTCTACTAATAAGATCGAAGAAACATGTATCGAATTTTTGAATAAAAAAAAACTATACACAATTGTGTCGGGATAAGTAAATCATTTTTTAATAAAAACAAATAAATTCGTTCACAATTACTTACTAAGTTTATGCTTATTTTAAAAAATAAAAAAATTACAAAAGACTTCTAGCTAAAAAAGAACTCAAAGCACGTTAAAACATAAGTCATATGCATATATTATTATTCACTAATTCAATAAACGTACAGAACCACTGTGTTGATGAACTGATTGACGGGTTTTGATGCAGTTTTCAACAAAAACCTAAATTGATCAGCTCCTCCCGTTTATACATCTGGCTAGGCCCAGCAATATATCTCATATATGCAACATAGTGTATTGTATGCTAAATAAAAGTTTAGTTTTTTATTTTTTACAAATAACCAATATTTATAGCACCCTTTTTCATAATTTTCGAAACCTCAAAACATGTACCGGGTATATATTAAATGTAACTAAAATAAAAATACAAGGAATGTGATTAACACATTTCAAAATTCAAAGATACAAAGTGATATTAAAACATAATTTAAGGTGGAACAAATCGTAAGCAAACCTTTTTATTTGGTAATTTCTTTTATCGTTTATGTGTTAATTTAATTTATTTTTAAAAGGAATGAAAATTTCTAAAAGTGTGCTTCGAATTAAAATTTACGATCCTAACTTCTTCTAAACTCTTTCGTCTCCTCTTTCAAAAGCGGTTGCATCACCTCTCGTCCCTTCAAAAGCTCCTATTTCAATAGAGCACCATAAATTATTATCCAAGTTTCTTCGAAAGCTTTTGTTCTCTTTTATACCTGAATCCCTCGCATCATTGACATTTCTTATGTAAAACACATAATCCACTTTGACAACATATATATGTCGGCACAATATCCACACATCCTTTTCGAAAGGCTGCCCGTGTCCATTTGAATCAATGATATAATTAAGAACATGAAAAACCAAAAGTAGATCAATCCACACACAATATAACTCAATTAAGATGCACTAATTTCCCAAAAAATACGCACTCAACACGACAACCTATTTAACAGACATGAATCATTGAGGTCGACATGATTACTTCTACACTCCCCACACGCGGCTACACTAAACATGGGATTCGGCAAGGAGCATCCGCTAGGCCCGCACCATAAGAAACAGATCTGTAACTTCGTGGTCGAAACCACACCAACGGAGCCGTCGCTCGGTCGGTCCATCAATCATCATCTCAGTAGGTGCTCATCTGAGGAAAACATAGCCGAAACAACATCGGCTCATCAATCATCATCGCCGGAACAACATCGGCTCATCAATCATCATCGCCGGAACAACATCAGCGGCATCACCGACACAGCATCGGTTGTCCAACAATACGTCCGGTACAGCATCGGACGAGTTCAGACCGAAGTCTGTCAGGTCATCAGGCTCCACGAGCCGCAAACACCAACCGCGCCGTTATAAAAGCAGGGCAGCGACCTCCGTAGCCATTCAGGCTGGTAGTCACCTCACACAACGACAGTCCCGTGCTCGCACAACATTATACATTGGGATCCGCGATCCCTCAGGTCTGCTACTCTACAATGAGTCAATCAATCCATCACATCAAGTCACGATCCATAAACGGAGGCGACACGTCCCGAACACCCACACTCTTCCACACGACGGTCCCTGGGCAGGCACGCGTAACGCGCCCACCGTCACCTCCCGGCTCACGCACAAGGCGAGGACACGAGTTTCCGTGGACAGAGTTGGCATCGTAAAAGGACTGGGTATTCAGTTCTATGCACAAACGATCAACCGAAAAAGGCAACCCAGTCGACCGCTTCCTCAAGGGAATCGGTCGACCGAAAGTCTGCAACGGTCGAACTCTCTGCGCAAAACCTATGTCCCAACGGTCGAACAGAGATCTAAAACCGGTTGACCGATACGAGGTCAAAATCTGAAGTCTGGTCAACATCTATTCAATACTACCGGTCGACCGACTCAGGGGTCCCGGTCGACCGAAAACTATCAGGGTATCCTAGCAGTTCTAAGTCATATAACGGTTGAACACATATAAATAATTGGTCGAACAAGCATGCATTAAATCCAGTACACTTAAGTTTCGGTCGAACGAACACAAGGAACCAGTCGACTGAAACACAACAGGCAATCCCGACCCACCAGCACAATGCACTACCGGTAGACCGCCACAAGATATCGTTCGACCGGTGATGGTTAAAGTCGAGCAAAATACACTACACCGGCGACCGCCCAAAGGAACCCGGTCGACCGTTGGTCGTCTGCAACCTTGCGCTAGCTAAGGATTTACGCCAAAACTCGTCGCCAAAGAGGTCTCCGACCTCCCCCGACCGACCAACACACCCCACACGAGGGTGAGCAACAATATCACACTAAGAAGCCGACACACTAAGAAAACGACGAAACCGCCGGAGCCTCGCTCGCGTGACATCGTCTCCGGTGTTTCTCCTCGCACGATCACCTCCTCGCAACGACCTCCGCACGCCTCACGCTGGACCAGCTTTCGCCTCCTCTGTCGCCGGAATGAGAAAAAGAATGGGAGAGAGAGAGACTTTTCTTCTTAAAACCCAAGCACTCATCCCTCGCCATCACCTCATCCACATCACCCTACACACCCCAACCCATCACCTCCACGCCGTCACTGTTCACGTCACCTCTTCCCCATGCAAATACCCACTAAACCCGGGATTAACCCTAAGCATGGGTTAGGATCATAACAAATAACCAACGTCATTCAATAAACTATAATTAAACTAGCAAAAAATAACTAAAACTTCTCTATTATCTTCCAAAAAAAACAAATATTCGGAGTCTTAACTGCATCATCAAGTTGTGTTTGTTCGACCGGTTTTGTTGCAATTCGAACATGTGTCAGTTTTGAAAGGGAAACGATCGACCGTTGTGCGTTGTTCGATCGACCGTTGTTGTCCAGTATTGATTTTCATGTCTTTTATGTGTCACCTTGTCCACTGAGACCCGTGTCCTCACCTCGTGCGTGTACCGAGAGGTGACAGTAGGTGCATTGATTATGCTTGCCTCGGGACCGTCGTGTGGAAAGGTCCGTGCACGTGGTGTTTGTGTCTGTGGTGGTTATAAATTGTTTTGTAGCTTGTGTGAGCAACAATATTTGCAGCTTTTGTGAGCATTTGAGGTATTTGCAACTTGTGTGAGCATACCTCCATTAACCGCGTGTATTGCGATGGGTACCTTTGTGGGACCCGACTGTTGTGTGGTAGGATTGATGTCCTTTAGTATCCTGGTTGGGGACGGTTTTATGTTGCCTTGTTGTATACCATGTTATACATGGATGATTTGGTCATGATATATATATGTATATGTATGTATATGTATATATATATGTATACATGCATGTTAAGGGAGATTGACATACAACGTTTTGTTTATGAAATCTCAAACATCGATTATGTTTGCATTTCAGGTCGTGATCGGCAGTAAGGGTGGTGATTGAGGATGAGCTTACTATGGGCCGGATCTCTCAATTTTTCTTTTGATGTTGTTGTGATTACTTGTATATGTGTTCTATATCCTTTTGACGTAATCACGTTTTTTTGAAAACTCTTGTATTATGGTGCACCTATGAGTATATGTTTCAGTAATATCCTCGTGTTGTTTTATTGATCATCGTTAAAATTTTCGTTATTTTCAGGGAGGTTACAAGTAAAGACTATAGAGTTAAGAGTTTAATTTTTAACCTACCCAAGTAAACCAGTGTAGTTGTAATACATAATGCAAGAAACAGTTGCAACTGAACTTCGAAGACAAACAAATAGTGTGCTTTTTCCGGAATTCCAATCCAAACAATATCATAATTACAGTCAATATATGTTTTCCAGTTATAGTCATTGGTCTTTACACGCGTCAAACCGAGAAAATTATGTGTCCGATGGTTGTGAAAAAATAGTAATTCCTTTTTACCATTTTTTATTGCACTAACTGAAATTCTGAAACACCACAAAAAATGATACGAAAAATGTCTAACAAGTCATGCATCTATCACTAACTAACATAAAGAAAATGTTCTGCAAGGTGTATGTTACTAGAATACATGAATGTCCTACAAGAAGCATAATTGATGCTATTGATGAAAGGAATGCAGAGCAATAACAAGAAAAACAATAGAAATTGAACTTACAATTAGAGTACTTTCTGCATTAGGATCTGTAGGACTCACAATTGGCGAACTTCCATCGAGAGGCTCGACAAAAAAAAAACAGCTAATCCTGTGGCTCAAACATCTGCTGAAGTCCCGCTTCCACTAAGGCGTTATATATAACCTTGTACATCATTTCCATTGTTTTGTTCTGGGCAAAGAGAGAGGAAGACATTTGAGTCTACATATCCATATGAATCTAATTGAGTTACATCTACAAATTCATAAAGGGAAACAAAGTTTACTTAGACGATGCCTGAGGGTAGTATTAACATACATACCTTGTTTACCTCGTTACTGGAATCAAGGGGAGTAATTCTTAACCTCTAATCTAGGGGTGTAAACGAGCCTAAACGAGTTAAACCCACGGTGTTTGAACTTGACTCGTTTAATAAACGACCCGAGCTCGGACTTGACTCGTTTAATAAACGAGTCAGATGTCCTGTTTGAGCTTGACTCGTTTGCTCGTTTAAGAACCTAAACAAGTTTTCAACTCATTTGAGTTCGTATAAAGCTTGATTAACTTGTTGTAAATCATACTATTTATATTTTATAAACATCATTAACATTTAAATGAGAAATTTTATAAATTATATAATCTACTTTTAGGTATTTTGGATATATGTTTATTTGTGACATATATGTAATATGTGTATAAACTTAAACGAGTCAAACGAGTTTTTATCGAGCTAACCGAGTCGAGCTCGAGATCCACTCTATATATGTAATATGTGTATAAGACTTGGCTCGTTTATCAAACGAGCGGATTTTGGTATTTGAACTTAACTCGTTTAATAAACAAGCCTAACTCGGGTCGAGCTTTATCGAGCCGAGCTCGAACAAGCTCACGAGTTCGAGCAGAATTTAACATCCCCACTCTAATCAATGAATGTGCAATTTGATGTGGTATTTTACTATGATATGTAAAATTGAACACCTTCATATATATATATATATGTCTTGATGGTTGAGAGTTGAGACATTGCTATATCAAGATCAAGTCTCTTTGAAGTTGTAATTGCAAACAATTAAGACGATATTTACACCTGCAAAAAAAATTTATTGAAAAATCAGTGATGACAAATAAGACGATAGATGAATTGAAATTTTATTTTGTCTAGAAATGTCAGCTCCTATTACTTCAATATACACGAATCAGAGTATACAACATATTCGTGATCCAGAGGGGGTCAAGAATCCGAAAAGATCAACTCCAAAAATGACAATGAATATGGTGTTTCATTAAATAAAAAACATAAATGTAAGGACATATTGCCATATCGGTAAACAACAAGAAATTCATTCCACTGGTATGTGTTAGTTTTTGACCATTACTTTAACAAGTTTCTCAAACTACTATTTGCTAAAATTTAGCTGGCACAGTACTCCAAAAACGGATCAAACGGTTTGTGTTAATTATATATGTTAAGAAGGTTGAGTATCACATGTGTTATATATAGACTTCCCTAGTATAATTGTGAAATTGTCTTTGTGTTGTCATATTGACATCCACACACCACACACCACACACCTTGTCTCCATATCATTTTGTAGATAGTGATCCCAAGGTCATGGTTGGGTTTGGTTTCCTTCATTGTAGCCTTTCTTTCACTTGCACACCAACTAACCTATCCACATTTTAATTTTTAGTGGTCACAATATCCTCAATTCCTCTCAACCAAAATCAAATCCCATCACATGGCTCTCCATCCCTCACAAGTTATTTTTTATGATGTTTGCAACTATACCTTCCATTTTAATGATATTTTCTTTAGAACCTTTAAATGAAATTCAATCACATATGCTCTTGAACTCGATATAGATCTACAATAACTGTTTTCTAAGAGTGAGGAAATATTGGTACGTTGTTTTTTTTATGATTACTATGGTTAATTTTAATTAAGTTATGTTGCGTAATTGTATTCCACCAACTAGTTGTTATGGAATTAAAACCTGCTTCCCAACCCCACCCAAGTAGCCATTGAACCAATTTGTATACACATCTTGTGTTGAATCAGTGACATCTGAACACACGAACCATTTCATATGGGTGTGACGCATGTGATGTGTGCTGATTTTGATGTACAAATTAAAATGTCAATTTAGAAATCCAACAACAAATATATAACATAATCAGATGGAAATGTTTAAGCACAAAAGAGGAAAAGTATAAATCTAAGTTATCACTTGAAATGAGAGTAAAAAGAAAACAATAATTTAGGGGGCGATAATTTCGAGTTTAAAAATGTATTTTCTATTTGAAACCAATCCCCCGTAATCATTTCCCTCTAATTAGTAATTACCTTCATTCCAAGCAATATCTAAAAGGAACAACCCAAGGCCATATGATGCAATCACTCAACATTGCTGGGTGTAAATAATAACAGCAAAAGTTGGAGTAAAATAACCTAAATATAGGAGACACCAATGCGGATATGCAAAAATCCCTGCTTAATTTTCCTTTTGAGCCCATTAGAGGTGAGTGTGCAATGTACACTCAATTTAATCAACTTTGTTTTCTTTCCTCTAGCAAAAGGATTTATGTGCTGTAGGTGAAGCTCATCTTGTCTCTATTTTCAATTTGGATCGGTAAGATGTTTTGTTCATAGCAAGTAACTAAGCAATATCTTTTATTTGTTTAGAGTGAGTTGTAGTCTTTTCAATGCATCAACATCTTGTCCTTGGTTTGGTTTCTGTTGAGAATTTAATTTAAGTCTTAAACATAAATTTCTCTGTTCTTCTATCGTAATTCCCTTAAAAAAAGAGTACACTACTGTCGATTAAAATGCTGCTGAATTTGCTATAAATGTTGTTTCAAACCAAGTCTTGCATTGTATATTGCCTTGAGGATTATCTTACAATCATATATTGTAGATATTGAATTTTGTTTTCAGATGGGAGACGTAGCCAAGGATTTGACCGCCGGAACGGTAGGCGGAGCGGCCCAATTGATCGTCGGTCACCCGTTCGACACCATCAAAGTCAAGCTTCAAAGCCAACCTACACCATTAGCAGGTCTATACTATATTTTATTTTCTTCTTCTAAATCTCCTTAATTAACTAACTAACTCATTTGACATGTACAATTAGTTATTTCTGTTAACTCTAACAGGTCAACCTCCAAAGTATTCGGGAGCCATGGATGCGGTTAAGCAAACGATCACGGCCGAGGGTCCAAGAGGGTTATACAAAGGAATGGGAGCTCCACTGGCAACCGTGGCCGCCTTCAACGCGCTTTTGTTTACTGTCAGGGGACAAATGGAGGCTCTGCTGAGGTCCGAGCCGGGAGCGGTCCTAACGGTTAACCAACAAATTGTGTGTGGAGCTGGTGCTGGTGTTGCTGTTTCTTTTTTGGCTTGTCCAACTGAACTCATCAAATGCAGGTTTTGATATCTCAACATTAATTTCTACTACCAATATTGGATTCTTTTGTTACTCATAAAGTGTTGGCAAACGCCCAACAATGACATTATTAGAAGGGATTTCATATTGGATAAGGGTACGTAGTAGTGAGAATCATTCATTAGTCTGCTGATTTCTTGACATGCATGTTAATAAAGTGTTGTTCATTTTAATTAGTCCTAAGATTTCCCTTCAAGTACTTATTCTCTGTTTTCTCAAGGATCTGTTTCAGTAAGTCACTAACATACACAATAATAAATAAAAAACAGACGATTTTGTTTAATAAATGGGAAAAGATTGATATAGGGAGCTGTCGTTACACTTGGTTGGTTCGTCATATTTCCAGAACTCAAATACTTAGTTAAAGGATTACAGATATAAATAATCTCCATCAAATTGTAGCAAGGTTCTCACATTGAATTAAGTTGATCAATCACCACTTTAAAATCAAATTAGTTGGGTAAGTCATAAGAACTTGTAAAATTGACCAATTATATATTCTGAAATTTGCCAAGACTTCCTTGGTTTTAGCTATGGAAGTCATCCCAAGCCTAAGTGGTTAATTTTCACAAAGAATATCGCATATTTTTTTTCATATTAAACAGAATTTTCATGTTAGGAAGATCTATTCTCAACAAAAACGACAACCATACACGTCTATAAGAAAAAAGGAAAAAGTTTATAACATCTCCAAAATTTTGAACCAAACAATGATGACAAATTTAACCATTAATCTATATAAACCTGATGTTAAACACCAAAGATCGAACAAAGTTTTATATATACTTGTATTCAACTCATTAATTCTGCTTAATTATTTTGTACATTTGGAGGAAAAAAAAGATTGCAAGCACAAAGCGCTCTAGGGGATGCCGCCTCAGCTTCAGGGATGGTGAAATATTCGGGCCCAATGGATGTCGCGAAGCACGTGATGAAATCGGAAGGCGGGGTAAGAGGCCTCTACAAGGGTCTCTTCCCCACCCTATGTCGCGAAATCCCGGGGAACGCGATGATGTTTGGGGTCTATGAGGCTGTAAAACAATACATTGCAGAAGGACAAGACACTTCGAATCTCGGAAGAGGCTCACTTATTGTCGCAGGAGGTGTTGCGGGTGCGGCATTTTGGGGTTCAGTCTACCCCACAGATGTGGTAAAGAGTGTGTTACAAGTTGATGACTTCAAGAAACCCAAGTATACCGGTTCAATCGATGCTTTCAAAAAGATTTTGGCGGGAGAAGGTGTTAAGGGGTTGTATAGGGGGTTCGGACCCGCAATGGGTCGGAGTGTTCCGGCCAATGCGGCTTGCTTCCTTGCCTATGAGGTCACAAGGTCTAGCTTGGGTTGATTGGGGTAATGTGTGTGAAGTTTAAATTCTTTGGTTGATGATCGTACCATGTTCCTTACTTTAATTTTTCATGGTTGAATGACATGTTATTTGTATCAACATCGTTCCAAGGCCATTATTAGTGGGGATGGTTTTAAAAGTTCTGCTGAGGCTAATTTTTTTTTAAAAGGCCATGGTTTAACTTTAAAAAAGTGTACAAACACTTGCACTACTATGTTCTCCCATTGGGCTTCTTTACTAGGCTTATGGTTCAAACACAATTTCAAGGAGAAAGAACAATTCATTGAATTATTTGAGTAGACTATGGGCTAATATTTTTATTTTCACGTAAAATTAGGAGTGACAATTTAAGTTATGACATAATAATCCGAACCCAACACGATAACGTGGGTTTGGGTTTGACATAAATGGAATTGGGTCATAATCGGATTAACATGATTGACTCAACATTTTGGTAACTAAATGAGTTGGGTTTGAGTTTAACACATATAACTCGTGTCCAACCTGCATGTATATATATATGTATGTATGTATATATATGTATATATATATGGTGTGCGGGCTTCTAGTTATAATATTACGTATAGTTACAGAATTAGTAAAACTCTTCATATTTTTCATCTTTTTATGGTAGAATATTTTAATTGGCGATCAATAACAAATTACAAAACCAATTTCTGGTAGTTCTCTTAATCTCCGAATAAAATTGTAATTTTTGTTAGAGTTTTTGTCATACATGAACATGATCCATTTAATAACGGGTTAGATGGGTTGGGCCAAGTTGGCACGATTTTAAAGGGTCGGGTTTGGGTTTCCTTCTTAACCTGTATATTAAACGAGTCTGGTTTTCTTTTTGTAAAGTGATTTGGTTGTAATTGAATTTGATACGAGTACGGCATGATAATTCGTATCCCCACTCCTACATAAAGTATAACTCATTCTATCAATATACAAACATTAGGCTACTAATTCGTCCTATTGCTTCCAGGATCGAAAACCTGCCTAATGCAGACTCGTACATTGTTTGGAGAAAAACCAATTGGCTTAGTGAAATGAGCTCTTAATCTTGTACTCTCTCAAAGTCGACATTATTTTTGGCTTTATTTGTTTTGGGAACTACTATTTGTCGCCCCAAATTACTTAAAGCGCCGAGGTTGACCAAAGATGTTGCCTCGTTTGGTCCAAACAAGTTGGCTCGTTGTTCCAAACAAGTAGGTTCGGGACGCAAATCTATCCCACTGGTGGGACACATTTGCGTCACGAATTGTCCGGAGTGGGACTGACTTGCGGGACACATGCATCCCGAATTTTGCTTGATTCAATCCTACCGTCTAGCAAGTTTGGTTGTTCCGTCGTAACATGTAACAAGTTCTCATGACCAATTAAATTGAACTACACATAATCGGTCCCATCATTTGCAATTGGGTATGTTTGTTTGTCAATGAAGTGGTCTCGTGTTGGACAAGTGAGACAAATTTGCGTCACGAACCGTCCAGAGCGGGACTGACTTGCGGGACACATGCGTCCTGAATTTCACTTGATTCAATTCTACCGTCTAACAATATTGGTTGTCCCGTCGTAACATGTAACAAGTTCACATGACCAATTAAATTGAACTACACATAATCGGTCCCGTCATTTGCAATTGGGTATGTTTGTTTGTCAATGAAGTGGTCTCGTGTTGGACAAGTGGTTTGATGTCTTAGAGAGAAATTAATTTTTTAAAGTTGTCTGTCGATTTGAGGGAACAGAAAATGAGCTGCGTCATTTTTTCCACCAAACAAGTTGTGTCGGTTTTACACTTTTACTTTTACACCCCAAACAAGCTGGGACACACCAGTCCGGCGTGGGATGCACTACGAGCCGAGTCATTTTCACCAAACGAGTTGCCTTGTTTTCACCAAAAGAGTTGCATTGTTTTCTCCAAACAAGTTGGGTTGTTCGGTCGAAACGAGAGAGAATGATGGTCCGAGTGTAAGGGGGCCTGCGGGGCCATCGCCGGGTTGAAATGTTTGGGATTTGGTGTGGGGATGGGGAAGATTTGGTGATTTTGTTTGGGATGTGAGATTGTGGTGATGATGGTATTTTTGGGATAAAATTGGAAATGTATTAAATTATATTTAATGTTTGACTTTCAAAAGAATTCTTTACAGTAATTGGCGTTATGTAACCAGGGGCGGATGTAGCCTTGTGCCGGGTGGGGCACGTGCCCCACCATTAAACAAAAAAGTTTCAAATTTCTTTTTAAATGGAAAAATACACCATTTATGACTAAATTTGACAAGAAGATTTCAAATACAGATGAAAAATATGTTGTCCCGGGAAGAATGATGTTTCGAGGTAGTAGTCCACAAGTGAAAAATTTGCATCATTTTCGAGTTGAAAGTTTTCTAAGTGTCTTTGATCTACAATTACAAAAACTTGAAAATCAGTTCAAAAATGTAAGCAAAGAATCACTTGTTTGTATGTCTTGTTTCAATTTCGTTAATCGGTTTTCTTCTTTTGACAAAAGGAAAAAAAATTTGGTCTGACTTGCTTAATTCTATCCTAATGAATTTTCAAGTGCCCAATTGATGTTATTTGAATATTCACTTGACAATTTCATTGTTGACATTCGAAATGATGAGATATTTTGGAATGTGAAGAATCTTAATGAGCTTTCCGTGAAACTTGTTAAGACAAACAAGCATGAAAATTATTCAAATGTCTACTTACTATTGAAGTTGATGTTACTTCTTCTCATTGCAAGGACATGTGTTGAATAAATGTTGAATCATGGGAGATCAAATGTTGAATGATTATTTAGTTACTTATCTAGAGAAAGATTTATTTTTTGGTATTAACATGGATGATATTATAAATCGGTTCAAAAATATAAAAACTCGTCGAGAAGAATTGTAATAATTTTAAAATACTATAAGGTTGTAATTGGAATTATTTACAATATTTTACTTCTAATTTTTCATGAAATATTAATATTGTTGGTTTGTATGTTATTTATTGGTTGTCGATTAGTGCAGTAGTGCGTGGTGTCCTACCATACTTGAATTTCTGGATCCGCCACTGTATGTAACTTTCGCTTTCCTACTTTGGCTATTTAATTTATTATCCCTATATTTAATCATGTTTTTCTTTCTTTCATTACTGTAGTTGGGTGATAAAAATGTTTAAAATAGAGATATCGTTGACATGTTGAGCTGCTTCAAAAATTAGTGGAGCAAGACAATGACATTGGGTAAGATCCTATATTATTGGTAATTATTTGCGGGAATTTTTGCAGAACCTCTAATTTATTGGCAATGATTTGTTTACACAATTTAATTAAAGTTCATTAGATTTCCTAAATCTAGCAAACGACGTCGGCCTGACTTTTCAAATGTATGTCTGGCCAATTGTGGAAGTTCACAGGTGCACCTAAGAATTTTACAAAAAACACAGGTTGAACGTACCATTTCCGTCTTTGCAAGCATACCCAAGCAAAAAAAAATTAAAAAATAAATACATGATTGTATCATCATCCTTATTTTGATTAGTCTCCAAGCATTGTAATCTCTAACCAACTCAAAGATGGCGAAGCAAAACCATTACCAACTTCTGATCCTCATCGTTCTTCTCATTCTATCGTCAAACGCAATGTCCACCGACGTCGATGTTGGTGTAGTGCTCGAGCTAGGACTTCCAATGGTACAGAGGTTGCAAACCAGCATGTCGATTGCCATCGAGGACTACTACGCCCAGCATACTAACAACAATACCTTCATAGCCATTCATTTCCGAGACTCCAACAATAGCACCGTTCATGCTGCCATGGAAGGTAAATCATCATAACCAAATAATTAATCAATCGATTTAAATTACTTCAGTTGGTAAATTCATGATCTTGAAATTAAAAAAAATATTTTTTTCCATAACGTATATACACGAGTGTAGCAAAGCATTTGATGAGTGAGGTGGGAGTGAAGGTGATCATCGGCCCTTTCAGCTCATCGCAAGCGGTGTTCATATCCGATCTTGGCACCAAACGCCAAGTCCCCATCGTCTCTTTCTCCGCCACAAGTCCTTCCTTGTCCACTTCCTTGGGCTCATACTTTGTGCGGACGACGATCAACGATTCTTCTCAAGTAACTGCTATCGCCTCTCTGGTGAACAATTTCCAGTGGAGGGAGGTTGTTCTCATTTACGAGGACACCGAGTACGGATCCGGATTCGTCCCTTATCTAGTTGACGTCCTTCAAGAGGTTGCAAGCGCTCGCGTCTCTTACCGATATGCGATTCCTATATCGACCACTAGCAATACGATGAAGGAGCGATTGAGAGAGTTGATGAGCATGCGAACACGGGTATTTGTAGTGCACATGACACCGCCTCTTGGGAGCAAATTGTTCTTAATTGCCAAAAAGTTAGGCATGATAGGGGATGGCTATTTTTGGATCATGACCGATGGTCTCACAAATGTGTTCAATGAATTAAACTTCATGGTGAGGACTAGAATGGGTGGCGTTCTGGGTGTGAGAGCTCACATGCCTTATTCGATAGACTTTTCAAGGAGATGGAGGGAGAAGATTATACTTCAAAATCAAAATTCAATACTCGATCCAACGGCTTACGACTTGTGGGCTTATGACACTGTCTGGACGTTGGCGGCTGCGGTCGAAAAGTTTTGGATCTCCGACCGACGGTTGAAGGTCAATACCAGCTCCATTAATGCTTCTCTAGTTGGTCGTGACCTACTTCTTGCTATTCGAGAAACTAAATTCGTAGGCCTAAGTGGGAACTTCAGCTTGGTCGACGGGCAATTGGAGCCACCGCCGTTCGAGTTGGTCAACGTCGCTGGCGGACGATTGAAATCGATTGGGTATTGGACACCAACACATGGAATTTCACGATATTATGATTCCGAAAGTAAACTAAATGACACCGAATGGCCGGTCAAGCTGAGGAACCAACCTAGGGGTTGGGAATGGCCGACCAACCGTAAGAAGCTGAGGATCGGAGTTCCAACATTCGACGGATTTAAGGAACTCACAGACAAAAGGACTGGATTGTGTGTCAAGGTGTTCGAGGAGGCCCTCAAAGAGCTACCTTACGACGTTCCTCACGAATACATATCGTATGATCCCAATGCTTCCTACGATAAACTCATCAAAGAAGTCTACTTGAAGGTGAACTAAGTACTCTTCATTTTCATTTGCAATTTATAACTTTTGGAGAGCTACACCAAAATTCACATGAATCTTATGCTTTTTTTTACTATAAATAGTTTTGTTTGTATAATACCGTTAGTATTTACCAACTAGCTAGGGTTTGTTCAATTGGTAGATTTTGATCTTAGATTAGCTGGACCCAGGAATCGAATCCCAGGATATTGTGAGTTACAAGTTGGAATATAATTTGAAAATACCGTTTAAATCTTCTCAAAATTTAAATATTAGAACTTGGTCAAGTTTGTTGATTGATTAATGTTTCTTGTAATCCATGAATTGGCAATGAAAATGACCTTCAAAACTATTTCAATGGAAAGTGAAAGGATGCTGATCTAATCAATCTCTTAAACATATATATATATATATATATATATATATATATATATATGGATTTTTTCTGCAAAATAATAAGTTAAAAAGAAAAAAAATGGAAAAATATACACGTGAGAAACTTAATTGACAAAGTATGCACATTGAAAACGACACATTTCATTAAGTAAAAACGGCACTGTAGATGTCGTTTTACCCTTAATGAAAATGGTATCACTAATGCCATTTTCACTTGGGCAAAATTTTTCTTGGTTTCGAGATGTCATTTTCATCTAAGACGTGTTGGTTCGCAACGTGTCGTTCGGGGGTCTTGCTGTAATCTTTAAATTGTTTGATCTGGAAATTTTTTAATCAAAAATTACTTACATAAAACTCGTTGTAATCCAACCTGTTACCACAATAATTCAAATTTATAACCCCACGTTACTTATCAAAAATTGGTTCGAAATTTTTGACGAGGGTTACGTTACTTATCAAAAATTTATAACCCCACATTACTAACAAAAATTGGATTATATTTGAGAAACTAAATTGACGAGGGTTACGTTACTTCTCACCGGGGAGCGAGACCCCCGACCGATCTGTTGCGAACCAACACCTCTTAGATGAAAACGACATCTCGAAACCAAGAAAAATTTTGCCCAAGTGAAAACGGCATCAGTGATACCGTTTTCATTAAGGGTAAAAACAACATCTACAATGCCGTTTTTACTTAATGAAAACGGCACCACATGTGCCGTTTTCAAGGTGCATACTTTGCCAATTAAGTTTCTCACGTGCATATTTTTTCAATTTTTTTCTTTTTAACTTATTATTTTGAATTTTTTTCCTATATATAACACATCTAGTTTCAATAATCTTCTATTTAGGGGTGTTTGTGCACAAAAAATCGTCAGAAAATGAATTCTGTGGTTAAAGGAAAATCAACGGAAAACAAAGAAAACTAGTTTCCTTTGATCAAGATTACATTGTTTGTGCAAGCCACTAAAATCCATTGAAAAACTTAAAAAAACGAATTAATTAACTATTATTTACGGAAAATCGATATTATTTGTAAATGTTGTATATATAAATGTATAATTTTATTGTGAAGAATATGTTGTACATTAAAATTTAAATAGACATTGCACATTTTGGTTTAATCTGACTCTAAAAGGCGATGCATGAATTATAATACATATACACTTTTAAACAATACACTAAATTAAAATTTGAATAATATTTTATTTTAACAAGACGATACGAAGTTCAAGATGTATTCTTATGGTTAATCATTATTATCTAATTTTATGGTATGTATAACTTTGTAACATAGATATTGTCATTGTTTTTTTAAAGATAATCATATTATTTAAATTTTTAAAATGATTTACATGTTTTGTAGTTAAACTTTTATGTAATAAAAATAAATATTAAATAAGTTTGATAGACATGTATATTTTTTACAACTTTGTTGCACTTTCCAATGATTTTCTGTATGGAGTATGAGAAAGTGGGATATACATACTTATGCTATGCAACTATATGGTCACACCTAAAATTTTCATAACCTAGCTATTATCATCAGCTAAAAGTTGTTCAATATTGAATTATGAGACACTTATTTGTCCGAAAGGGTCATCAATAGTTCCATGTTTTAATGGCATCAGTATTCCCCTGATCTAATTTAATTTAACCATCCAGTCCGACCATGTTTTCAAAAATAATTTTTGTAATTCACTCTATGAAATTGGTTACTAATTATGCATTAACAGAATTTCGACGCTGTGGTCGGAGATATGACCATATCATGGGACCGGGCAAAGATGGTAGACTTCACAACACCCTACACCGAGACTGGCTTTGTTATGGTGGTACCAATCAAGCGAGACTCGGACAAGTTATGGGTGTTCTTAGAACCCATGACAAGTGGTTTGTGGCTTGTAAGCGGAGCTTTCTTCATCTTTACTGGTGTTTGTGTATGGCTGATCGAACATAACGGAAACGAGGCCTTTCAAGGAACACTCTCCCAGCAGCTCGGAGCAACGTTTTATTTCATTTTCTCCACCATAGTTTTTTCCCATCGTCAGTAACATTTTTTTGTTATTCCATATTATCACATTAACAGTTATTTCCATGCAATCCCATAATTATTTCGGTACAAAATAAGAGATGTTAGAATTATTTTGTAATTTTTAAAATAGACAAAGTACAACTCATTTTTATTCAATTCTTTTAAATTTAGCTTTCAGACCATTTTCATTACAGTTACACATATTCTATCTTCATGTAGTAATTAATTTAAGTAGTACCTTCCCATCACTGAACATTTTTGGACCAATTTTTGATATAACATCTTCAAAGAAAAAGAAGGCCAATGGATTATGGATCCTCTAGTCTTGCTTCACTAGAAGGCAATTTTAGAACTTGGTTAATTTGAACATATATTATTTTTCTCAAGTCAGCAATAATACCCATTGACATGAAAGATGATTGGAAAATTGTTTTTTTGTGATATATATTAGATGAACGCGCGTCAAGGCATTCAATCAAATTGAAAGGTTCATTTTGTATGTGTAAAATATTAAAAAAAATGGAGGGTGTTTTGATATTGGAAAAGTTATAAGGCATTTCTGGTATTTATTTAGAGCATTTATTTGATCATCCATCCCTATGAAAGGCATGCATTACAGTGACTAACCTTGAGGATTATGTGATTTGTTGCAGAGGAAAGGGTGACAAAAAATCTATCAAGAGTTGTCCTGATAATGTGGGTCTTTGTGATCCTTATTTTGACCTCAAGTTACACTGCGAGCCTTTCGTCGATGCTTACGACGAAGCAACTACAACAAAGCATGATCACAAATGTTAACTCTCTTATACACAATGAAGAGAGTGTTGGGCACATGAGCGAGTCCTTCATCAAGCCTCTACTCATCAACCTCGGTTTTAATGACTCCAAACTCAAACCATATTCATCACCAAAGCAGTATCATGAGGCGTTATCAAATGGAAGTGTTTCCGCGATATTCGACGAGATTCCCTACATCAAAGTTTTCCTTTCCAAGTATCCCTCACAGTATGTGGTGGTCGGGGAAGCATACAAGAGCAACGGGTTCGGCTTTGTGAGTACTTTCTAGCTCCTTCTATCTTGAATCGTTCAGACCGAAAATTGACGTAGAATTCTAATAATATAGTGTTTTGCATCAATACCCTCTAATCTATTAACGTGAGAACGCCATCACCAGGCATATATACCGTCCATTCTCATCATTCATGCCCTTGTCCTTTGATGTTAGTTAATTAAAAATCTAGGTATATATGTTAGGTTTAACAAGTAAATGACATTTCTACCGTTGAACACATTAGTTATATACAAGTAGTGCTACCAATGATTGTAATTAATGTAATTCCGTTTCGACTTTAGGTTCTGCCAAGAGGTTCCCCTATGTTGCCAGACCTCTCAAGAGCTATCCTAAGAGTCAAGGAGAGCGATACAATGACAAAATTAGAGAAAAACGTATATGGAGACGAGTTATTTGGGCCTTTAACGTCTTTACAAGAGGAAGACACAAGTGATGCGATCAGCCTAACCTTGGAACGTTTCAGGGGTCTTTTCCTCATCACTTTGGTTACCTCTGCTTGTGCTCTATTACTACATCTTGTGATTGTTCTTTTGAGAAATATTAATTTTTGGGTGCGATATTTATATTATTAGACCTTATGTTTATGACATTGAGACGTGATTTATATAGACTGTTACATAGTCGTTGTAATCAAATATACAAGTTGCCTTATTTGTGAGATTCATTCCATTGATTTGTGGTTGCCTTTCCTGGAGGAATTGTTGGTGTGTGGATGGCGTTGAGATAGACCGTTGAGAGTCTGAGCCGGTTTTGGTGTGTATGCAGGCCCGGCCCAATAGCAGGAGCAGGGTGAGCTCCTGCTCTGGGCCTCATTTCGGGCCTCATTTTAAGGGGGCCTCAATTTTTTTTATTTATGTACATAGGCTTATTGGGGTTGCAAAGAAAATTAGTGTTAACACATAAATAACACATAAACATTGATAAATTTGTCTCAAATATTGCTAAGAGGACAATTTTTTTTATTAATATTGCATTAAGTTAGTGAAATTTTTATTATTTAAACTAGGAGGATAAAAAAATTCAAATTTAGGAGTCTCGTTGTTGATTTTCGCACAGGGTCTCAAAAATTTTCGAGACAGCCCTGTGTGTATGTATGTATTTCAACACACCCCTCAAGTTGAGCTCGGAACATGTTGAACGATCCCAACTTGTGGAGAATACTTTGAAATTGTTTTTGGTCCAAGGCCTTAGTGAAGATATCTGCAAGTTGGTCTCTGCTTTGGACGTAAGGAACTTCGATCTCCCTAGCTTGGATTTTCTCTGATGAAGTGGCAATCAACTTCGATGTGCTTGGTACGTTCGTGGAAGACCGGGTTGGAGGCTATGTGGCGGGCCACATGATTATCACAAAACACAAGCATGGGCATTTCGCATGGTATCTTTAATTCTCTGAGGAGTTGTTTAAGCCAGATTAATTCACTGGTGTTGGAGGCCATTGCCTTATTCTGCTTCAGCGTTGGATTTTGCCACGACATTTTGGTTTTTGCTATTCCAAGTGACGAGATTTCCGTAAACGAATGTACAAAAAGTAGTTGTTGATTTTCGATCGTGATTGTCGGTCCAGTCTGCATAAGAGTAGTCAATTATAGAATTAGAATTATTATTTTTCATCTGTATGCCATGACGTGGGGTTTTCTTTAAGTATCTAAGGATTCTATCTACAATGTCTAGGTGATGTGTGTGTGGTGCATGCGTGACTTGACTTATAATACTAACTACATATGTTATGTCAGCTCCAGTCAGAGTGAGGTAAATGAGCTTTCCTACTAGCCTTTGAAATTGTCCTACGTCTTGTAGGGGTTCCCATAGTGGGGTTCACCTTGTGATTTATCTCGATAGGGGTGTTAGCAGGTTTAGATCTTAATTTCCCTGTTTCTTGTAGGAGGTCTAGAATGTATTTTCGTTGTGATAAAATATTCCCTTTTTTGAACGAGCAATTTCAATACCCAAAAAATATTTCAGGAACCCTAAATGTTTGATATCAAATTTAGATTTTAGATATGATTTAACATGATCAATTTCCCTATCATTGTTTCCAGTGATTATGATATCGTCAACATAAATTAATATGACAATGGTGGTGTTGTGGTCGTGTTTGGTGAACATAGAAGCATCATCGGAACATTTTGAAAAACCATATAATAAAAGAGAGTGACTTAGTTTGGCATACCATGCGTGGGGAGACTATTTCAATCCGTAAATTGATTTGTGGAGTTTGCAAACTTGATTGTTCGTCGAGTTGTACCCCATGGGTGGAGTCATGTAGACTTCTTCCTCCAGATCTCCTTGGAGAAAAGCATTGCGTACATCCATATGAAATAAGTTCCAATCCTGATTGACAACAATAAAGAGAAGGACACAAACCATGTTCATCTTTGCAATGAGAGCAAAGGTTTCCTGATAGTCTAAGCTATAAGTTTGGGTGTATCCTTTAGCCATAAGACGAGTTTTATATCTTTCAATTGTTCCATCACTATTGTACTTAACTTTGTAGATCTATTTACATCCTACAAGTTTAATTCTTGGTTGGAAAGGGAGACGAGTCCAAGTTTTATTTGTTACTAATGCACTTAATTCATCTTTCATGGCTTGATCCCATTCGGGATGAGTTAAATCTTCAGGGTAGGAGTTGGGTTCTTTATGTTCATCAATTTTGGTTAGGAAGGCATAATGGTTAGGTTTTATGTGATTAGAGGACATGCAATTCTGTATAGGGTAGGTTACATTGTATGAAATGAAATCTTGGAATCTGGGCGGAAGCCGAGTTTGTCTAGTTGACCTCCTTCTTGTGGTCTCCTCTTCTTTATCACTTACCTGTTGTCCTGGATTTACCTCTAGGTGATTGTCTCATTCTTCCCCACCATTTTGAGTGTTGGTTTCCTCAAGAGTTTGAGGTATTTCTTCGAAGTCATCATCCACTGGGAGTGGGATCCCAGATTCAGTAGAGTTGTCTAAGGTTTCCTTGTTGACCTTAAAGTATGACTCACCTTCAAAGAAAGAAACATCCCGAGAAACATACAATTTACAATTATGAGGATCATAACACTTGTATCCTCTTTTTTGAAACAAATATCCTAAAAAACAGTTTTAACAGAATTGCAATCAAATTTGTCAGTTTTTTCTTATTAACAAAACATGTACAACCAAAAGTCTTAAGATGATCAATATTCATTTTCCTGTTATTTAAGATTTCTAACGGTTGTTTATTTTGAGTTGTGGGAGTAGGAATGAAAGGAATGTGTTCTAAAATTTTACTTTTATATGTCAATTATTATGAATTGGATGTGCAAACATTTTGTTCCTTAATTATTGTATTCGTCTTTTGGAAGTGTTAAGGAAGATGCTCTTGGTCCTTAACCGTAGAGCTCTAAAAGATAATGATTTACATAAATCAAAAGTTATTCACAATCATGGTAATTGACACAGAACATTAATTACCGAGATAAAATTGGCGTGTTGATCATCGATTATTGTAGCTCTACAAATATTTGGCGACACGAGTATATAAAAGAGGAAAATGATTACTTTTATATATTGAATAGAACTAACAAGTGAAACATTATAGATTTGTGTTATGTGTCATTAATGTTTTCACTGTGTCTTGAATCCTAAGATACGAGACTTACGTCTTTTCACATGTGTTCAATTTGATTATTGTCAAAAGCTATCAATGAGAATAGTGATAAATGCAATAATTGGTTGAGCCCAACTTGTGTTGGGAAAGATAGTTAGTCAAAAGATTATCATTGCCCCTCTAAATTTGAGTGATTATATTGCATGACCCATTGATAAAGCAAAATTATAATATGCACAATGTGACTGTAGTTAAGTTACATATTTATAATTGGCTTAAGAGATCAAGAAATAAATATAGAATACAAATGTGACACATTTCTACTTCGTATATATTCTCAATATCGTGAGGCAAGGGATAGATACAAGTGATGTCCTTACATCACTATATTGATCGTGTTTAGTTCAAGTGAACAAGACGTTTATGCTAATTGGGTAACTATAATGTGTAGCTAGATACCATTTATAGTTTATGATATTAAGTGTTTAATGTCATTGTCAATCTAGCTTAGATTCTCCTATAGGTCACACCACAAAATTGGAAAACAAGAAGCTTGATTTTGTGTTCATATGATGTATCTGGTTTTGTGTGAAATGAGATACATCTGGTGAATCAACAAAATCGATGTGTCATGAAAATTGGCATAAATAGAATCATGGATAAATTCATATGAGATGTATGTATTATGAGGTGTAATGATTAGACATCACATAAGATAATATAATACATGATATATGAATTTGCTGAAAACCCCAATGATCAAATTTTGTTGGAAGTAAATCCAAAATTTGACAAAGGCAAATCAGGGTCAAACGGTAGATTGTTTTGAGTTCGGTCGACCGGGTTCTTCGGAATGGTCAACCAGATAAGGATCAGATACGTGGGTGGTTGACCAAAATTTATCAGGATGTGTCTTGATAATAAGTTCAGTCGATCAAAAATCTCCAGGAATATCTTGGTGATATAACTGCCGACCGGTTTAGGGACACGGTTGACCGAAATGTACCAGGAGAAATTTTGGTAAATAAACGGTCGACCGGAGTGAGATGTGGTTCACCCAATATTTTCCAGGGACTTTTTCTCATGAATATTCGGTCGCCCGTCTAGCGCACGGTCCGACCAAACTTATAAAGTCTTAACTGTTCAGTCGTTCGATTGGTGATTTCGGTCGACGGTTAGGCACGATTCTGCCAGAATTATTAAGAGAATAATGTTGATCATGAGCTGTATTTATTCCAATTATGGTCAAATATTTTTTAGGATGATTATTTGTCAATTAGTGATTGGTTTAAGGAGAGAACGTACTCTCATTCCATGCCATGTTATTCCAGATTTTGTGGTTGTTCTTCTATCACCTAAAGCTCTGTAAACCTTAATTGCCCTGAGTAGCACAAGTGAAAATATCATTCAATAATACTAATAAAAATCCAAGAATTACTTTTTTCACAACTAAACGAACTTACATATTTAGAAGTTTCTTTATTGAGTCCCTTGTTTTATTCGACCCCAACGGATCAAACCAATATGCCGAATTAGTCGTGGGGCATACAACGACAAGCATCCAATGAGCCCTGTTATATATATAATTAGAAGCTTATTACAAAATAAAATTTCACTTTGAATTACAAAGTTTACCTCTCATGATAAGGGAGCAGATAATATCTTTTGTCTTCTTCTTTAAAGAATGTCCCAAGTTGACCCGATTTATCATCATTCCCGTATATATATGTAAATGGACTGATAAATCCAAATACTTGATCCTCGGGAAATATTGACCTTCTGGCATCGTAAAGATGTCTACAAGTATAAAAATTATAATTTATTATAGTTTTGATAAAATTATTCAATACTTTTCATTGTATACAAAAAAACACTTACTTCACTTGCACGTCGATAATCATGATACACAACGAATCCATCGCCATGAACTGCATGATATCCTCTTTGGTGACGTACAAAGCGGGAGGCAACCCTTTATCCCCCTCCAAGTCCAAGGTACTTAGGGATTGTGCTTCCCTACCTACCATACATTGATACAACATTTTGCACCTACTTGGAAGCGAATTAATGTTGATCGGAGATTGGTTGTTTGACCCTTTGCTCCGGGGGCTTGACACCTTACAAAGATGTATATAACCGTTAAAATACAATTGTTAACAAATTTGAAGTTTAAAGTCTTTCAAAGTTAAACTATACCTCATGTTTGTCGTTTAGCTCTACTAAATAACTAGGCCAATGCACGAACCCACCGATAGCATCGCCGAGAGTAACAATCTCTTCTTCCGGAAATGACACAAAAGCACCAGGATCTAAGCAACTCTCAACTGCAACCTTCAATTCTCCCTCTCCTACCTCTGTGAAGTGGTGTCTGGAGATGTTATAAACTTTCCCGTGTCCCACCAATCTTCGATCAGGGTCTTCGACAAATAAAGCACATCTAGATCCATCCGCGAACTTTCCAAACGAGGGACAATTCTCGAGAATGAGACACGAAATCATCATGTCGATGAGGGCGGAACACTGGTGGAACTGGAGTAGTCTCCGTGGAAGAACCGGTCTTACGACGGGTAGGAGAAGTAGGCAAATCACGATCCAATCTCTCCGTAAGAAGTTGCAAAGACTTCTTCAAATCTGCGATCTCTTGCTGGCATTTGGTATGACCAGTCGTCGAAGTAGACCGTTGAGTCTTCCCATAATATTGTCGAAGTCCAACTCTACTCCCTACCCCTCGCACACGACCGGGGTGTTCGTCGTTTCCCAAGGCCTCGCGTAGAATATCATTCCGACCATCGGAAGCAAATTCGCCTTGAGATTCTCTCAACTTCAGAGAGTCCTAAGTTTAAAACAATATTTACTATCATTTGAGCAATATAAAATTAATGATTCTGAATTAATAACATATATATAAG
The DNA here is from genome assembly GCA_963682175.1 of Triglochin maritima. Lineage (NCBI taxonomy): Eukaryota > Viridiplantae > Streptophyta > Magnoliopsida > Alismatales > Juncaginaceae > Triglochin > Triglochin maritima. Next base: position 36,499,950 of record OY821786.1, read on the forward strand.
TGATGCAACTTACTATCTTCGAGCCGATAGCTTGCGACTCGTCTGTGACGTACTCCCCTCTGGAGTTTACTCTCGCTCTCTTCCAAGAATCACAACGAGCTACGGGAGAAGGAGGAGATATGTTACTTGCTTGCTCCTCACTCATACCAGAGTCAATTGCCTCCAGTCTCTTCTGAGCAATTTTTTCAGCCATCATTTGTGCTTCTAACTTCTGGTACCCTGCTCGAGACATACGATAGGTATACTTGTTAGAAGATCTAATCTTTTGGTTTTTTGCTCGGATGGCCTAAAATAAAGTTTATTAGATTGTCACTAAAATCAATAACTAACAAGTTTGTTTTGAAACTCAGTTACTATATTATAAATTAAACTTAGTATACCTCAAACTCCGGGCTATCTCTGGATTTTCTGAATAGCTCCCATTGATTCGGAGTGATAAAGTTATAGACGTTGCATGGATTCCTATCCTGGTAGTCTCCGAATATGTACTTGTTCGTTAAATTTGTTTTGAAATCCCTCCAACGAACTGACATGTATGTCATCCACTTCTTCTTCAACTTGTCAGTGGCTTGGAACTCAAAAGATTCCTACAACATGTTAACTTTATATATATATCAAAAGTTCAACTAAAACTATAGAAATCTATAATGGAACCATTACCTGCACATTATCCCATATTGTGTCCTTCAACTTCTCATCTACATCAGCCCAACTGGATAAACAAATGTCAACTTTGGCCCTCGCTAAGCTACCCAGAAAACTTTTCCAATTATCAGACAGCATGCCTAAGGGCTCAAGACGGTCATCAAACTGGATTGGAACTCTACCGTCTCTAGTTCTTCTGCCCACGAATTCTTTCATGAGACAAGGACCTCGTGTACTGTATGTCTTCGAACCTTCAGACTCGGAGGAAGTGGGTTTCTTTTTCGGAGCCATTATACTATAAAAGATAAATTCAAGTAATTAAATAAGGTAAAGACATGGATTAAATGTCTATTACAATGTGTTACAACAGAAAATTTGCACCTTTACTGTTTTTTTTCCTTAATGGATTTTCAATCCATATACCTTCACCGTGGTCATCTCTAAACATACAAGTCTCAACATCTATTTCTTCATCTACTGAGTTCAACTCAGGTGCTTCCTTAGAGAAAGGTGGTGTCTCTTCATACTCGATCAGACTATCATCTGATACAATATTTTTCTTCCCTTCCAAAATTACTGCCCATTTCTTATCACACGAATCAGCCACATAGAAGACTTGTTTCGCTTGGGAAGCTAGAATAAAAGGTTCTCCTTTATACCCTTGTTTTGAAAAATCAATTAAAGTGAAACCATAGTCATCCACTCGAACTCCTGTTTTATTACAGCCCACTTGCATCTAAATATAGGTACTTTGAATTTAACAAAGTCTAGCTCCCATATATCTTCAATTACACCGTAATAGGACATGTCGGCGTATACAAGATTCTTGTCTTTAGAACTAGACAAATGCAAAGACTCTGCTATTAAGGTGACGCCACTGTTCTGAACAACACTTTTCGCATCTTCACAAACTGTGTAGAAAGAATATCCATTGATATCATAACCACTGTAACTTATAACAACAGAATGCGGACCGTAAGCCAACCACTGTATTGTCTCAGAAACATCACGCTTGTATGCTAGATTTTTTAACCAAGAGATGAAATTCTTATTGTGACTATTAATTACTTGTTGATCACTCCACAAAGGATTTCTTTCCTTTAGAAACTTCATGTGTTCATTTAGGTATGGTTGAACTTCATTCGAATTGCATAACACATAAAAATATGCTGTCATTAAGTCATCGCCATTTGGATTTAACATTTTCATCCCACGTGTCCCTTTACCATCGGCACATTTATCATGATGATTCTTCGGAAGTCCAACAGTTTTGGTGTTTGCTAGGTATCCAGTGCAAAACTCGATAACCTCCTCAGCTATGTATCCTTCAACAATACTAGCATCTGGTCTTTGACGATTTTTGCAATAACCTTTCAACACTTTCATATAACGCTCGAAAGGATACATCCACCTTAAGAAAACTGGTCCGCACAATTTAACTTTTCTAACCAAATGAATAACAAGATGAATCATAATGTCGAAAAAATCCGGGGGAAGAACATCTCCAACTGACATAATGTGACCATAATTTCATTCTGTAACTTGTCTAACTGCACAGGATCGACCACTTTACTGCAAATCTTATTGAAAAAGGAACACAACTTTATTATTGCTTGTCTAACATCTTTCAGTAATATGGATCTCAGTGCTACAGGTAACAACTGCTGCATTAAAGTGTGACAATCGTGAGACTTCATCCCCACAAGTTTCAAATCCTTCATAACAACAATATTACTGATATTTGAAGAATAACCTTGTGGAACCCTTAAATCGTGCAAACACTGACAGAGAATTCTTTTCTCCTTTCTAGACAATGTATAACTAGCTGGAGGTAAGTAATTCCGATCTCCTTTCTTCTCTGGTGCCAAAATTGCTCGTATACCAATATCAACAAGATCAAGTCTTGCATTATATCCATCTTTGGTTTTACCAGGTATGTTCAACAGAGTGCCAACAAGACTATCACAAACATTTTTCTCTACGTGCATCACATCAATACAATGTCTAACTTCTAAAGTTTTCCAGTAAGGGAGATCAAAAAATATTGATCTTTTTTTCCAACTACTTTTTTCGTTTGCTCGTTTGTACGGTTTTCCAAATTCACATTCAATGTTCCTTACACGTTCATACACCTTTTCGACGCTGATTTCAACTGGCGCATTCTGAAACTCCTGTTTTCCGTTAAATGCCTTCTTCAACCTACGATAAGGATGAGAGTTCGGCAAAAATCTCCGATGATCGAGATAGACAGTCTTAGAACCATTAACTAGTTGCAAAGAACATGTATTTTCCTCGCAAATTGGACAAGCTTTATGACCTTTGACTGAATATCCAGACAGATTACCATAAGCTGGAAAGTCATTAATCGTGCAAAATATCATTGCCCGCATTACGAACGACTCCTGACGATAAGAATCAAAAACTGACTCTCCGTCATCCCATAATTTCTTTAGGTCATCAATTAAAGGTCTTAAATACACATCGATGTCGTTTCCAGGTTGTTTCGGACCAGAAATCATTAAGGACAACATGATATATTTGCGTTTCATGCATAACCACGGGGGCAGATTGTAAATTACAAGCAGAACGGGCCAAGAACTGTGAATGCTACTCAAACTACCAAAAGGATTCATTCCGTCAGTACAGAGCTCAAGTCGTACATTCCTCGATTCTTCACCAAACATAGGAAAGTCGACATTTATTTTTTTCCACTGAGGTGAATCTGCAGGGTGATGTAGCAACTGATCATTTGGTTTCTCACGATCAGCATGCCATGTCATGTTCTTGGAATCCTCTTTACCCACAAACAAACGTTTAAGCCTTGGTATTATCGGAAGATACCACAAAATCTTAGCAGGAGGTCCTTTGATTTTCATCTCATCAGCCTCTTCATTGTGGTTTGGTCCACTACGTTTCATTTTGTATCTTGAAACATTGCACCTGGGACAGGAATGTAAGTTTTCAAACTCACCCTTATACAATATACAATCATTCGGGCATGCGTGTATCTTCCTATATTCCATTCCCATAGGGCACAACACTTTCTTTGCATCATAAGTTCTATCTGGCAACTCATTATCATCTAGAAGCATCTCTTTCACTAACTTCAACATTGATGTGAAACTCACATCGGACCAACCATTTCCAGCTTTTAAATTGTACAACTTCAACACCGCTGACAATCTAGTGAATTTGGTACAATTCTTATGCAACGGCTTCTCATTGTCACTCAACAAATTACCAAGTAAATCAGGGTTGGACGAAAACTTTTCAGCCATATCTTGAACCATTTCCTCTAAGTGATCTTCCACACTAACATCTTCTCCATCATTCTTGGAACGACTACATGATTCATTTTCGCCGTGCCATATCCACCGTCTGTAATTTAGGTCGAAACCTTTCTCAAACAAATGATCTTTCATTTTCCGAAAAGTCAACACTGACATATTATGACACTTATTGCACGGACAATACGCCATGTCGCTGTCTTTCATTTTCTTAGAATGTTTTTGGCAACCTCTAAGAACATATTCACTCCGTTCTCATACTCATCACTCAATCTGTTTGAAACTATCCACTCTCGATCCATTTCAATCTAAACAGAAGCAAAAATGATAGTTATTATTGAAGAAAATAAATAGAATTTCAATTTAAAAGAATGTGTTCGTAGATGAGAAGATTCGGAGACATTAAGATGAGAAAAGAATGACTCAGAGGAGAAGAGATGAAGTCCTTAATCTAGCGTGGAATAAGGAAGGTTAGAAATCTAACTAAACAATCAAGGCCAAAACAAACCTAAAGTCCACTATAGGTCCTTAGTAATAGACGACGCCTAACTTCGAGGTCCCACCGAGGACCACTAGTCTGTAGGAAATCAAGAACCCGGAGGTCCCTAATATCTCAGGGAGACTAGATGGGCAACGACGTTCAGGCCGAAACGGTCTTAAACATCGAGGACCACTAATCTATAGGAAATCAAGAACCCGGAGGTTCCTAAAATCTCAGGGAGACTAGATGGGCAACGACATTCAGGCCATAACGGTCTTAAACGGTTTCCTCTCCTTAATGCGTCCGAAATTCCTAGGGGCCAACGTCTAATTGATTTTATTAAGGCTCTTTTATTAAGTGGTTTCTGGGCCAAGGAAAGGGTGATGAAATCCCCCACCTAATCTCCTATAGGTGACTGCCCCCTAAGTGTTTTTCATACTTTAATCTAACAAACAACACACCAAACAAATACTCACCTCACTCTTGTTCCAATGCAAGTCCTACTAACTAATGCGTGATTTCTAATGAATGATGAGTGAAAGATAGTACGTACCTTACGCCAGCAATCTACGACAGAAATCGTAAATAATCGAAAAATACAATGCATGCAAATCCTATATGATGAATGACTTAGCAAATATTGTCTAATCTTTTGCTTTGGGTTATTAAAGGCCAGGTTGTTTAAGGGGGGCAATGAGTTATTATAAACTAAACATTTAACTAAACAAAGTAAATAAACATTTAACTAGACAAAACATAAATAAACATTTAACTAGACAAAACATAAATAAACATGAAAGATCATTTTTTCAGCATAAATAAACATAAATAAACATTTAACTAGACAAAACATAAATAAACACAAATAAATGTATGAACTCACTAAACTAAAGATTTATTCTAATTTAGACACTTTTTATGCAAACCCATAGAAAACTACACATATATACAAATTGAAAACTTAACAATCTATTATATGATCTGTTGACTCATCTAATGGATGGATTTCGGATTATCTTCCGGAATTATCGTCTAATGGGATATTATTATTTCTAAACATTTTTGTTTAGGTATGCTTTTGTAGCCTCATCTGAAGATAAGAAGTTGGTAATGATAGATGAAAGAAAATGATCTCTACACTAGATTCATTACACAAGTACTTGTCCCTAAGTGTTAGAACTCGAAATTCTCGTTCTAATTTTTGACATTTATTTTTGACCCCAACAGTTCCAAATAAACCTTAAAAGTGTTCTCTAAAGCCATATATACTAATTGTTTGTCCTTAGAACAGAGAATAAATTGTTTAATTTCCTAATGGCAAGAGTTGTAGCATTTAATTAACAAACTTCTGATAAACATTGGAAGTACCATTTGATCTTGGAATGAAATTGAAAAAAAAATGGACCACACAGTGCGGAAGAGCTTACAGAGTCAAAAAACAAATACCTAATATTGCCAAAACTAAAGGGTCAAACAAACGCCATACTTATCGAAGATGAACGTAAAGGGTTGAATGAGGGCTTTGATGGATTCCATACAAACACATACCACCATTTGTTTGTGATAGTAGTTAATAACTCGCAAGTGGAATGGGAGATCCAAACAAAGCCCGATATTCCTTTGGAAGAAAAGACAAATGGTTGATGGAAGAAAACTTACATGTGGAGAGAGACGGAGGAAGACGGGGGAAGAAGGAGAAGAGGGCCGGAGATGTGGAGGAGAGTTTGGGAGCTCGCTGCGGTGCCGGAGACAGTGCAGATCGGTCGGAGGTTGGTCGCGGAGGAGAGTTCGGTCGCGGGACGGCTAGGGTTTGGGTGGGGTTTCGTCTGAAATGAATGAAAGAAAACCGTCTGTCTGATTTCTTTAAGACCTATAGACGTCGGATGTTGTATAACGCCGACGTCTATACCTCGACGTCTATGTGGATGACTTATAGACGTCGGTTGTCCATTACGTCCGACGTCTATACCCTATAGACGTCGGATATAAAAGGTACACAAACAACCGACGTGCATAGGTCGACGTCTATAGGGTATAGACGTCGGCTAAACATGTTATTCCAAAACCCGATGTCTATAGTGTCACATAGACGTCGTCTTCCATTACAACCGACGTCTATTCTGTCCTCTCCACACTAGACGTCAGTGGTTGTAACGGCCGACGTCTATTTGGCGACGAGTAAAGCCAATTCTGCACTAGTGATTTCCATTAGTAGTCCAATCTGTAATATTTCTTGGGCAAATATACATTATAGTAGTAGAAATTGTCCAAAACATTTTTTTATAGTCCTAAACTTTAAAATGTAATTAACTAATTATCCTTTTATAATAAAAAAGGTCTTGAACGAGCGCAATATGTCATTATTGTAACATCCCGAAACAACGAAAATTTTGAAAATTCATAATCACATCAATAAAGGCTAATAATCAAGAAGGGACTGTTACTTCTCATAAAACAAATAGCGGTGCACCAAATTACATCAGAGTTTGTCAAAATGATACATGATTACAACAGAACGACAAAAAGAAGATAAAACGTAATCATGTTGACCTCAGTGGTCCGAGTAGAGGATCCGACTCCAAAATGCGCGTGCCCGCCGATCACCACCCAACTGGACCTACTGCGGTCCTGAAAAATATATATAACAACAATGCATGAGTTTCCAGAAGGAAACCCCATATGTCAACTCACCTATATGCATGCATTACACAAATGAACCTATCATACTAGTAGCATGTCATGACATCAACAGAAAGGAAAACAGTTCCCCCGAAGGGTAAAACAGGACATCAGTCCGACAGTCAACATCGGGTCTCCCGAGGAGACCTACCGCAGGCACATGCGGTCTAACAGCATGCGACATCGCACCCCCCCCCCCCCCACACGCGGCTACACTACTCAAGGGTTCGGCAGGGAGCCTCTGTCACGCCTGCGGGCCGATAGAATACAGATCTGCAAATCTCTGTGGTCGGAGCCACTGGGGACCAACGGGGCCGTCACCCGGAAGGTATAACAACATCATCTCGATAGGTGCCCAGTCGAGAAATCAACATAGCCGGAACAGCCTCGGCCCAACAATCATCATCGCCGGCACAACCTCGGTGGCATCACTGACACAGCATCGGTGGTCCATCACAAACGTCCGGCACAACATCGGACATGTCCAGACCGAAGTCTGCCAGGTCATCAGGCTCCATGGGCCGCAAACACCAACCGCGCCGCTATAAAAGCAGGGCAGCGACCTCCGTAGCCCGTGGGCCGGTAGTCACCTCACCCAACGTCAGTTGCGTGCCCACACAAACATCAAACATTGGGATCCGCGATCCCTCAAGCCTGTTATACTATACTGACTCCAATCAATCCATCATCTTAGTCACGGTCCATACATGGAGGTGACGCGTCCCGAACATCCTCACTTTTCCACACGGCGGTCCCTGGGCAGGCACGCGTAACGCGCCCACCGTCACCTCCCGGCTCACGCACAAGGCGAGGACAATGTTGGCATTCAAAAAGGCACCAGGAATTCTGTCCTGGGCCCAAACGGTCGACCGGCAAAGGTGATTCCGTCGACCGTTTCCAGAAAGGAATCAGTCGACCGTACTCCTAACACGGTTTACTGCTGCGCTCAAAACACAATCCCCAACGGTCGAACAAAGGTCTAAAACCGGTCGACCGAACGAGGTCAAAATCCGGAGTCTGGTCAACATCAAATTCAAATCTATCGGTCGACCGACTCAGGTGTCTCGGTCGACCGGAAACTAACAGGGTCAACCTATTATTTCTATGTCACAAAACGGTCGACCAGACACATAAAAACGGTCGAACAACAGGCATACAAAAACCAGTACACTTAAGTTCCTGTCAACCGACACAAGGACCCGGTTGACCGAAAACCAACAGGCAGTCTCAACTCACCAGCAATATGCACTACCGGTCGACCACCACAAGGCGTCGTTCGACCGGTGAAGGTTAAAGTCGGGTAAATAGTGCTAAATCGGTCGACCGCCCGAAGGACCCGGTCGACCGTTGGTCGCCTTCAACCTCGCGCCAGCCGAGGTTTTTCACGGAAACAACGCCGAAGAGGTCTCCGCGTCCGACCAACACAACCCTCCCACGAGGGTTAGCAACAACAAAATCACACTAGAGAGCGGCATACCTCAAAGAAGACGACGAAACGCCGGAACAACGCTCGCGCCTCCACCACCTCCTCACGCGCGACCTCCTCCTCGCGACGACCTCCGCACGCCCAACGTCGACGCCGACTCCCGCACCTCGCCGTCCAACCGAGCCACTGAGAAGAGGGAATGGAAATGGAGAGAATGAGAGAGAGAGAGAAACGGGTTTTCTCCGCTTATACCCAACAAAAACGCACCAACAATCCTCTACTCAACCCAACCCATCACTCTCCCTCCACGCCTACCGTGCACGCCCCCCCCCCCCCCCCCACTCTTCCCCATGCACCCACTGTGCAGCCCATCACCCAATACAACTCCTCCTCTAATCACCTTCTCTCCTCCTAAACATCATTAACCCTAACCAAGGGTTAAGGGTTCTTACAATTACGGTTTTGACTTTTGAAGGTTAATAGAAAGCGGTGTACTAGACGATGTAATAATAATGTACTTTTAAACCTTGAGATGAAGGCCAAGACAAAAGATAGTGACATGTGTTTACAATTGTAAAGTACGTTGAACATTGCCTTCGATTCGAAATGGTCACCTTAACTTTTAAAGCATTTTTTTTGCGAAGCACCAGAACTTTTAAACATACTAATCATTTTCATTGTATTTTCGGTTTGTAGCTAATTCATTCTCCTCTTTCGTTAATCTTCTGGGTTTTTTTTTATTTCAACACATCCATCGTTATTTTTCTATTTTTCTCTATTTCTTAATAATAAATAATCGTAACTCTTACTTCATAACTGATACGTGCAACTTGTTGTATTTGGTAAAAGAATTGTATAACGTGCAATATAATTTTGATATATATATTAATATGACTTTAGTTAGAAGTAAATTTGATGCAAATCCAAATTGTATTACTCATAACTTATTGTCGGACTATTAAATTTGGGTCAGACCTATGAACATTTTAATTGAAAAATCTAATGTTGAAGATGAGAGTTACTGATGCACGTGCTCATCTTTTGTTAGTCCCATATTAGAGAACATAAGAAGTTAAAAGATAATCTTAAACATTTACATCTTATAACCCTTTGATGTGGAAAGAGATGATGAAAGAATACTCTACACGCTTGTGCGAACGTGCCCATCCCGACCGGTCCGGTGCGCGGCGGTGGGAGGATTTGGGGGAAGATAGAGGCTCTAGCACTGATACGCGGGGTCGATATTTTCTCTAAGATAAGTCACAAATTGACGACTCAGTTGAAATGTCTTTCTAATCACTGCTATATGTTGTTTGTTCCCAAAATATTATATTTGTTTGTTGACTTTTTCTGGATATTGTTGTGTATTTTATTCGACATGTGTAAACATAGTTTAACAAGAAAATATTTGTTATTACAACACTTATAAGGTTAATAATACTCTTGTAAAAGAAATAAAAACTACTTTTAACTATGTTAAAGCAAAGACATTATTAGCAAAAAAGGATTATCCGTCACGAACACAAAGTACATGGGAGTGATGGGCACGTCTTGCGCATACTCTGAAATCAACCTAAAATTTAGGAGAATCTATGGTTTATCCTTAATAAAAAATTAATAATTTTAACATCAACGCTTCACAAAAAAATGTCTCCTCACCCGACTTCCTTGTCATGATCGTTCAATTTTGGTACAATGAATGCAAATCATTCGAAACGTAGACAACTAGAAATTACAACGAATTCAGTTTTATATTAGGGGCCCTAACATTGATACCTTGCGACGATATTTTATCTAAGACAATTCGCAAATTGACGACGGTTGGAATGTCTTTCTGATCACTGCTATTTTGTTGTTTGTTTCCTAAACATAATATTATTTGTTGACTTTGTTGGAATCCTACTGTGTATTTTATTCGACATGTGCAACCTTATGTTTAAAGTGAAAATATTTGTTAATAATATTACAACACTTGTAACTTGTAACTTGTAAGATTAATAATTTCTTGCAAAAGAAATAAAGACTACTTTTAACTATGTTAAAACAAAGACACTATTAGCAAAAAAGATAATATTTCAGGAGCCCTAAGTACATGGGAGTGATGGGCTCGTCTTGTGCATACTCTGAAATCAAGGTAAAGTTTAAGACAATTAATGATTTATCCTTAATAAAAAAATTAATAATTTAAACATCAACGCTTCAAAAAAAATCTGTCGTCATCTGACATCCTTGTCATGATCGTTCAATTTTGGTATAATGAATGCAAATCATTTGAAAGGTAGACAGCTAGAAATTACAACTTAATTCAGTTTTATATTAGAGGCTCAAGTCTTACAAGTTGACAATATTTTCTCTAACACCTTCCGTTAGAAGTCTTTCTGATAACTATTATTTTGTTGTTTGTTTTCTAAACATCATATTGTTTGTTAGTTTCATCTGAATCATATTTTATTCGAGATGTGTAAACCTATGTTTAACATGAAAATATCTGTTAATAGGATTAAAACACTTATAAGGTTAATAATATTCTTGCAACAAAAATAAAAACTACTTATAACTATGTTAAAACAAAGACATTATTAGCAAAAAATATAATCTATCACGAACCTAATGTACATGGGAGTGTCTGGTGCATACTCTGAAATCAACCTAAAGTTTAGGACAATCTATGAATTATCCTTAATAAAAAATTAATAATTTAAACATCAACGCTTCAAAAAAAATCTCTCGTCATCTGACTTTCTTGTCATGATCGGTCAATTTTGGAATAATGAATGCAAATCATTGTAAAAGAAATAAAAACTACTTTTAAGTTTTAACTATGAACAAAATCATTATTAGCAAAAGAAAAACGATTAGCGGACGCTAGCGTTCGGGACGCGCGCTTATGTGGTCAGCCCAGTCAGCAGACGCGTTTGAGTTGGCAGTCTCCACAGAAAAAATTTATTTTTTATTTTATTCCTCGTTTCGTACAAATGTCTACATCCCTCCATCCCTCATTAATGCGTCTCAAATCACTCATTTTCCATGAACATTTTGGCTCTCCTACACAGCACAGGAGACTTGTTATAAATCTCAACATGCGTCTTCCTTTTTCTTCCCTTCTCTTCTGTGGTCCTACCTCTGTGCTTTGATGGAAATCGTTCATGTGTCTTTCCAAGTGGAGCAGCCGACAAACGTTCCTAAGGAGGGGATGTTTTTCCCCTCTTTCGAAGAAGCCCAAACATTTTACGTTGCTTATGCCGATTCTTGTGGTTTTTGTGTTAAGAAAAGGCATCACACCCGTTTGTTTGCTACCTCTGGGTCAGGTGTTAATGTGCTGGAACGAGATGCAATGGTGTCAAAGCTTCCGAGGATTTTGGCGTGATGTTCTACTGTTAAAAGTTCAATCAGAAAGTTCTATGCTTTTGCGTATAATTCCACATATACAACAAACAAGACCAAAGTCATCCTTAAGAATGTAGGAATGATCACATTCTTCTTCATTTTCTTCATGTACAGCAGTTGTATGTCTGTTCGGAATAAGAAGTCAGTCTGTTCGGAATATGTTGTGTGTCTGTTCGGAATAAGAAGTCTGTCTGTTCGGATTAAGTGGTGTGTATGTTCGGAATACTTTCTGTTCCATTTCTGCACAAATTTTCAACATAATCTGGACAAACATTTTACATAAACTGGACAAACTTTTTACATAAACAAGACAAGTTTTCTACATAAACAAGACAATCTTTCTACATAAATAATACAAACTTTCTGTTCCGTTTCTGGACACACTTTCTATGCTTTTGCGTGTAATTCCACATATACAAACAAGACCAAAGTCATCCTTAAAAATGTAGGAATGATCACATTCTTCTTCATTTTCTTCATGTATAACAGTTGTATGTCAGTTCGGAATAAGAAGTCTATCTGTTCGGAATATGTTGTGTGTCTGTTCGGATTAAGTTGTGCGTCTGTTCGGAATAAGAAGTCTGTCTGTTCGGAATATGTTGTGTGTCTGTTCGGAATAAGAAGTCTGTCTGTTCGGAATAAGAAGACTGTCTGTTTGGATTAAGTTGTGCGTCTGTTCGGAATAAGAAGTCTGTCTGTTCGGAATATGTTGTGTGTCTGTTCGGATTAAGTTGTGCGTCTGTTCGGAATAAGAAGTCTGTCTGTTCGGAATATGTTGTTTGTCTGTTCGGAATATGTTGTGTGTCTGTTCGGAATAAGAAGTATGTCTGTTCGGAATAAGTAGTTTGTCTGTTCGGAATATGTTGTGTGTCTGTTTGGATTAAGTTGTGTGTCTGTTCGGAATATGTTGTGTGTCTGTTTGGAATATGTTGTGTGTCTGTTCGGATTAAGTTGTGTGTATGTTCGGAATAAGAAGTCTGTCTGTTCGGATTAAGTTGCGCGTCTGTTTGGAATAAGAAGACTGTCTGTTCGGAATATGTTGTGTGTCTGTTTGGATTAAGTTGATCCAACCTAAAAGTTAAAAACAATATTTTATTATGATAAGTCTGGACTCTGCACGAATAAAGGGTCTGCACGCTGTCCTAGGGTCTGCACGCTGTCCTAGGGTCTGCACTATCTGTGTATTGGGAAAAGAATCGTTCAACCTAAAGAACCGGCGTTTTTAAGAAGATCAAAGCACGTGAAGAGAAATTTTGCTGACTGGACGCTGACTCAACACGTCCACGTAAGGCGCGTCCGTGACGCCCGCGTCCGTGTATAAGGACTCTTAGCAAAAATGGGTAATCTGTCACCAACCCAAAGTACATGGGAGTGATGGACACGTCTTGTGCATACTCTGATGTCAAGATAACGTTTAGGGCAATCCATGATCTATCGCTAATAAGAAATTAATAATTTAAACATCAACTCTTAAAAAAAGATTCTCTCGTCATCTGACTTCCGTGTCATGATCTGTCAATTTTGGTGTAATGAATGCAAATCATTCGAAAGGTAGACAGCTAGAAATTACAACTGAAGTCAATTTTATATTATAGGCTCTAACAATGATACTATCCACCGTATTTTCTTTAAGACAAGTAGTTCGGTTGAAATATTTTCTGATGACTGTTGTTTTGTTATTTGTTTCCTAAACATAAACATGATATTGTTTGTTAACTTTATTTAAATCTTATTGTGTATTTTATTTGACATGTGTAACCTTATGTTTAAAGTGAAAATATTTGTTAATAATATTACAATATTTATAAGGTTAATAATTTTTTTGTAAAAGAAATAAAAAATTCTTCTAATTATGTTAAAACAAAATCATTATTAGCAAAAAAAGGGTAATTTGTCACCAACCCAAAGTACATGGGAGTAGGACTGTCAATCGTGTTGTGTCGTGTGCTAATCGTGTCGTGTCAAGTCATATATATAAGTTTTAAATGTTGCGTCATATCCAACCCATTTAATAATCGTGTTGTTAGACTTCTGTCGTATCTAACATGTTTATAATCGTGTTACCATATCCAACCCGTTTATTAAACGAGTTACTTCGTGTACACGTTTAACACGACTACCGTTTACACCATTAAACAATAATTCATACACAATTAGTTTCGTTTATTACACGAATACCGGATTGCATGATTGCACGACACTCGTTCATTATAATTTATAACTTATATATTACTTGTAGACTTGTCGGTATTAGTCGTGTAGTATTCGTAATCGTGTACCTAATTACCTGATTACTTATCATGTTTTATCGTGTCTTAATCGTGTTAATCGTTTTTGCAGTAGAAATCCAAATTCAACCCATTTAATAATTGTGTTGCCGTATCCAACTTATTTATTAATCGTGTTCAAATTTTCAATCCTTATATGTTAATTTCATGTTGTTTTCGTGTCGTGTAATCGTGTAAAATTGACAGTCCTACATGGAAGTGATGAGCACGTCTAATGCATACTCTGAAATCAAGGTAAAGTCTAGGACAAATTACGATTTATCCCTAATAAAATAATAATAATTTAAACATCAACGCTTCAAAAAAAATCTCTCAAGTCATCTGACTTCGTTGTCATGATCGATCAATTTTGGTATAATGAATGCAAATCATTCAAAAGGTAGATATCTAGAAATTACTGCAACTGAATTCGGTTTGATGTTAGAGGCTCTGGTGTTGGTTCGTGGGGGTGATATTTTCTTCATGGTAAGTTGCAAATGGACGGTTCCGTTGGAACGTCTTTCTGATTAATGTTATTTTGTTGTTTGTTTACTAAACATGATATTGTTTGTTGGTTTCGGTCTCGATCCTATTGTGTATTTTTTGACATGTGTAAATCTATGTTTAACATGAAAATATTATTTAATAATATTACAACATTTATAAGGTTAATAATATTCTTGCAACAAAAATAAAAACTACTTTTAACTATGTTAAAACAAAGACATTATTAGCAAAAAATATAATCTATCACGAACCTAATGTACATGGGAGTGATGGGCATGTCTGGTGCATACTCTGAATTAATCACCTAAAGTTTAGGACAATCTATGATTTATCCTTAATAAATAATAATTTAAACATCAACGCTTCAAAAAAAAATCTATCGTCATCTGACTTTCTTGTCATGATCGGTCAATTTTGGTATAATTAATGCAAATCATTCGAAAGCTAGATCGCTCGAAAGTAAAACTGAATTCAGTTTGATATATTCTATTTCTAAAAAAATGTCTAAACGAACATTCTTCATAAGATAGAGACAATATTCTTTAAACAAAGATTTGAAACTGAAGTTCATTAAAATATTTGGCTTCAGAAACTTACGTGCATCATATGAAAACGAAATCGTTACAACTTATTTGAGTTGAATACAAATTTGATCTATTTTAAATACAAATGCACGAATACACGTCATATGAAAACCAAAGCTTTATAACTTATTTGAGTTGAATATGATTTTGAACAATTTTAAAAATAAATGCACGTCATATGAAAAGAAAGCTGTTACAACTTATTTTAGTTGAATTCGTTTTATTGTCAAATAAAGATGCTCTAAAAAGGACATTTTTAATTATAAGATAAAAAGGATATTCTTGAAGATAAATGTATTCCGCTTAGAATGGTATCACAACAGTATATATATTGAAAATTATAGTTGGATGGGGTCAATGTGGGTATCAATGACTTTATAGTGAAATTGTCCTCATATATTAATGAAAACAGACATTTTCAACCAACTCTTATCGAAATAAAATACAAAAAGAATAACATCCATTTCGAAAAAACTAAAGAGACAAAATTGGTGATGCAAACTACTGGACTAAAAAAAAAAAATCTCTCTGAGGGAAGACATGGAATCCACATTTTTGGAAGAATACCATTTATATCTGATTCTTGGAAGCAAATCCTAAGAAAAAAAACAATTCCAGTTGCTATGAAAAACTCACCTAAATTCACTACTCATTCTCTGTTTTCCTTCTTTTCCTTCTTCTTGGTTCATGTAATTAGTGGTTCACCAAACGACCCAATCGAATTCCATGTTGGTGTGGTGCTTAACCATGGAACCTTGGTTGGGAGGACCGGCCGGACGAGCATTTTGATTGCTGAAAGTGACTTTTATAATCAACATAGGAACTACACCACTAGGCTAGTGCTTCACTATGCCGATTCTGGCAACACCACCATCGGCGCGGAGGAAGTAGGTAATGTATAGCTTCTCATGTATAGTTCGAAGTTTTTTTTTGTTTTGTAGTTTGTTGTGAACCGTCTGTATACAACTGGTGGCTTCTGGCTACCATTTTGAAGAAAGGGTGGGTAGAAAAAGATGAAAGTAGAATAAGATAGGATAAATGTGATTTCTCTCCTTATTTCTTATATACACACACACGCACTAAGAGACAGATACAGAGAGAAGTTTTTGTTGTATAGGTAATAGTTCGAAAGACTATATATTACCATATTGCTATCTTTGGATTGGTACCGGTAATCAATGAATAAAAACCAAAATGAATTTGACACTGGTACTGTTAAGTTCTCTTTGATAAAACTCGATCGTGATGATACCAAGTTCAATTTGGAAAATATGAAAGTGTTCCTGTAATAAAAATCCAAATGAACTCGGCACTGGTAATGCCAACTTCATCAATGTCGACTTCTCTCAAGCAGAACTCGGTACTGGTAATGCTGAGTTCTGTATACACTAAAATATAAACTCGTCGTTGCCACGTGTCACAACGTGGATGTTTATTTTGGAATTTTTTTTAAAAAAAATATTATTTTGAAAAAAATTCCTAATTGAATTAGTAATAACCAAAGTTTTTGAAACTAAACTGAAGAGTAAACCGGTAAATGCTCGATTTGGTTCAAAATTGTTCAATTGATGGTTCAACTTAGTCCAATAGATTATGACGTCATTATTTTGTGATCCGATAGTTGAACCGAACCAACTTTGGTATAACGTCCAACTGGTGGTCTGACTAATTGAACCGAGTTTTACATGTACTTTACCAAATATTTAAGTTCTTAAAGTCCTTATACAATATATAACTAAAATTAATAATAAAGTTTACAAAAATTAAAACATATTAGTTATTATATAATGATCATCAACCATCGTCAAAACGGAAAAGATGAATTTTAAGGATACATAATGCTAATTAATTTTTTTCACAATCCCAAAATGCTAATTATATTTGAAAAGTTTAATGATCGAAACAAAAGGATGATTTTGAGTTAAATTGAAACAAAATAATTATTTTTAGAGGTAAACTATTACTTTTTATAGTTTAAGGTGCAAATTGTAGTTTAACATCTTTTGGTCAGACTTCACTTCAACCAGTAACACAACTGGCATGTTTTTTTCTTCTATTTTTACGGTCTAACCCAATTCGATCGTCGGTTTAGTTTCATTTTAAAAATAGAGGTAATAACTAGGGACCCTAGGCTAAGAGAGTGTTTTATGCTGATATTTCAATAACGAGAAACCCTTGTTCATAGTCTCCTTGAAGTGAAAGAGGATTTAACATCTACTAGTGAATGAGTGTTGTTGTAGATTATGATATAGAATTTAAAAAATAATTACACATTCTCTTTAATTACTTCATGGAAGTATCCAATACTGCAGTGATGGAGTTGTTGAAAAAGAAGAAGGTGCAAGCAATAATCGGGCCACAACAATCATCTCAAGCATTGTTTATCTCCAACCTCGGTAACACGACACAAGTTCCAGTCCTTTCCTTCTCTGCTACAAGTCCATCCTTAACATCCTCCCACATACCTTACTTCATTAGGACAGCATCGAATGACTCTTCTCAGGTTGATGCAATCGCTTCGATTGTTAAAACCTTTGGGTGGAAGAAAGTAGTGCTGATTTATGAGGATACCATTCATGGGACTGGAATCGTCCCTTATCTTATTGATGGTTTACTAAAGGTTGATACTTGGGTTCCTTATCGAAGTGTGTTGTCACTTAAAGCGACAGACGACCAAATCTTAGTAGAGTTGTACAAGTTGATGACCATGCAAACAAGGGTTTTTATAGTGCACATGTCCGCCGGTCTAGGTTCTCGCTTGTTTTTGAATGCGAAAAATGTTGGGATGATGGACATTGGGTGTGTTTGGATCATGACCGATAGTCTAACCTCAATTTTGGAATCAAAGGATTCTCTTCCTATTGACTCCATGCGAGGAGTGTTGGGCGTGAGACATTTCATCGATCGTAATTCGACAAAGGTTAAAGATTTCAACCGAAGATGGGTTATTGATGAACCGAGCATTTATGTTTTTTGGTCATATGACACATTTTGGTTGTTGGCTCAAGCAGTTGAAGACGTAGCTGATTATATTATCAACTTAAAGACGTCGAATAACAACTCCATAGATGGCTTGCCGATTTCCGATGTCGGTCCTTATCTTTATGATGCATTAACATCCAAGAGTGCTGAATTCGTCGGACTAAGTGGCAATTTTACGATCCAAGATAACCAATTGCAGTCCTCTACTTTCGAAATAATCAACGTCGACGGGATTAGCGGGCAAGTGATTGGGTATTGGAGTCGTAGTTACGGATTATTATTGAAAAACAAGAGCAATACATACTCTTCTTCAATGGATACTATAATATTGTGGCCAGGAGATTCAACTTCAGTTCCTAGTGGTTGGGTGATACCAACAAAGGACAAAAGGTTGAGAATCGGTGTCCCTGTTGGGGATGCAATTGGTCCCTTCATAAAGGTGGAACACAATCGAGTTACCAACAAAACAATGGTTGTTGGTTACAGCATTGATGTGTTTGAAGCTGTTTTGAAGGTATTGCCTTATGCCATCTCCTATGACTATATTTCATTCGAGAATGAGACGGGCCAAATGGCTGGATCCTACAACGACTTTGTCGACCAAGTATACAAACAAGTAAGCAATTTTTTTTCTCAAAAAAGAATATAAATTGATTTTTATGTTGCATTTGTTTGCATGCACAATTCTATATTAACTCGATCTTCTTTGTGGTGCAAATTAATTAATTAATTAAACAGGAGTATGATGCAGTTGTTGGTGATGTCACAATTACGTCCGATAGATCGGTGAAAGTCGATTTCACATTGCCATTTACTGAGTCGGGTATCGCGATGATAGTTCCTTTCGAGGAAAAACGAAACAATAAGGATGCGTGGATTTTCTTCATGCCACTGACAAAAGAGTTATGGTTTGGGATTTTGGGGTTCTTTGTATATACGAGTTCAGTTATATACATAATCGAGATTCCAGACAATGAAGATTTCGATGGGACAACAAGTGAAAAAATTGGGAAAATCTTCTTCTTCGTCTTCTCCACATTGGTTTTTGCTCATAGTAAAGCTAGCGTTCTCTCTCTTTATTTTCTTTAGATCGTTTAATTAAATTTAGATAAGAATTATGGATTAATTTGATGATCTACTTTAATTTAATTTGTAGGAGATAGATTGAAGAGCAACTTGTCGAGGGTTGTTGTGATCGTGTGGGTATTTGTGCTTCTCGTTCTTATATCGAGCTATACTGCAAACTTGACATCTATACTTACAGTCGTAAAGCTTCAACCGTTGGTGAGAGACATGAATGAGCTTGTGAAAAGAGGAGACAACGTCGGTTACCCTAAAGACTCATTCGTGAAGGACTTGCTCGAAAAAACATTCGACGAATCGAAACTGAAGCCCTTGGATAAGCCAAAAGATTACATCGAAGCACTAAACAAGGGAAGCTCTAATGGGGGCGTGACCGTCATATTTCATGAGATACCCTACATCAAGCTTTTCCTCCTACAACATTGCAATAAGTACATGATGAGCTCTCCAACTCATACCACTGCCGGTTTAGCCTTTGTAAGAATATTCCTATATTTTTTTTTAAACTCAAAAT
Source organism: Triglochin maritima (assembly GCA_963682175.1). Classification (NCBI taxonomy): domain Eukaryota; kingdom Viridiplantae; phylum Streptophyta; class Magnoliopsida; order Alismatales; family Juncaginaceae; genus Triglochin; species Triglochin maritima. The sequence goes on from OY821786.1 coordinate 36,519,792, forward strand.
CAGTTCCCATATGTACGTACCTACTCAAGCCTTAATATATAGTTTAATTATTTCTTACTAAACTAAACTAATGAATTGCTATGCAGGGTTTCCCCAAGGGGTCCCCTCTAGTTCCCGACATCTCAAGGGCAATCTTAAATGTCACAGGAGGGGATACGATAATCGGTATCGAGAAGAAATGGTTCGGGTATTCTTGTCAAAAGAAAGCTGAACATGTGGGTTCACAAAGGTTAACTGGGGCAACTTTTTGGGGTCTATACCTCATGACCGGAGTTACTACGTTAGCTGCAATTTTGTTATCGGTGGCTTTCTTTATTTACAATGAGCACGAAAGATTGGTAATCATGTATAGGCATCAACCTATATTGCAAAGAGGGATGTCGTTGGCCATACATTTCTTCCGATATTATTTAACACTCTGTTAAGAGTGGCGGTTCGCAAGTATCACTTAGCAACTATTACCATGGAAAGTTTGTTCCATCAAATGAAGGGAGCTCCTCTAGTGATCCTGGATGCCCGCCTTATATATGTCGAAACTTTGGTCGTCGAAACTCGCTGAAATCGACCATCTATAGAGGCAAGCTAGATCGATCCCTACACGTACATAATAATGTTATTTTGGAAAGCCTACATTTGGAATTTGTGCTTTTGTTGCTATTTTGTTGTTACCACAATTATCACCTCATGCCGGACAACTAATAGTCGGAACCAATTGGGTTGTGGTGATCGATGTTACTCATGTATCCATCAATGTTGTTGTTCTTATCTATATATTGTGTTTTTTGTGAGTTCTTATTGTTTAGATGATTTTCTCATAAGAAATGGTGCCTTGGTGTTGTGTGAAACATTCCTGGTTAAGTTTCATTAGAAACACTAGCAAGAAAGACTCGACCAAAACAACATATATTTATGTAATAGGGAGAACTGACCAGTAACTAATATGAATATAATTTTAATGTTCTTGAAAATACATATTTCACAAACCTTTGTAAGATTGTCCATTTTATCCATGCAATTATATCCCCAAACAGTAATCAATCCTTAGGTAGCGAAAGTGACACAATTACAAACTATTATCTTTGTTTAATGTATGTATGTATGTATGTATGTATGTAATTATAACTATGATTAGTTGCAAGTGAAGCAACCTAGCACTTTACTTCGGGCGGACGAATTTCTTTTCCTCTTCTTGGGCTTGACCACCACCACCTCCGACTCGTCCATGCCCTTTTTCCGACACATTTCGCATTCCTCCATAAACGCATCGAACGCTTCTTTGGTGTACTTTGCGGCCTCTTCGACGGTCATGTCCTCCACCAGCTTATCGGGATCATAGTCATCTTTGGTGCAATCGCCGTTAAGGGCTGCACCGAGTTGCACCAACTCCACTTGGAACTCGCTCAGTCTCTTGCTTCGGTCGACCTTAGTTTCTTTGCATCCGGCAAACTAACTAGGCATACAGAAAAATGAGAGACATTATTATGTTTGTTTTTATAGAAGCACGGTATTTTTAATTTTGAGGGATACATAGTGTTTTCTATGATAATTTTTTTTATGACCTAGAATTCCCCACGCACACGATGGTTGTCTGTATTCTACGTACCAGGGCAATCTGTTCTTGGAGTTGTTCGGGTCAGCACCGATTCGAAGGTTCCGGCCCAAGCATCTCTCTTAGTAAGGAAGGATTTGAGGTTGAAGATCTTCTTCACAGTGGCCGGAATAGAAGAGTGCTCGAATTCAGACGTGGGTTCCGGTCCAGACGCCTTGTGAATCACTGCGAATGCATAATACACCAACAATGCTAATTGATCTACAAAAATTGTAGATTCTATTTTGTGTATATGAGCTATTTCTATTTAGTACCAAAACTAGTAGTATACGGTTAATTACAAGTTTTGAGTTGTAGCAACAAATTAAGAACGTTTGATGTTTCTTATAACCATGTCAAATAGTGTGAGGTAAATTTAACCAAAACTAAAGGAATTTTAGCAAACTAACAAAATCAAAAGATGACCTAAAATCTAGTATTATTCTCCAAGCAGATATATATAAAATCAATAGATAGCTTTGACCATAAAACAAACAAAGATAAGATAAATCTATCTAGCATAATTATTAAGCTAAAGTCCGGTGGGGTCCAATTTTAAGGAGTAAGGAGTATCACAAACTACACACATATATACCTGTTCCAGGTTCAATCCAAGGAGAGACCAAGATGGTCGGAACGCGAACCCCGAGACGATCAAACTTAAAGTTAAACGGCGGTGGTCCGACAACATCGTCCGGACTAGGCACTACATGGACCGGTGTTGGAACGTGATCAAAGAACCCACCATGCTCATCATAAGTAATCACAAACAAGATCTCCTTCCACTGAGGACTAGACCTTAGTGCTTCATACACTTCCTTCACGAACTTCTGGCCCTCCGATACGTCGTGGGACGGGTGGTCGTCGTTTCCGGGGAGAATTTTGAGATCGAAGTAGCGTTGCTCGACCACGACGTAGTTGGGGAGCTTGCCTTGCTTGCAGTGGTTCTTGAAGTGTAGGTCGAACTGGTGGAACTTGCTTATGTACTTTAATCTCCTCAAGTTCCTAAGTTTAAGGGACCAATTAATCATTAATTTATCTAGTATATATCGAACCCTAAAAACTACATATTTAGAAGAAAATATTAGTACTTCATAAAAATTTAATGATGTTGGATCCATATATAATTTAACATTACGCTTATATGTAAAATAATTACGCGATTTAGACTGGCATGATTAAATTCTATTAAGTGCGATCACAACATTTTGTAAATAATATGCAGTGTTCATGTAGAACTTGGATATGTATTTGTTCCCAAAATATTTTTACTTTAACTGCAGCATGTGTTACAATAATCGTATTATTTGGTTCCCATAATACTTGTACTTTAATTGGAGAATATGCTACAATAGTTGGAATTACAAAATATCAATGTAAATCTGCCAAAAGAGGTAAGTACAAGTTTTTTTAAAAAGGTCCCTCTGCAGATGATAATGTCCTTTCTGCGACAAAATGTCAAATGTCGCAATAGGAGAATATTCGTGATGCATATATTATATATGCTTCTTGATTTTCATAGTAATTAAATGTTCACAAGAAAGACAAAATAATTAATTAATTACCTATAAAATAATGTAGCGGGTGGATACTGGTAGTATATACCAAAGCTATATCCAGACTCATCCAAAGAATCGAAAATTGTCTTCTGAGGCAATCCTTCGATGAGCTTCTTTTTATCGTTACTAGTTAAGCCGTGAGACGTTCCAGAGTGGACGAAAAGCCGATTGGGTTGGGTCGAGGCGGGGACGGAGGCGAACCATCGGTCGCAGACCGCGAATTGGGCGACCAATTCTTTGTACACTGGGACAGCATCTGGTCGGAATCCGTTCATCACCGTCTCAGATAAGCCTTGTTCTTGTCCTTCCGCTTGTTGGGCGAACCCGTTCATGAGCGGAGGGGTGGTCGGAGTGGTGGCAATCTCGCTCGAGTACTTCACCCCATACACCTACTCATACAAAAAACACAAATCATATATCAATTGGAAATTATCTTAACAAATTGAAGTTAATTCAGTTGGTAGATGATGAAAACCTACATATAAATTAAATTCTCGTTAGACATCGGGTTGTAAATTGGTATTCCGAATCAGTATGGGATCAAGTTGCAATTTACCCGAATGAATCGCTACCTACCTACCTAAACGTATCTTATGAATCACAGCTCTGCAAAATAATTGCCATCTAACTTTTCAGTTACCATTTTAAACGTGATATGTTAGCTTTCGAAAGTAAACGTAACGTATTATTACGTACTCATCCATTATAGTTTTCTTTTAGTTAATTTATTTTAAACAAGGGGCCAACACAGTTAACAAAAGAAGAGACTCATTAAGTAAATGCATGTTACGTGAGAAATTAAACATCACTCGATATAAAGAAAGGTTTATGCAACATCCAAAAACTACTGTCACATTTTCCAACCTAAAAGAATCAAAAGACCACAAAACCCTCACACTTTCCCCTATAAGCCTCAACAAAGTAGGCAGTTTCAATAGCAACAACAAACCAAAATAAACAAACACTATCCCAATTCTCAAGTCTATGCTATCCATTAGTTAGAATTTTAATAACAAAATAACAAAGATCATGAATCGTTTGCCAATGAAACGAGTCGCATCTTGAGTTTTAACTAGAGTGGGGTTTCGAAAAATGTACAAAATATATTGACATCCTCGAAAAAAAGAGCAAGTGAAGTGAGGACACTATATATACCTGCTCATAGATGGCCTGGATAGAGTGGCCCGGGTCGGGATCAACGTACTCTGACTTGTCACCGAAGAAAATCTTGCCGGAATCGGTGTCTAAGGTGGAGAGATAATTGAATTCCGACCCATTAACACCGTCGATTTTGGGATTGAGGGCCTTCATCCATCCCACCATGTGGTCGAATGATCGGTTCTCCATCACCAACACGACCACCGTCTTGATCGGACCATCGGAGCCACCATTGTCGGAAGTAGCCATAGTAGTCGATTGATTGTGGTTTTGATTTTGCTTGGTAATTATTAGTAGAAGTATGTAATTTTGTTTGTGGGCTTTGTTTCAAACTTTGTTCTCCTGTATTTATAGTGAACGAAGGTGTGAACCAACTATACCTAGTGTGGTTACTTGTGGATGTCCTTTCGTGATTTTGCATCCTTACCTTCAACTTTGACATATTTGCGATATTATGTTTACGTCTGATTTTTCTTTGTTTGTTTGTATGTATGAGGATGAAGGTCAGACATGTGAGTGGAAGGATATTCCTGAATAAACCATTGCATTTTGGAGGAATTAACAACAAAACAAGAAACTCACAATTTCATTGCCTTGGTATGTGAAGTGATGTGGTGGAGAATGTGAGACTTACAATTTTCTTACGCCACATCTTTTGAAGGATTTGATCACAAGTATTTAACATCAGCGTCATATATATTTGAGTATTAGATAAGCTAATGTGGAGTGTTAATTTGGCAACATTTTCCTTGTCATCGGCATTTTGTTTGTATCTTTATTTAAAATGATACTGTCAAAATTTTGTTGACATGTATAATTTTTCATCTGTTTTATATATTTGTATCATTTGTAGACTTTGATTTTATTAGGTATATATGGACAACCTCGTTCTCTCAATATGTATACCACCTTACCATGTAAAATACAATTTGAAAGTATTTGTCCGGAAAGATTTGTAAGTAATAAAAACATCATCTTATCTTGTCTTGATTACATCATCTTTCTGTCCTAAGATATATACTTTTCTTAACTTGTAGAAATTCAAAAAAACTTATGATTGGTGTTTACTGACCAGGTGTAATTAGGGCTGTGCACGGACCGGTCCGGTCCGGGTTTCGGTCCGGAGGATTTAGATTTTTCGGGTTCGGTATGGTATGGTCTGGTCCGGTCTGGTTTTTTGTTTTTTTATTTAAAAAATTCGGTTTTTGACCCGGTCCGATCCGGTCTTCGGTCCGCGAGAATCCGGTCCGGTCCGGTCTTCGGTCCGGACCCCGGATAAAAATCCAGTCCGGTCCGGTCCGGACCGGATACTCACCCCTAGGTGTAATTATGACTGCGACACAAGTGATTTAATTATGCTATGGATTTTAATTGTACCGAAGATGAGTCTTACAACGTGCTAATGTTTTGTTCATTACCCATCGCATTAAAATATTTGTAATAAGTCCATTTTCCCCCCCCCCAAAGGATCGATGTACTAAGTTGATTATCAATGTGATGAATAAAAATATGGTGCTATGAATTACTCAAATAGAAACCACAAAAAATACCTAGAAATCCTATCTTAGAGTTAATACTCAGTTTTTTAATTATTTTTTAATTGTTACGAATCGGCAAATTGAAGACACATCCTAACTTACCCGACACGTACAATTTATACCCCATGCAGTCACGCTGATTTAATTATATTACCTTTACTTGAAAGTTGGAAACAAACCACAACTCCACAAGTATAGTATGATGATTTTCAAATCATATATGTTATTCTACACTCTTCCTAAGACACACAATTCCCATGTCGATAATCACATTTAACGGAATAAAACAAATTATTAACGGCAGAGGTGAAACCGTAATATCCTAACCCTTGCTTAATGGTTTAATTGTTCTTAGGTGTTGGTTTTGAGAGGGTTGAGATGAACGACTGAGATCGATTGTGGGAAAAGTATTTAAGGTTTGGATTCATCTCTCTCACTCACTTTTTCTCTCACGTCTATCTCTCTCTCTCAAGCTTTTCTCATCCAGCTCGGGGAAGTCGTGGAGGCGAGATCGTCGACGCTTGGAGGAGCTCAGTTGGTTACCTGCGTCGACGTGATCGAATTCGTGGAGTTCACCGGAGAAGAAGGGCTTTGCGAGGAAGCGCTAGCCGTTGGTTCTTCAATGGCTTCTTCAAGCCTTGAGGTATGTCAAACTTGCTTTTACGCTCACCTATTATTAGTGTGGGGGTGAGAGCGGTCGATGGTAGGCCGAATGGCTCGTCGGACCTGCACAACAGTTTTTCTGCACTATAACGGTCGACCGGTGTTTTGGGTTCGGTCGACCGGTTATAGTGTATTTTGGGTGATATCCCTCGCACCAGTCGAACGATACCCTTGGGTGGTCGACCGATTGTGCAATTCGAGCGAGAGATGGAGGCTATGAGTACTTTCGGTCGGACGGGACCCCTTTGCCGGTCGACCGAAAGTACTATCATAGGTCGGTTTGGGCGTTGACCATCCAAACGGTCGACCGCCTGGTTGCCTCGTCCGACCAACGACTTAAGTTAACTTATTGACCGTTCGACCGTAAGTGTGGTTTCGGTCGACCGTGTAGTGTGGTTTGTCGAGGGGTTTTCACTGGTGGTTTTCGGTCGAACGGGGCCCCTTTGATGTTCGACCGGTTGTGCAGTTTGTTTGTTGTGTGTTCTGGCATCGACCATCCAAACGGTCGACCGCCAATTGACCTTTGTTTGACCGTTGGGTCGTTATGTTCATTTTTGGTTCGACCGGTCTCTTAGACGGTAGAACTGTTGGTGTGCACTGGAGATATCCGGTTGACCGTCGTTTCTTTTGCGGTCGACCGTTTCTGCCTGTTTTCTGTGTTTCGTGGTTTTGTGTGTACGCTTGAAGGTGACTCGTCTCTTCGCCCCCATTGGGCAACGGCACGGACTGTCGCCCGATAGTGGTGTGTGTGATTGATTGAAGGCGGCTCATCTCTCTGACCCCCTTGGGCAACAGCACGGACTGTCGGCCTGATATCTTGTGATTGTGTTTCCTTGTTGTTTGATGTGGTGGTTGTTTGACCGTGATTTGGACTGACGGTGCCTTGTGTGCACATGTGTTGGTAGGGTTGGGGTGAGAGGACCCTGAAGACTCTGTTGTGAAGTCGTGGCTCCGGCGAATGAGGCAAAACCGTGACTCCGACGAATGATGCAAAATCGTGGCCCCGATAACACTGAGGCAATAGTGTGGGTGTTTGGCCGTGATTTGGACCGGCGGTGCCTTGTGTGCACGTGTGTTGGTAAGGTTGGGGTGAGAGGACCCTTGAGACCCAGGTTGTTGTATCAGCTACGGCCGGGAGAGATGTCTCAGCAACTTAGTTGATGATGTTGTTGTGGTGGTTATTGTTCATTCCATGTTTCAATTGTTTGTCTTGTTCATTTATGTGTTAAGGTTTGGCATACAAAGTTTCCTTCTGGAAACTCAGTTATAGTCCATGTTTGCTTTTCAGACCGTGATCGACGTTAGAGGGTGGTGCCTGCGGAGGAGAGTTATTGGGACCAGATCCTGCTTTTCCTTGTTTTGAGGTTGTTGTGATTACATATGTATATTTTATCTTATAATTTTTGATGTAATAATCCTTTGTAGTAAATCAGATTTATATATTTGATATATGTGTTGGTGCACCTGGTGTTTCTCTTTGGTAATGTCATCAGTGATCTATTGTGGTATGTTTGTTATTCTTTAAAAAAATTAAAATTTCCGCTGTTTCGAGGACGTTTACTTATATATGGTTGCTAAGTTCCATTTATAGTTACAAATTTTATTATCCAATACAATGCATTGATCTATTCTTTCTCGATTTCAGTTATATATAAACTAAACAATAATGCACAACATAAACATGAAACTAGATTATCAACTATAAAGAAAAGAAACCATTTCAAAAGTACAAAACTTGTTTATTGATTCTCCACTTTAAAGAATATTACCATTTAACTAAGCTATAATGAAATTAGAACAAAAACAAGAAAACCTCAATTACAAATGTTGATTTAGGTTTGGGAGAGGGATTAAGCGCCAAATCCCATTCTTCAACAGCTAATCAAGATTTAGTGGTTGATATGAACAAAGCAAGCAAATCGAGGCCCGCAGCAAAAAATTGGAGCCCGATGCTTAAACACCGTCTAATCGATCGGTTAACGAGATCCCAAATCTTCAATTAGATGCGTCTTTCAAAATTGAACTTCTCGCCAAAATTTATGATTACAAGTCAATTAAACAAACTCAAATAATGAAATAAGAGTAAGACTATTCAATTGCATGCTTTTCATGTTTACAAATTGAACCCCTCTAGTTTGTTTCTTCTAACATCCTATTCGTTTGGTGGAACCCTTCTTCATTTTCATCTTAAATAACAAGAACATCAACAAAATCACAAATAACCATTTCAACCATAAAAAAGAAAAAGTTATGAATCACATGGTTACTTTTATTTCAATAAATAATCACATGATCTGAAAATTTATACGAGATGCCACCTTCGTCACCAACTGCTACGTTATTGTTTATATAATTTGACAGAGCCTACTTTTTATGGAACCACTAAAACAATAGTATGTATAATTTAAATAAATACACACTTTGGCTACTATAACATAAATTTCACTATTTTAGTCCAATTGCTCAGACTTGGAGGCAGAATTTAATCAAAACATTATCAGAAGTGGTGGCACAAGGAAGTTTCCTTCAGAAAAAAGACGAAAAATCCAAAATTTGATATTCCAAGACAAAACAACAAAACCTGAGTAGTGGAAGACAAATGTGCTAAATGCAAGTAAAGGAAAATATTATGGATGGAACACATAACCACTATTTTGTTTTTCATGACTACAACGATGACAAGCATAAATCAAGAAATGATCCGTCACCAATAACTCCAAGACTCCAATGATAACTATTCGTCGGTGTAATCAATTTTTCTAGTAGTGAAAATTGAAAGTGACAACTTTCTTTTTCGTGTTTGCGAAATTGGACCATTGTTAGTTACCGTGACTTGAGAGTGATAGTAATCTTCAAGGAGAAGTGGATGTGCTAACTATGTTGTTTAACCCATACCTATCAATTTGTGAAGATGATCCTGCTCCATCATCCGTCGCCAAAGAGTAATCGTCCTCCATTCCCATTTCTAACACATCGGAAATTAAAACTTGACTACCTCGTGCACTTGTTGCTTGGATTCTACCCTCTCTAATGTCAATTACAACCTCTCTTCCTCTTATTCTCTGCAATTCAACATTAGCTCTTGTTTGGTCTTTAGTGTCACCACTTGCTTCATCTTCGTTCCGATCAATTTCACCAATTGATGTATTGTAATTACCGTCACATATTGGCTCGGTCGCCTCTGTTGGAACCACCACCACATTGGCCCGACAAAGAGGACAATTGGAGTGAGACTTCAACCAAGTATCAATGCATTGCAAATGGAAAGCATGACCGCACTTTGGGAGCAAACGGAGGTTCTCATCCTCCTGAAACTCTGATAAACATACCGAGCAATCCGTCACCAATCCGTTGCCTTTTTTGTACTTCCAAATTGCTATTGACTTTATGACCGTCTCATCAAGCCCTTCCGACACCGTCACATGCCACGCCTCATGGTGGTGGACCTCCCCTCCGCTACCACCGCCAGAATCATCGTCGGTGACGACATCTCTCCTACCTTGAAAAGGCAAAGAATTCCCACAATATTTGGAGGCAATCATGTAGTACGAAACAAGAAGAAAGGCGCTCGCGAGAATCGCGATAACAAGAGGCGAGAACACGGTTCCGGTGGCCTCATGGGAGATATCCAAGGGTGGTGGTGGTGGAGGGAAGGTGATGTAACACCATTGGGGGCAATAGATGCTACAAAATCCTTGTGAGCAATCCCTGGTTGGTTGGTACGGAACCCAAGATTGTGGTTTGGAGTACAAGGAAGTAGTAGTCATGATATGGTATATTGTGTGCCCAATCAAACAACCATCATTAGCACCACCACTTCATATGGTTGAGGACTTATTGGTTGGGAATTGGGAAAGATGAATGGCATAGGAAATAGTGCTAAAGATGTGAGTTTGTTGAATGTTGTGTAAGGAATTGTGGAATCTTGGAAGTACTTGAGTTGAAAGCAAAGTGGAATGGAAGATGTCAGGACAGGGTAGAAAAAGAGGTAGAGACTCAATTGGATTGTCTTTAGTTGATTGCTTTTGTTTTATTTGTGTTTTTTTTTCTTAGGTGGGGTTTGGTTTCTGTTTAGCTCTGACTTGGACTGAGATATGTTAGTTGGTAATTAGTATTTGATTAAATTCTAATCAAACCACCACCTAACTTGTCTTTAAGCCATTTAGAATAGGTGTCAGATAAAGCAGGTCAAAATTTTCAATGTCAATGTAAAAACTTGATGCGTAGTGTAACAGATAGGAATGTAAATGGATAGGGTCAAAACCAGTTAACCGTTCTAATCGAACTGACGAGTAGGATTACGGGTTGTAAAAATCATAACCGTTTAATAAATAAGTGGATAAATATTGTGAAAATCAAAACCATTTAATAAATCAACGGATAAGTTACATGATTTAACCCGTCCGTTTAACCGCGAAACATAATGAATATATATAATATTTTGTTATATATACTATTTACATATAATTGTTTGTATTATTGTTGTCATTATGTGTGGATGTTTGATGTTGTTTTATATGAATTTGTGAATGTTTAGATTATGAATTTTTTGAGGTTTTGATTATGATTTTTTGGAGGTTTTGATGTTTTTAACAAGTTTGACAAGTTTTTATCCAATTAACCATTTACCCAATTCTTATATCGATTTTAGTATCCATTAAGTTTTAACCATATAACCGCCTAAAACCGTTTAATTAAATTAAACGAATATGTTCATGAGTAGAGTTAAAAATAAACGAGTTTCAAATCGAACTGCGAATCGTTTAATTAGGTAGGTAGGGTCATGACCTCGTGGGTAAACCTTATAACCACTCACGAACCGTTCATTTACAACCATATCAAAGTGGTGTACTCAAATAAAGTAGCAAATATCAATAAGAAGTTTAGCCAATTATATATGACAAAAAAAACCTTAGGTAAAAGATAATCGTCCTCAAAGGCATCAGTTGACTCTGGGTCAGCTCCATTCTAGAATTAAGTTGGGTTGATCAAGTCCAAATGTTTCAAAAGCAAAGGCCAACTTGCATGATTGATCTTGCCAATCAACCAAGACTAACTGTAACGTACCCGAAAACAGCGGAAAATTTAAACAATAATAAAGACCGTCAACGGTCAACACTGGGCACGTCACGGGAAATAAACCACATATATATATAAAATATATAAGGTACAGACCCACGTGGAAGTCAACTATACATACTATACCGACTGACTGTGATTACAACAAAAGCTATACAACATGTAATCACCTCAAAAGAAGAAGACAACTACAGGATCCGATCTCGGGGGCACCGTCCTCGGTCACCACCTCAAACTCTAACCCTGCTCGCTACCTGAAATGCAAACAACAAACATGCCTGAGTTCCCTGAAGGAACCCCGTATACCAAACCTCCTAAAATATAAAAAGGAATTAAAGACAATGCAATGCTATGCACATGATCATCCGCCTCGGGCCCACAATAATGCCCTCACCGCCTCCGCGGCACTGAACCACTCCTGTCACTAGGGTCAAGTCAGTCCACCGCTGCCTCACAAGGGTCAGTCGACACCACTGCTCCCCAAAAAGTGCAGGAAGGAACCCCCGGTACACGCCGCACCCAAGGAGCGAGTCAGCCCGCCGAATACACAACTCGGGTCAGACGACAGCCACTGCTCCCCCAAGAGTCGTCTAACGCGCACCCTGCCGGAACATCCTCGGCCTACCGCTAAACCCTCGCAAACTGCCCAAGGTTTACGGTACACATCCCTCACACCCCGCTCGGTAAGAGAGGAAAAAGGTACAACAATAATACGCCTTCGTCGAAGGTGAAATCCGTAGCTCTCAAAGCCGGTAATCGACCGTCGCTTCGGAGCCGGTAGTCGACCTGACATCGACGGATCGCGTGTGGATAAATCCACCAACCTGCGGTAGATCGGTCGACCGCTACAAGCACACCGGTCGACCGGTCCCCCACACAGTACACAGTACTGTACAAACAAATCTACCGGTCGAACCACGCCAACCGAATTACCGACCAATCGGTCGAACAAAAGTCATCTAGCGGTCGACCGTTTGGAAGGTCTACGCTATACAATTTTATATAATATATATATCCGACCGGTCGAACCAAGGGGCCGTTCGACCGATAACAGGACTTTCAATATTTTGCCCAAGTCTCGTTCGGTCGACCGGAACTGAAATACAGTTCGACCGAAACAACACAAGCACTCTACCGCTTAATTAAATGCTCAGTCGGTCGACCGAGAGTTAAAGAGCGGTCGACCGTTTTGATGGTCAAAGTTCCCAACCGACTTAGCATCGAATGGATCGGTCGAACAAGGTAAAGGACGTTCGACCGTTTAATAAGTCAAAATCCCCAACCGACCCATTCTCATCGTTATTCGGTCGACCGGCTAAGTGGTCCCGTTCGACCGATAACAGTATATCCCCTTTTTCCCGCACAAATCTGGCATAACGGTCGACCGTCTAACGACATCGTTCGACCGTTCGCGGGTAAACAGCAATATAATAATAGGATCGGTCGACTGCCCACAGGCACCGGTCGACCGATCGTCGTCTTCAACCTCTGAATTGGTTGAATTCCGACGGGGAATTCGACACCAACGTCGATCCCCAACACTCACAAGGCTTATGTGAGTTATATTGAAGATTTGGCATACCTTTTTGACGGTTGAAGAAGCCTCCCGAGCTTTGTCAACTTCTTCTCTTCTCTTTCCTTTCTTCTTCTTCTTCTTCTTCTCTCCTCCTTCTTCTTCTCCGAATATCTCCCTCACTCTCTGTTGATCAGCAAATGATGAAGAAAACGTTTTCAGCTAATCCTCACATCCCTATTTATACTAAAACCTAATCTTATCTCACCTCCCCATCCTCCAATCACCATCCACCTACAACCTTTCCAATAATAACCAGCCAACACTCTCTCTCACCTCTCAACACCTCATGCTCTCCATGCAGGATTAATTAGGGTTAATTAGATTTAGGTTTAGTTAATTAAGATGTTTAGTTTAGGTTATTACAATCTACCCTCCTTAAAAGAATTTCGTCCGCGAAATTCGAAGCAAACAGACTTACCGGAATAACTCTGGATACTGCCTCCTGACATCCTCCTCAATCTCCCAGGTAGCCTCTCTGTCAGTGTGATGCTGCCACCTGACCTTCACCATAGGAATCGCTCTCCTCCTGAGCTGGTGTACCATCTGATCCACAATCTCAACTGGTCTCTCATCTAATGACAAATCCTGCTGGATCTCCGGTACTGATATCTCTATCACATGAGCTGGATCGGCCACGTACTTCCTCAACATAGAAACATGGAAGACGTTGTGAAGTCCTGCGAACTGTGGCGGTAAAGCAATCCTATACGCCACCTCACCAATCCGATCCAATATCTCAAACGGTCCGACATATCTCGGACTCAGCTTCCCCTTCTTCCCGAATCTCATCACTCCTCTGGAAGGCGAGATCTTCAGGAAGACATGATCTCCTACCTCAAAAGTCAGTTCACGCCTCCGCGTATCAGCATAACTCTTCTGCCTGCTCTGCGCCGTAGCTAGTCGTCTCCGAATCACGTCGACCTTCTCTGAATACAACTGGATAATGTCAGGTCCAACTAGCTGTCTCTCGCCCACATCACTCCAGCATACCGGCGATCTACACGGTCTCCCGTATAATGCCTCATAGGGTGCCATCCCAATACTCGAGTGGTAGCTGTTGTTGTAGGCGAACTCGATCAACGGCAAATGCTCATCCCAATGTCCTGCCCAGTCAAGTGTACACGCTCTCAGCATGTCCTCCAAAGTCTGTATCGTCCGCTCTGACTGGCCATCTGTCTGTGGGTGGAAAGCTGTGCTAAACTTCAGACGTGTCCCCAGTGCTCTGTGTAGACTCTCCCAAAATCTCGAAGTGAATCTGGGATCTCTGTCTGAAATGATACTGACTGGTACGCCATGAAGTCTGACAATCTCCTCAATATATAACTTAGCTAGACCCTCCAGAGCAAGAGTGGTCTTAATAGCTAAGAAATGTGCCGACTTGGTCAGTCGATCGACTATAACCCAAATCGCATCGTGGAATCTCCGTGTCTTCGGTAGCCCCGTAACAAAATCCATCGTCACGTGCTCCCACTTCCACTCGGGCAACTCAATCCTCTGCATCTGCCCTGCTGGTCTCTGGTGCTCGATCTTCACCTGCTGACAGACCAAACACCTCGACACGAAGTCTGCAACGTCCTTCTTCATGCCTCGCCACCAGAAGTTCCGCTGCAGGTCTTTGTACATCTTGGTACTCCCTGGATGAATGGAATATCTCGATCTGTGTGCCTCCTCCATGATATCATGTCTCAGGTCCTCTGTCTTTGGCACCCAGATACGGTCTCTGAATCTCAGACCTCCGTCCACTCCAACTCTGAAGTCTGACCCATCTCTGGCAGCTAACTGTAACAAACTGCTCAACTCCTCATCTGTAGTCTGAGCACGAATCACTGCTGATACTGTCTGAGGCTCTACTCTCAATCCGGCAATCACTGCGCCCTCAGAGCTATCAGCAAATGGCCTCCACTCTGCCAAGGACTCTAGCAGTCTCCACTCCTGAATGCATAGGCCTGCTACTGATACTTCCACCTTCCGGCTCAAAGCGTCTGCAACTGTGTTCGCCTTCCCCGGATGGTAAGAGATAGTGAAGTCATAGTCCTTAATGAACTCAAGCCATCTGCGCTGCCTCATATTCAGCTCCTTCTGCGAGAACAGGTACTTCAAACTCTGATGATCTGTAAACACCTCGAACTGCTCGCCATAAAGATAGTGTCTCCAGGTCTTCAGTGCATGAACCACTGCTGCTAACTCCAAATCATGTGTCGGGTAATTCCTCTCATGGACCTTCAGCTGTCTGGATGCGTACGCGATCACCCTCCCGTGCTGCATAAGTACACATCCTAAGCCAACACCTGAAGCGTCGCTATAAATCACAAATCCACCCGTGCCACTCGGCAATGATAAAACTGGTGCTGTGGTCAACAGTCTCTTCAGCTCCTGAAAGCTATCCTCGCACTTCTGCGACCAAACAAAAGTGACTCCCTTCTGCGTCAGAGCTGTCAGTGGTGCTGCCAATCTCGAGAAGTCTTTGATGAAGCGACGGTAATAACCCGCCAATCCAACAAAGCTCCTAATCTCCGTCACGCTCGTAGGGGTCCTCCACTGTGTCACCGCCTCTACCTTCGCCGGATCCACTGATATCCCCTCTGCCGATACAATGTGTCCGAGGAACGCCACTCTGTCCAACCAAAACTCGCACTTTGAGAACTTAGCATATAACTGCTGAGCCCTCAAGATGCTGAGTACAATCCTCAGATGCTCTCTGTGCTGCTCCACATCTGGTGAATAGATCAAGATGTCATCCACGAAGACAATCACAAATATATCAATATACTGCCTGAATGTCCGGTGCATCAGATCCATGAACGCTGTCGGAGCATTCGTCAATCCAAATGGCATCACCAAGAACTCATAGTGTCCATATCTCGTCCTGAAGGCTGTCTTCTGGATGTCCTCATCTCGGATCCTCAACTGGTGATATCCTGAACGCAGGTCAATCTTCGAGAAAACCTTCGCCGACTGCAGCTGGTCAAAGAGATCCTCGATCCTAGGTAAGGGATACCTATTCTTCACCGTCACCTGGTTCAGCATCCTGTAGTCTATGCACATCCTCAAGGATCCGTCCTTCTTCTTCACAAACAAAACTGGTGCACCCCAAGGCGAGACGCTCGGTCTGATAAATCCAGAGTCCATCAACTCCTGCAACTGCTTCTTCAACTCTGTCAACTCAGCAGGTGCCATCCGGTATGGAGCCTTCGACTGTGGTGTAGTGTCGGCTACCAACTCAATGCCGAACTCCAACTCCCGGTGTGGTGGTAATCCTGGAATCTCCGCCGGAAAAACATCCGCGAACTCCTGCACCACCTCAATGTCCTCTAGCCTCTGGGACTCTGCCTCCGCAACCACAAGTGTCGCCAGAAATGCTACACAACCCTGCTGTAACAGTCTCTGAGCTCTCACGGCAGATACAATAATGCGACCCCCTCTGCTTCTGATCCCTCTAATCAGAATATCAGGCAAACCCTTTCTCGGGATCAAAATCTTCTTCTCACGGCACAAGACTCGAACATCATATTGGGACAGCCAATCCATCCCAAGTATGACATCAAAGTCCTCCATCGGTAGCAAGACCAGGTCTGCCGGAAACTCCTGATCTCCCGAAACAACCGTGGCGCCGGGGACAAATCTCCCCACAGTGCCCACCAGACCCAGGGGTGTGCTGACTTCCAAAGTGGCAGTCAACATCGCAAGGGTACAGCCCAACACTCCCGCAAATCGCTCTGAGATGAACGAGTGTGTCGCGCCACAATCAAATAACACCCTAGCTACTGAACCTGCGATAAGAAGTGTACCTTCCACGACAGCGCCTCCATCCCGAGCCTCCTCTGCCTGGATGGTGAAAACTCTGCCAGTGCGCTGCCCCTGCTGAGGTCTGAAAGGTGGTCTACCTCCGCCTCCTCCTCTGCCTGGTGCGGGTAAACCCGGTGGTCTGCTCGGCCCAGCTCCTCGGCTCGGACAGCTCCTGATAAAGTGACCCAGCTGGCCACAACCATGACATGCTCCGGGGGTGAAGCACGGCCCGGAGTGAAATCTCCCACAAGTACCACAAGGCTCAGGTCGTGGTACTGCAACTCCTGCTCCCTCGTACCGGGGCCTCTTGCCCGGATTCCCTCCAATCTGCCCTCCTGGCCTCCCAGAGAACCTACCTGATGGCCTCCTCTCATCCTGGTAGTTCTCCCTGTAGTCACGATCAAGAACAGAGGCACTCTTCACTGCATCGGCCAACGTGCTCGGCATGTGTGTCAGCACCTTCGTCCTCAGCTGCTTCCGGAGCCCCCGGACGAACTTCCCTACCCTCTGCTCCTGTGTAACATACATCTCGGGACAGTAACGCTCAAGGGCGTTGAACTTCCCGATGTAGCCTGCTAGGGTCATGTCTCCCTGCTAAAGACTCAGAAACTCCTCCCTCTTCTGATCCTGGACATGCTGCGGAAAATACTGCTCGTTGAACTCGCCAACGAACTCCTCCCAGGCTATATCATCTCTGTCCGCAAACACCACTGCAGATGTGGACCTCCACCAGTTGGACGCAGCACCGCCCAACACATAAGTAGCCAGGCCCACTCTCGCCTCTGGAGGACAACCAATAGCACTGAAAATCTTCTGCATAGTGAAGATCCACTCCTCCGCAGCCTCCGCGTCATACTGCCCCAGAAAGGTAGGCGGATGCTGGCGCATAAACCGGTCATGTATAGCGCCAGTCCCCGTCTGCCCAGTCTGTGCTGTCTGCTGCTGTAGCATCTCCATCAGACGTCCGACCGTATCGAACAACGTCCGACGCTCATCCTCCCAAGCCTCATCCCTCGCAGTCTCACTCTCACCGCGAGTATGGGCAACCGCCTTCTCCCGTCTAGGAGGCATCTGCCAAAGGAAACAAGACAATATCAATATAATCTGTGCATGCATGATCCTCTAGACCTAACTCCTAACTCAAAGGTGGTTTCTTTGGACAAGTACGCCGAGATCAACGCTCTGATACCAAATTGTAACGTACCCGAAAACAGCGGAAAATTTAAACAATAATAAAGACCGTCAACGGTCAACACTGGGCACGTCACGGGAAATAAACCACATATATATATAAAATATATAAGGTACAGACCCACGTGGAAGTCAACTATACATACTATACCGACTGACTGTGATTACAACAAAAGCTATACAACATGTAATCACCTCAAAAGAAGAAGACAACTACAGGATCCGATCTCGGGGGCACCGTCCTCGGTCACCACCTCAAACTCTAACCCTGCTCGCTACCTGAAATGCAAACAACAAACATGCCTGAGTTCCCTGAAGGAACCCCGTATACCAAACCTCCTAAAATATAAAAAGGAATTAAAGACAATGCAATGCTATGCACATGATCATCCGCCTCGGGCCCACAATAATGCCCTCACCGCCTCCGCGGCACTGAACCACTCCTGTCACTAGGGTCAAGTCAGTCCACCGCTGCCTCACAAGGGTCAGTCGACACCACTGCTCCCCAAAAAGTGCAGGAAGGAACCCCCGGTACACGCCGCACCCAAGGAGCGAGTCAGCCCGCCGAATACACAACTCGGGTCAGACGACAGCCACTGCTCCCCCAAGAGTCGTCTAACGCGCACCCTGCCGGAACATCCTCGGCCTACCGCTAAACCCTCGCAAACTGCCCAAGGTTTACGGTACACATCCCTCACACCCCGCTCGGTAAGAGAGGAAAAAGGTACAACAATAATACGCCTTCGTCGAAGGTGAAATCCGTAGCTCTCAAAGCCGGTAATCGACCGTCGCTTCGGAGCCGGTAGTCGACCTGACATCGACGGATCGCGTGTGGATAAATCCACCAACCTGCGGTAGATCGGTCGACCGCTACAAGCACACCGGTCGACCGGTCCCCCACACAGTACACAGTACTGTACAAACAAATCTACCGGTCGAACCACGCCAACCGAATTACCGACCAATCGGTCGAACAAAAGTCATCTAGCGGTCGACCGTTTGGAAGGTCTACGCTATACAATTTTATATAATATATATATCCGACCGGTCGAACCAAGGGGCCGTTCGACCGATAACAGGACTTTCAATATTTTGCCCAAGTCTCGTTCGGTCGACCGGAACTGAAATACAGTTCGACCGAAACAACACAAGCACTCTACCGCTTAATTAAATGCTCAGTCGGTCGACCGAGAGTTAAAGAGCGGTCGACCGTTTTGATGGTCAAAGTTCCCAACCGACTTAGCATCGAATGGATCGGTCGAACAAGGTAAAGGACGTTCGACCGTTTAATAAGTCAAAATCCCCAACCGACCCATTCTCATCGTTATTCGGTCGACCGGCTAAGTGGTCTCGTTCGACCGATAACAGTATATCCCCTTTTTCCCGCACAAATCTGGCATAACGGTCGACCGTCTAACGACATCGTTCGACCGTTCGCGGGTAAACAGCAATATAATAATAGGATCGGTCGACTGCCCACAGGCACCGGTCGACCGATCGTCGTCTTCAACCTCTGAATTGGTTGAATTCCGACGGGGAATTCGACACCAACGTCGATCCCCAACACTCACAAGGCTTATGTGAGTTATATTGAAGATTTGGCATACCTTTTTGACGGTTGAAGAAGCCTCCCGAGCTTTGTCAACTTCTTCTCTTCTCTTTCCTTTCTTCTTCTTCTTCTTCTTCTCTCCTCCTTCTTCTTCTCCGAATATCTCCCTCACTCTCTGTTGATCAGCAAATGATGAAGAAAACGTTTTCAGCTAATCCTCACATCCCTATTTATACTAAAACCTAATCTTATCTCACCTCCCCATCCTCCAATCACCATCCACCTACAACCTTTCCAATAATAACCAGCCAACACTCTCTCTCACCTCTCAACACCTCATGCTCTCCATGCAGGATTAATTAGGGTTAATTAGATTTAGGTTTAGTTAATTAAGATGTTTAGTTTAGGTTATTACAATCTACCCTCCTTAAAAGAATTTCGTCCGCGAAATTCGAAGCAAACAGACTTACCGGAATAACTCTGGATACTGCCTCCTGACATCCTCCTCAATCTCCCAGGTAGCCTCTCTGTCAGTGTGATGCTGCCACCTGACCTTCACCATAGGAATCGCTCTCCTCCTGAGCTGGTGTACCATCTGATCCACAATCTCAACTGGTCTCTCATCTAATGACAAATCCTGCTGGATCTCCGGTACTGATATCTCTATCACATGAGCTGGATCGGCCACGTACTTCCTCAACATAGAAACATGGAAGACGTTGTGAAGTCCTGCGAACTGTGGCGGTAAAGCAATCCTATACGCCACCTCACCAATCCGATCCAATATCTCAAACGGTCCGACATATCTCGGACTCAGCTTCCCCTTCTTCCCGAATCTCATCACTCCTCTGGAAGGCGAGATCTTCAGGAAGACATGATCTCCTACCTCAAAAGTCAGTTCACGCCTCCGCGTATCAGCATAACTCTTCTGCCTGCTCTGCGCCGTAGCTAGTCGTCTCCGAATCACGTCGACCTTCTCTGAATACAACTGGATAATGTCAGGTCCAACTAGCTGTCTCTCGCCCACATCACTCCAGCATACCGGCGATCTACACGGTCTCCCGTATAATGCCTCATAGGGTGCCATCCCAATACTCGAGTGGTAGCTGTTGTTGTAGGCGAACTCGATCAACGGCAAATGCTCATCCCAATGTCCTGCCCAGTCAAGTGTACACGCTCTCAGCATGTCCTCCAAAGTCTGTATCGTCCGCTCTGACTGGCCATCTGTCTGTGGGTGGAAAGCTGTGCTAAACTTCAGACGTGTCCCCAGTGCTCTGTGTAGACTCTCCCAAAATCTCGAAGTGAATCTGGGATCTCTGTCTGAAATGATACTGACTGGTACGCCATGAAGTCTGACAATCTCCTCAATATATAACTTAGCTAGACCCTCCAGAGCAAGAGTGGTCTTAATAGCTAAGAAATGTGCCGACTTGGTCAGTCGATCGACTATAACCCAAATCGCATCGTGGAATCTCCGTGTCTTCGGTAGCCCCGTAACAAAATCCATCGTCACGTGAGTTATATTGAAGATTTGGCATACCTTTTTGACGGTTGAAGAAGCCTCCCGAGCTTTGTCAACTTCTTCTCTTCTCTTTCCTTTCTTCTTCTTCTTCTTCTTCTCTCCTCCTTCTTCTTCTCCGAATATCTCCCTCACTCTCTGTTGATCAGCAAATGATGAAGAAAACGTTTTCAGCTAATCCTCACATCCCTATTTATACTAAAACCTAATCTTATCTCACCTCCCCATCCTCCAATCACCATCCACCTACAACCTTTCCAATAATAACCAGCCAACACTCTCTCTCACCTCTCAACACCTCATGCTCTCCATGCAGGATTAATTAGGGTTAATTAGATTTAGGTTTAGTTAATTAAGATGTTTAGTTTAGGTTATTACACTAACGGACTTGACTTACTTACCTACCATCTAGTCAACTAGTACTACTGGAGCAATGACTGCAAAATTCCTAATCAATCAACTAATGAGCCAAGCCTAATCTAAAGCTAATAATTTGTATTGGTTAATTTAATATGTCCAAGGAGTACATGCGAACATGGGTGAAACTTACAAGGCCAAGGAGTACGTAGTTGGTCATCTTATAGATCATGAGTACATGATGATTACAAGACCTTGGTGTATTTAAAACAAATTAGAGTTCATTAATTTATCATGTTGATGTTATCTCCTCTTCCTCTCTCTCTCCTCCTCCAACACCAAACTCTGTCCTCTCTCTCCTCCCCCCTCCGTAGGCACCGGTCCAGGAGAGTTGAAACTCAACCTGCAGTCAAAAGACTTCTTGTATCACGAACGATGCTCCGATTCTTTTCTGTTGTATTCGTAAATGTAGATCACTAGTATGTATGATTGCCCCCACACTTCTGTTGTTTATTGCTAACACTTTGACAAAAGTAATGTAGGTGAAAGATTAACTTGATAAGACATGGCAAATAAATGACACACAAAGGTAGAAACTTGGTCTCCTAATATGAGTGGCAGAGAAATTGCTTTAAAGAGGAACTTTCATTACATAATATTATCATGTAGTTGTCCCAATGTGTTTCATATGTTCTTTGTCGTACTATTCCATTCTAACCATTCATTACCCACGAATAAGAAATTGACCTAAATAGGTGAAGAGGAAGATGTTACGATTTAATGGTCACAAATGTAAAGCGTCACCGACCGAAATGACTATAAGGTAAACTTCTATTAACCTAATATATTTTAGTAGTTAATTAAATTAAAACAATTCGTGGGATCTCAACAATCTTGCTAAACGTATACTCTTAGTTTTGTTGCGTGAGGATCTTCAATTCTTTATAGTCTAATTTTATATCGGAAATTGCAATCAAACAACAGTGGTAGAATTTGTCTCTACGTATTTTTAGGTGGAAAATAGTTTTTTTCTTATATTTGTTCAGGACCATCTTAATTCTTGGAAAAAAACACATTCCATGCAAATATTATGTTTCTCATTGTAGAAAATCAACACACATTTCGGAAACATATGTTTTCAACACACCGGGCTGTGAACACGTAATTCGAGAATTCCAATGGAACTTCAAATGGAGGAATATAAAATTTTAGAATTTACAAACAACATGGTATCGTTTTCTTATTTAAATAAATTTCATTTTTTTAAAAAACCAATTTTTAAAAGGGTTATTTGCTTGGGTGTCACCAAGAAACAATTAAATTAACTTTATGCCACCTGGTTTTGACTATTTGATCTAATATCATAGAAAAATCAAACTATTTATCTTAATGTCATAGGAAAACAAAATATTTACCTTTATGTCAATCCGTCAGTAAATCGTTAACTTTTCCGTTAACGTCCGTTAACGATATTAATATTTAATGAAAATTTTGCAGAATCACCATGAATAAACCAAAAATTTATAAATTTAATTATATGTGTTGTAAAAATTGCAAAAAATTATTCAATTTTTTAATCTATACACTCTCTCATATCTATCTTTCAACTTTATTTTTTCTTTGTCTGTCACTAAACTTAATGACTCAATTACTAAACTAATGAATTTCGATAATTTTTTTCTAAAAATTATTTATTTTTATTTATCTTATTTCAGATTCATGATTTTTAATATTTTAGTACAAGAATCTGATAATTGATAAAGAATTTTTACACAAAAAAAATAATTTTTTTTGGAAAAACACATTTTATATAAAAAATGAATTTTCTAATAAAAAATAATTAATTGTTTTGTATTTTTAAAATTTTAAAAATTATCAAATTTTATTAGTTTAGTAATCGAGTCATTAAGTTTAGTGAGAGACAAATAAGAAATGAAAGTTGAAAGATAGAGATGAGAGAATATAGATAAATTATTTGAGTATTTTTTTGCAATTTTTACAACACATATAATGAATTTTATGATTTTTTTGGTTTATTCATGGTGATTCTGCAAAATTTCCATTAAATATTTATATACTTAACGGACATTAACGAAAAAGTTAACGGTTTACTAACGGAATGACATAAAGGTAAATATTTTGTTTTCCTATGACATTAAGATAAATAGTTTGATTTTTCTATGACATTAAGCCAAATAGTCAAAACCAGGTGACATGAAGCCAATTTAGTTGTTTCTTGGTAGCACCCAAACAAATAACCTTTTTTAAAAGCTTGATATAATATTGTAAGCGCAATATTATTTCTAACTCCGATGTCTAAAATAACACGTGAACAATGGATAGAAACGACGATTTAAATTGGAGCTTTAGATTAATTTTTTTGAAAAATATATAAATTTATTTTGGTCAAACTATTTTAAGAAAATTTCAATTTCCACCCTTTACTAGTTTTTTTTTTGTATTGAAGGTCTGCTAATGGCAATGAAAATATTTGTTAACTATTTATGTTAAAGTATACTTTAAAATTAAATTAGCACATTAAATATCTCAAAGGGAGGAACAAAATATATGGCCAATGAGTTTATGGCTATAGATGTACCATATGGATTAGTGGTTAGTTGATAGTAGATGGTACTAGAACTGATCTTCCACAAACGTTAATATCTGAAAATAAAAAAATTGATCCAAAGAAGCGTCTCCATCGTTGAAAAGAGGGTTAATTACAGTTTGACCTTCTGAACTATACATTGGTATCACTTTGCCCCCTGAACTTACAAAGTTAACAGTTACATCCTCTGAACTTTAATTTTGTAACACTTTGTCCCCCCTGAACTTCAAAAACTCATTATTTAACACACATTCGACGTTTTTTTCCTACTTTTTTTGTTGTATCCCTAATACACTCTTAAACCTATATTTACGTGAAAGTTTGGATCCAAACAGAGGTCGGATATGGTTGGAATTTTTTATTTATACTCTCATATCTATCTTTCAACTTTCATTTCTTCTTTTCCCATGACATTAAGATAAATAGTTTGATTTTGCTATGACATTAGACGAAATAGTCAGAACCATGTGGTATAAAGCCAATTTAGTTGTTTCTTGGTGGCACCCAAGCAAATAACCCTAGATTATATCACTTCCTTGTCTATCACTTGAGAAACCACAAATGTCTGGTACATCATTTCTATTTTTATCAAAGCAAGTATAATATGTTATTTACCATAGAACTTTATGGGATAGATATCCATAAGCATTAAAAACCATATAATACAAATACATTATGAATGGTAAATACAATCACTTTTAATATTAAAAGTTCGGTTCGGAACCGAAGCTCTAGATAGGAGTGAACTTGGGTTCTGAATTGGACCGCACTAGATCGAGGACCGAAATTCACCTACCTCTGGACTGACGACAGAAACGAATTCAGTTCGGGCTACTGAATTGGCCAGTTTCTGTTCGTCCAAGACCATACCGATTTGAATAAAATAGTATCTAAAAACTGATCATAAAGTTGTAACCGTAACATCCCGGAACAGCGAATTTTTTTGAAATTTTAACAAATATAAGATCTCAAGATAACGACAATCAAACGGGAATGTTACTCATAATATTAATCAGTCGGTGCACCAAATACAACAGAGTTTGTTAAAACGCATGATTACATCAATACAATGAAAGACGTGTACATGTAATCATGACGACCTCGAATAGTCCGTAGAGAATCCTGACCCCGAAATGTGTGTGCCTGCTCTCAACAGAACCTATTGTGGTCCTGAAACATGAGTTAAACAATAATACCTGAGTTTCCCATTTGGAAACCCCGTATGCCAAGTTCACATATATGAATGCAACAATATGTTAATGAACTTATCATACTAGTAACATGTCATGTCATCAACGACAATGAAAACAGATCCCCTCCAAGGGTAAAACAGGACCACAGTCCTACAACATCATCAAACACCATCTAAGGGTCAATAATGACATATGTCCAACAACAACATCGGGTCTCCCTCGGAGACCTACCGTAGGCACATACAGTCTTACAGACAATACACAACGCACCCCCACACACGACTACTCTAGCCAGGGGATCAGTGAGCAGCGTCCGCACTTCCGCGCCAAAAGAATCATATCTGAAACATCGTGGTCTACACCACACCAACGGAGTTGTCGCCCGGTCGGTCCAACAATCACTCAATAGGTACCCAGCTGAGGTATCATCACCGGAACAACATCGGCGACATCGATGATACAACATTGGTGGTACAACATACGTCCTGCACAACATCGAACAACACAATGTCATCGCTGGAACAACATCGGCGGCGTCAAGTTGTAACATCGTCGACAACACCATCGCCGACACATCCTCGGCGGCATCACCGACACAACATCGGTGGTACAACATACGCCCGACACAACATCAGACGATTCTGGACCGTAGTCCGCAATGTCATCATGCTCCAAGAGTCATGCATCATCATGCATCGAGATCCCTGATCCCTCAGGTATGCTACTCTACTGTGAGTCAAGACAACAATACATCATGTCACAATCTATCAACAGAGGTGACTCGTCCCAAGTACCCACACTCTTCCACTCGGCGGTCCCTGGGCAGGCGCGATCAACACACCCACCGTCACCTCCTCGCTCACGCACTAGGTGAGGACACATGTTTCCGTGAACAGAGTTGGCACTTCACTAGGATCGGAAATTCAGTTCTGTACACAAACGGTTGACCAAAATAGGCACTCCAGTCGACCATTCCCATGGGGTCCGGTGTTGTTCGACCGATGTTGGTTTAAGTCGGGCAAAAATACACTGAACCGGTCGACCGAAAACCGACAGACACCCGACCTGTCAGGTATCTCTTGCTGCCCTCGTTGCCGACGAGGTCTCCGACCATCTGACGACGATCAAAATCACACCCACAAGTGTGAGCAAAAGAAAACACTATTGAACTGGCATACCTCTCGAGTTCGACGGAACACGTCGGAGATCACTCAACGTCGCCACCCGACCGCAACCTCTGAACGCCCGATCTGCTCGCTTCACACCCTGCCTTGCTCACCTCACATCGACGCCGCCTCCTCCACCTCTAGATCGCCGAAGAAAGGAAGAAGAATGTGAGAGAGATGGGTGGAAGGTTGGAATGAAAGGGACGTTGGTTTCCTCTAAACAAAACCAAACCGAAGACCAAACAGTAACCAACCACCATACCCCACAACCAACACTTCTCTATCCTTCCTTCCCCCTGCAACATTTCATCGCTCGAAATAACTCTTTTGGTTGGTATATTCAACATATATTATATACAAGATCTTGTTTTTTTTAAAATAAAAATAATACAGGACCTTCAGGGCTTGAAAACGTAGACTTAAAATTAATGCATAAAAGCTTGTGATTTTTGAAGGAAAAAAAGGGAACTACTAAACGTCACCCCAAAACTACTTAAATCGTCCATTGAAATTACCAAATTGCCCTTAACAATATATTTAATACAAATTTCGTCCCGTGTCTTTAAACAAGGTGTTTGACTCAGTTTTACTCACATTCCTAGTACCAACACCACGAAAATGTTTGGCGACACACCTGGATCCAGCTAGGTAACGGAGGCGGATTTTTTTTTCCGACTCGGGCGTCTGGCTAAGACGCCTACACCATGGTGGATGCGTCTTAGCCAGACGCCTATACCAAGGTGGAGGCGTCTGGCTAAGACGCCTCCACATAGGTGGAGGCGTGCTTGCTAGACGCCCGTATTTTTTTAATAATAAAAAATTGAAAATTAAATATAAATAAATTTTTAAAAATATACGGTGTGTTATCTTAAATTATTTGAGGTTCTGTTGCAAGATTTTCGGTGGTAACGAGGTCAAATTACAATGAGTTTTTTTGCAAGTGATTAATATTCAAAAATTTCAAGATCAAAGATCCCTGGTGGTAAAACTTCCCGACTTACAAATACCACATCGACAGGTCGTTCGGGGGTCTCGTTTGGATTTTGAAATTGTTGGATCTGGAAATTTTTGAATGTTCATCACTTGCAAAAACTCATTGTAAGGTGAGATGTCGGACGGTCGATCGTTTGCTTCTCGGTCTACCGAACATGTTCCATGTGGATGACCGAGTTTCCATCAGTCCACCGTGATCGTAAAGACAGTAAGTTTTTGATCTTCCTAGAATCATTGGGTCGGTTTACTGATCTCTACCCAATCATCCGAATATTTATTCTCAGTAGCTTCGACATTTCTCTGGAAATATCTATTCAGTGTACTGAAGGGGTATCGGTCATCCGAATATAGTAATTATTAACTTATTAATTAATTTATCAATTATCTAAATTTATAATAAATTATCTTTTTAATAAAAAAATATTAAAAATTACGGGCGTCTGACGGAGGCGCCCCGCGTAGTTGATGGGTGTCTTCGCCAGACGCCCCCCCCCCCCCCCATGGGCGGGGCGTCTGGGTAAAACTAGACCTGTCAATTGGGTCGTGTTCGTGTACTATCGTGTCTGACAGTTCTGCATTCGTGTCAGGATTTCGTGTTATCGTGTATAGTATAAATTGAAAAGATTTCATCATGTTTAGATTGAAAATAGTTAAGTGACATGTTATATTGATATTTTTCATTCTAAATAACATCTTAATTGACTATAATCAAGTAAAAACAATTGATTATCTAACAAAAGATGCAGTTCGTGTCTGTTTCGTGTACAAAAATAACTTATCGTGTGTATCGTGTCGTGTTCGTGTCAAATCGTGTACCAATTATTTTATATTTATATGTTCACAAAACATTGTAATAAATCATTTCAATCATACAAAAAATTTCGTGTAAAATCGTGTATATATCGTGTCTCCTTATCGTGTCGTGTCCGTGTCGTGTAATCGTGTCGTGTCCAAAATTGACAGGTCTAGGTAAAACACCCCCAATGGGGGAGGCGTCTTACCCAGACGCCCCTCTCCTACGCGGGGCGGCTCCGTCGGACGCACGCAATTTTTATTATTTATTATTATTATTTTATTAAAAAGATGTTGGATATTTTACCAGATTCGAGTACACCGGGGCGTCCGTTGGCTCATTACTGACCTCCAAAACATTATTTTTTATGATTATAAGAGGAAGATGAAGAGAGATGTGTGATAGGAGAGTAAAATGTCGCGTTATAGCAGTAGAAATTAGAGAATGATAAAATGGTAATATGTTGGAACGATTTAAGTAGTTTTAGGATGAGCGGCAGTTCACAAAAAAAAAACAATACTTTCGTAATTAGGGTAATAAATGTCAACATTTTTACTTGTGTTACCTCATGATCCGGTATATAAATGTGATATAGAGGACGAAACGTGGCAGTATGTGGTGGTGTGGTTTATTTTCTTATCACGAGCGTGTGGTGGAGAGGGATTTGTCTTCGTAGATATTATACTCAAATTACTTTGTGCATGTGATTTCAAACATTTGATATTTAAGTATTCATTTTTTGTATCAGACCCTACGCTGGGTGCAAAGACAAAAATAACATTTGATAATTTAGTGACACAAGCTTCAAGCGTACAATTTACAAGACATCTAGAGATAACTTAATATATATGTTCAAAATTTTAATATGATGTATACTTAAATAAGTAAAATTCAATACTAGCTTTGGAGAGGTAAATTCAATTATTGTATACTTACTATATATAATTAAAAATCCAGATTATAATATATTTGTTTAACGTGAATTTTTTGTTCTTTTATTTGATATTGGTGTTGCGAAAACCTCTGAAGAATTCATGATAAAATTCCACACCTTACAAATTTATATAGAAGAATACTTCATTATTGTCACGATCATGTCATCATTTGTAACGTTAAGTAAAGAAAATGCAAATGTCAACAAAATGATTTAAACTCAATATTCTATTTCATGGGATATAGGAATACATAAGCTTTGACACATTTATACGATGCACAAAAGATGAATACATGATACATATTTCATAAACTGTTATCATATATCGAATAGCTTGAAGTACGTGGTAGTTAACTTCATGTCAAAGATAATACATTTGTGTAGAGTCTCGTTCGGAATCGGAGCTTGACGACGTATTCATTCTTTTATTTCAAGTAACCGTATTATTGTGACAATTTGATTTTCGAGTTTTCGGGATTTGATGATTTGCTCCTTTTCATATTTAAAGTGACCAGGGATAATAAAAACTTCAATCTTTCTTCCCTTTGTCTTGTTCGTTCATACACTAAATTATCTTCTTTCTCTCATAGATCGACTCTCTTTAAATCGAGACCATCATTTGGTGTTTTCATTCTTCAACGGCGGAAGGAACTCGTTTTAACTTCCAGAGGAGGTTTCTAAACATCACGAAGTTGCGTTATTCTCTTTTGATGGATATCAATAAGTAGCAAATATGAGTAAGTAATTTAGCCAATTATATAGGACAAAGAAAGCCTTAAGTAAAAGATAATCGTCCTCGATGACATCAGTTGACTCTGGGTCAGCTCCATTCTAGAATTAAGTTGGGTTGATCAATTCTAAATATTTCAAAAGCAAAGGTCAACTTGCATGACTGATCTTGTCGATCAACCAAGACCAACCGACCTGAGTTACTTACCTACAAACTAGACAACTAGTACAGGAGCAATGACTGCAAAATTGATAATCAATCAACTAATGAACTAAGCCAAATCTAAAGCTAATATTTTGTATTCGTTTTGATTTGTCGAACGAGTAAACACGAACACGTGTGATACTCTGGGGGTTGTCCGGTCGGAAAGTGAGGGAAATGAAAACGAATCTAGATCCAGTTGGTTACGAAAAGGGAGTTGTTTGTGCACATTAAGAAATTTTCAATCAGATTCCGTTGTGTATACAATTTTTTTTTGAGTTTTCTCACCGTTTTGAAAGGAATGTGTTCTGAAAGTTTTACTTTTATATGGCAATTGTTATGAATTGGATGTGCAAACATTTTGTTCTTTGATTATGATATTCATCTTTTGGAAGTGTTAAGGAAGAGACGCATGGTCATTAACCGTAGAGCTCTAAAAAATAATAATTTACAATAAATCAAAAGTTATTCACAATCATGGTAATTAACATGGAACATTAATTACCGAGATAAGATTGTCGTGTTGGTCATCGATTCTTGTAGCTCTACAAATAATTGACGACACGAGTATATAAAAGAGGAAAAAATTATTTTTGTATATTGAATAAATATAACAAGTAAAACAATATGGAATTGTGTTTGATGTCATTAATGTTTTATTGTGTCTTGATATGAGACTTATATCTTTTCACTCAAGAAATGCTTAATTTGATTATTGTCAAAAATTATCAATGAGTATAGTGATAAAGACAATAGTTGGTTGAACATGACTTGTGCTGGAAAAGATAGCTAGTCAAACGATTATCATTGTCACTCTTAATTGAGTGATCATATTAGTGAGCTCATTGATAGAGCAAAATTATAATGTTCACAATGTAACTTGAGTTAAGTTACATAGTTATAATTAGCTTAAAAGAGATCAAGAAATGAATGTAATACAAAGGTGACGCATTTCTACTTTGTATATATTCTTAATATCATGAGGCAATGGACGGACACAAGTGGTGCACTTACATTACTAAATGGATCGTGTTTCGTTCGAGTGGAACAAAGACATTTATGTTAATTGGGTAACTATAATGTGTAGCTAGATACCGCTTATAGTTTGAGATATTAAGTGTTTAATATTGCGGCCAATTTGGTTTAGATCCTCTTATAGGCCACACCGCAAAACTGAGAAATAAGAAGCTTGATTTTGAATTCATCTGATGTGTAGGGTTTCATGTGAAAAAGGGACACATGTGGTGAATCAATAAAATCAATATGTCATGAGAATTGACATAATTAGAATTATGGATAAATTCATATAAGGTGTATATATTATGAGGTGTAATAATTTAATATTACATATGATAATATATTGGAATTTGCTAAAAACCCCAAAAGGTCAAATTTTGTAGATATAAATCCAAAATTTTACAAAGGCAAAATCGGGGTCAGGACAGTAAATCGTTTAGGGTTCGGTCGACCGAGGTGTCTTTGGAACGGTCAACCGAACGGGGAACGGATAAACACAATTGCTTGACCGAAATTGTCTGGAGTGCCTAAACAATTGTGTTCGGTCAACCAAGCGTGAACGGTTAACCGAGAGAAAATATCCAGGAGCTATTTTGGAATGTTTTCGGTAGACCAAAGGTGACACGGTTGTCCAATGAGATTCGACCAGGAGAAATTTTGGTGAGTCAACGGACGACCGGAGAAGATGCGGATCGTCCGAATTTTTCCAGAGAATTTTTCTCATGTATATTCGGTCTACCGTCTAGCTCACGGTCAACCGAACGTGTGTTAAAACTGAATGGTTCAGTTAACCGAGAAAAATTCTCGGTTAACCGAACAATGCGATTTTTGCCTGAATTATTAAGAGAATAATTAGATCATGGGTTGGATTAATTCCAGATTTGATCAAACATTTTTTAGGATCTTATGTGGCAATTTGAGATTAATTTTAGGAGAGAATAAGCAAGAGATCATGACTAAAGAATAGTTCTTGATAATGATATTTTGGGAGCCTATAAAAGGACCTCTCATCCTACTTGTTTAGGTAAATGCATAAATTTTCTCTCATTAATCTTTACCTTAATCACCACGAAAATCTCTTAATAGTTTTATGTTTTGGAGATAGAAAACTCAGGAGCTTAAAGATGGGTTAATTAGAGATTGATTGACTAACTCATTTCTCTCTAATATGGTTTAGAGTTTTGTGAACACTTGGAGGTGAATCGGCGAGCGATTCGAAGAGCAACGAAACTCCGGATCTTCTGAAATGTTTTAGAGAACCTTTGGGGTATGATTCTCTCTCTTTTATTTATTTTAATATGTGAAGGAATGCATGATATTAGAATAAACAAATACATGTACGTAAGATCAATGAAAATATAGAATAGATCTTGTATGTTTGTATTAAAGTTTTTAAAATATACACATACATAAGGATACGAAATCCTACAACCCTTTTTGTCAGAAAGCAACGTAAGTCGAATTTTTTGGTCGACCGTCAACCAAATGCAAATTAATGTGTCACACGCACTTTAGCTACACAGTATAACAACTAATATTTGCAAACAACAATAAAACATGCACCAAAAGAACAACAACAAACACACGTTAACAAACAAATTTTATTGTGGAAAATCTTTTGACCTAGAGGACAAAACAAATGGGATAAACTAACACCTAATACACTATGTAATCAACAAATTACGATTATACACAAAACTTGAGAAATCATACGAGAAGTGAGAGATAATGTTATCTCGATTTGGGTGAATACCCAAATCAACATCGAACACTAGGTGCGGTACAACATCTAGTGCCCCATGGATTCTAGAAAATTGCCTACATATGTTAAAATCCCATAATTTTGAACCATTTTGGATTTTCGATCTCCATAAATTTCAACCCCATCATTTTTCACAATTCCTTTATGATTTCACTCTCATTTAATTTTGATGTTTTAAATTTTGACCCACTTGGTCTTTTGACCTATAGATTTTGACCATTGAGAGATATCAAACTCGAAAAATTCCAAGTACCTCGACCGGTGGTGGTGGCGTAAGTACATATATTTTAAGTCGTTTACCGATTAAAAACAATCAAAATGGTAAGACAGCCAAGTTGCAAGATATAATCCATACTTAAGGACCCAAAAATAGAATCTAAGTAATAAGGATACAAAACTACATTTTTTCTGAAATTTTGCCCATACACCACTACCTTGGGTCTCATACAAGCAACAACAAATTAAACGTAAATCTACCAACGTTTTCATTGGACGTCTGTCTAAACATGTTGTACAGCTCCGACGGCGGCGTCCTCAACAACGGTGAGTCCTTATACAACGGTAGCTACAGGCTGACGATGCAGAAGGACGGAAACCTCGTCCTCTACCTCAGCGAGAATCCGATATGGGATAGTAAAACCAATGGCAAGTGAGACGGTTGTTTGAAATTTGAGTCGGATTCAGAACCAATCCAACAATATTTGACATCCGTTTTGATCTGAACTTTCACATAAATATATGTTTAGGAGTGTACTAAGGATACAACAAAAAAAACGACGAATGTGAGTTTAAGTAATGAATTTTTAAAATTAAGACGAGCAAAGTGTTATAAATAGGGGTGTAATCGATCTCTAAACGAGCGATCCGAGTCTGCTCAAGATCGACTCGTTAAGGGTTTCGAGCGGAAAATTCTGCTCGTGCTCGGTTCGATCTGCTCGCGAGCGGCTCACGAGCGGCTCGTGTTAAACCTTTTTTGGTATTGAATTCCTAATAATGTTGTCCTAATAAGTAAATTATGAAATTACTTAAGACAAATATAATAATAGTTACTAACACAATCTTAAAATTAACACCTAAAATAAAACACAATCTTATAAATTATACGACAACATTAACATCTTATAAATAAGATTATACACTTGAATCAAACAAAATCAACACAATATTAAAATCAAACACAATCTTCTAAATTGTAGGACAACTCACAACATCAACATCATATAAATAAGATCATCTACCTGACCCAAACCTTAATTTATTTAAACTTTTGGTGTAGAAAAGAATGAGAAAAAAATAATGAAAAAAAAATGAAAAGTTTAGTACTAATATGGTTTTGATTCTAATGAGTATTTTGGTTTGGTTTGTTAAATGGATTGTTGGGTTTGGTAAATTAGTTTATTTAATGAGTTTAACACTTTACTGATCGGGTAATTGGATAGAATATTCAGGTTAATCAAATAATTGGATATAATAATCAGGTTTCGAGCGATAATTGAGCGAGCATCGAGCGAGTATCGAGCGAGCGGGGTCTGCTCGTGCTCGGCTCGTTACTAACCGATCCGAGTAATTTCGATCAAAATCAGAACAAAACCGAGCAGAACTTGACAGCCCTAGTTATAAAACAAAAATCCAAGACGGTAGATGTCAACTTTAAAAGTTAGAGATGCAAAATAATATCAATACATAGTTTAAGTAGACAAACTGTAATTAACCCGTATTTACATGGCAACAAGAAATTCGATGCACAAATCTAGTTTTGTTCCTACCGATGCAAATTTTGTTCTCTCCAGGCAACATACCTGTCTGTTGTACAGATGATATTTTCAGATGAAACCATCAAGAAGAAAGCTTGTAAACCGGGAAGTGATTAGTTAATGAAGTCAATTTCCCAGAGTAGGTTGTAAGTCTAGTAAATGTTTTTGTTGATTATGCTAAAGAAAATATGGATAAGACAAAAAAAACGTGGAAAAGATGTCTTGACTTTTAAGAAAGGAATGATCATTAATATATCAAATATAAATTCAGATCATAACATTATTAATAATGTTGCATGCATGTCTGGTATCGCTGCAAGAAAAATGGAACTAGATACACGAATAATGAATGATTTTAATGGCAAGACTTATCTAGCCATAAGAAAACACTTTGCGAATAATAAAAATACATAATAACTGCATTAACTAAATTCTAAGCACATCTAACCAAATATTCTGAATACCTTATCATATATACCAGCAGTAGAACTAAATAAACTTGAACGAGCTACAAACTTTAAATCAAACATCACTTCTTTTTTTAAGACTTTAGATATTACTTTGATTTTAACGTGAAAACGATGGACATTAACCATTAAGCATGTTAAGACAAGCATTGGAACGGGTCAAGTAACCAACAAAAAATGTAAGGAGACAGACATCACCAATACCAAGATGGTTAAAATGCGTCTTTTTTTTTCAAGATTCATTCGTCTATTTTCTGCATCGAACACGATTAAATTTAAATTAGACAGGGGAGTTGAATTTTGAAAGATATATTGTGAAATTGATTTATTTTTCCTTCCAAAAAAGACAAAATGAAATGTAAAAATGTAATGACAAATAACAACTAATGAAAAAGATATGGGCTGGGTCGTGTATTTGGGCTTGGGTCAGGCGTAGGCCCAGTCTATTATTACTATTTCCAAATATATGTTTTTAGCTTTGCGTTGGTGATTTAAAATATAATACATACTAATGAACTACAATTTTCAAGTCGTTATATTTATGGACCGTTGATTATAGACTAAGAGCACCCTTAACGGGTGCTCTTTGCCCGGGCGCCCCGGAGGGTGCCCGGGTAGCCCTCCCTTAACGGGAGGGCGCACCCAGGGCGAGGCGCCCTGGGTGGATTCCCGGGCGGCAGGCCGCGTGCCCCCCTCATTCGTCCGAATTTTTTTTGTTTTAAAAATAAAGATTATTTATATATAATTAGGATAATGCATTAAATAGGTAAATAGAATTTAATTAATTAGGTATTATAAAATAATTAGAAAAATATTTTATAATTAATTAACATTTTTTGACTTACTTAAAAAAATCAAAAACAAATTAAGCCTCGATTCAATCGTCTCGTCTTTTGTGAATCACGCGCGTACTGTAGGTCCTCGATGCTTGAGAAGTCCAAGCCTCGATTCAATCGTCTCGTTTTTGTGAATCACGCGCGTACTGTAGGTCCTCGATGCTTAAGAAGTCCAAGCCTCGATCCAATCATCTCGTCTTTAGTGAATCACACGCGTACTGTAGGTCCTCGATGCTTGAGAAGTCCAAGCCTCGATCCAATCGTCTCGTCTTTAGTGAATCACGCGCGTACTGTAGGTCCTCGATGCTTGAGAAGTCCAAGCCTCGATCCAATCGTCTCGTCTTTAGTGAATCACGCGCGTACTGTAGGTCCTCGATGCTTGAGAAGTCTAAGCCTCGATCCAATCGTCTCGTCTTTTGTGAGTCACGCGCGTACTGTAGGTTACTTCTCAGAACTATAAATGTACCCCTCCTGGTTGGTTCTCTCTCATTCATCTACGAACAATGTCTTCACCCGATAACTCTTCCAGTTGGAAGTCTTCATCATCTTCAACATCCAATGACGAAGTTTACGACCAAGTGTTGAACTCCTTAACGGAGTATGTCTCCCAAGTGGTGGACCAACGTCCTAAGAGGCGTAGAATGCGAACTTCGAACCCAGATAGAGATAGGGAGCTTGGTTACAACCGTTTGATTGCCGATTATTTTTCTAACGACCCTGTTTATCCTGACAACATTTTCAGGAGAAGATTTAGGATGCGAAAGCATGTATTTCTTCGCATTGTGAGTTCCATTGAGGCGTCTGATGTCTTCTTCCAACGTAATCCAGACGCCACCGGTAGGATGAGCATCTCTGGCCTGCAGAAATGTACCGCGGCGATTCGTATGCTAGCGTACGGTGTTGCGGCTGATGAGGTGGACGAATACTTGAGGCTAAGTGAATCCACGACAAGAAACACACTTGAGAAATTCTGCGATGGTGTAATTAACAACTTCGGCGGTGAGTATCTCCGAAGACCTAATGCAAATGACCTAGCACGACTACTTGAAGTTGGTGAGCAGCGTGGGTTCCCAGACATGATGGGAAGTATCGATTGCATGCACTGGGTGTGGAAAAATTGCCATGTTGCGTGGAGGGGCCAATATCAAGGGCGTAGTGGCAATGCCACTCTTGTTCTCGAGGCAGTGGCGTCGGCTGACTTGGATATGGCACTTATTTTTTGGCACACCAGGTTTATGCAACGACTTAAATGTCCTGCAACGATCTTCGGTTTTTGAAGTTTAGTATTTATGTTTAGTATTTAAGCATGTATTTTTAGTTTTAGTTTCTAAATTTCCGGTTAATGTACTATCTAATGTGGTTTTCTAATTTTTAATAATATTTTCGTATTTATTAATTAAATGTTAATTAAAAACGAATGATTGTTGATATTAGATAATTACAATAATGATTTTTAATATATTTTGTTGATTGTTGAAAGAGTTTTGGAGAGAAGAATAAAAATAATGACGTGACAACAAATACTGTAGCGTGACTGGGTGGATTGGGTAATAGTTAAGGATTTTGTAGGGGGGTTGGTTTGTGCTGACGTGACAGAGAGAGAAGCTGACGTGGCTAAGAGGGAAAGCAGGACGCCCAGGAACTGTCTGGGCGCCGTTAATGATGCTCTAAGAAATAAATTTTCTTTCATGAACCATCAAAATTCTTATTTTTTACATAAACACTAATATTTGTATATAAAATATGTTGACTTTTTTACCTTAATCTATATTAATTTTGATGATTAATCAAACTAATCTTAATTAATCAACTTAATCAATCAAAATGAGCAAACACGATTACATGCATTGCATACATACATGTATACTTGCAATCATCTTAATAAGTTAATCAAGATAATAAAGAAAATGAGCATTGAGACAAAGGTATCAAGAAATCAAAGTTTTGGACCAAGACATGTAATTTTACATTTATTGGGTCCATAAGGTTTAATTTAAATTTAAGCATTAGGATTCTGTCCCGCCAAAATTCAGTAAACCAGACCTTTCACGGTCAACCAAAACATTTTTAGTTCGGTCCACTAAACATCTATCAGACAACTGAATCATACCCATCAATAGATGATAGGATGCTCTCTGGAATTGTCCTAACGACTTTCGGTCAATCGAATAGCCTTGGACCATTTTTAGACTTTGCTCCAATGGTCACATTTGAATCGAGTCATT
The DNA here is from genome assembly GCA_963682175.1 of Triglochin maritima. Lineage (NCBI taxonomy): Eukaryota > Viridiplantae > Streptophyta > Magnoliopsida > Alismatales > Juncaginaceae > Triglochin > Triglochin maritima. The sequence continues at coordinate 36,558,034 of OY821786.1, forward strand.
AGAGCCTAATTGATTTGTCATAATTCGGACAACTGAATGTATATCGGTCAACCGAGTCCTTCATGGCTTGGCGTCCAACGACTATTAGCACGTGACACTTGATCGTTGCACCCAACGACTATTTGAGCCTTAACTGTCAGCGCAAAACCCGAACTAACTTTGGTCTACCGAATTATACACGGTTAACCATGAAGGACTTATGGTATGTGACTTTAGCACTACACTAAAAGCAATTGTTATTAGTGAGGGGACAACTTCCAATATAGTCAATTCTCAGGTAGTACAGAGCCCCAAAGTAAGCGTCGGGTGGACATGAGTGCCGACGAGTAGGGCGGTTAAGCACCTAGGCCTTTAGGCCCACGAGCCATAATAAGATTGCTTGGCAACAACCCCCATATATACAGGTGGTCCCATAACCACCAAGGAATTTGCTAGTATCCCATAACCCCAACAATCCCCCCCAAGTTCCTTTCCTGCGCGGGACGTGACTCGAACTCGAGACCTCGCTCTGATACCGAATGAAAGACTTATGACATGTGACTTTACCACTACAATAAAAGTAATTATTGTTAGTGAGGGGTCACTTCCAATATAGTCCATTCCCAGGCAGTGCAGAGCCCCAAACTAAGTGTCGGGTGGACATGAGGGACTGCACGTTGGTGCCAACGAGTCTGACAATTAAGCACATAGGCTTTTAGGCCTACGAGACATAGTAAGAGATTGCTTGACAACAACCCCCATCTATACGGGTGGTCTCATTACCACCAAGGAATTTGTTGGGGTCCCATAACCCCAACACACCGAACTTGAGTAATCAGAGCTCAAACAATCTTATTGTCCACATTGGAACGGTGAACCGAATTCTAACTGAAATTAAACAGGGTTAAATTGAAAATAGTTACTGGAAGTTGGTGAACGGTAATCTGAAGTATATTCGGTCAACCGAGTGCTTATATATGACCAATTCATTTGTAGTGTCTCGGACTACCGTTACATAAACAGTCAACCAAACCACGTCTAAATTCTACCCAAGCTTTAAGCAAATCTTTGCTTCTCATTGGTTCATTTCTTCACCAACTCCCAACTGCTCTCTAAGCTTTGAAGCCTATATAAACACCACTCAAGAGACACAAAAATGACTTCTACGCACTCAATTCATCTATACTCTTTGGGCTCTCATTTCCCGAACCTTCAAAGCTCCAAATACACTCAAAGATTCATCTTCATCACTTGCATATCCATTTCATATCAATATCCAAGTATGCTCAAGTTAGAGTGTTAGTTAGATTGTGATTCAACTTTCAAATCCAAGAATCACCAAAGAGTTGTAAAACTTCGAGGAAGCTCCCTCTCGGGTTGTGAGAGGAGACGAGCAATGAGAGGATTGTTCGCGAGGCTCGGTGTTGTAAACGACGTTGATCTCAGTCTGAAACAGAGATCGGTTAGTAGAACCATAAGCGAGGCTAGAGGGATCAAGCGAAGCTTGCGAGGAGGACTAGGACCGGGGTGCAGTGTCGAACCTCTCTAAACTCCGGTGTCGACGATTTTTGTGATTTGCATTGTCTTCTCCCTTAATCCCTCAATTATCGTTTTAATTCTGCAATTAGTTTAGTGATTAGAGGTTCATCGATCCTAACAAAATATTCTCAATTAAATTACAAAAAAAAAAAACAATCTCATTTAATCATTAATATTTGGATAAATGGAATTTGGTCCCTTGGCCTTTGCCTCTGTTGCAATTTGTACTGCTGACCTTTAAAACTCTTACCCTCCCAACCTTTTGTGTCTTGGCAAGTTGCTCTTCGTCGTTTTCACATGTTTTGGCCGTTAATTTCAAATTTTGACCCAATTTGTTCCATCCAACCCAAGCCTTCACCCCAACCACGGTAATGTCACGGCGCAACAAATGACAACAAGGAACATAGCTTTGCAAGAACTTGAATTCCGACACATTTATCACAACTTATGAAACTTAATTATATCATAAAATGTATCTTTCTAGTCTATTCATGGAACATTAATTAACATAAGTAAAACAACAAAAAGAAAAAGAAATGATGTATAAAACATAAATAATGCTCTTTTGATAGCATAAAACGTTTGATGTTGTTTGGAAGGTTGAAATATTGCCTTCCCTGATGAACACACAAACAAATCATGTGTGTACGTGTGTATTTTCTGAAGATCATTAGATTATTCTCTATCATTATCACCTTGCAGTAGAAGTAGTAGCCTTTACTCTTCTTCTTTGTTGCATGCTTTGGACTGGTTTGTCATCCAAAGATATATGCACATGCCTTAGCTTGTCTCATTCTCTCGTACACTTCCATGATTATTCTCTTCCCATTAAAATCCATTCGCTATTCACCACCAACACCACTATTAAATCAAACCACCTATATATAGCTATGATGATCCAAATAGTAAACAATCAATGACCCTTTCGAATCTACGTGTCTAATTAGTTCCCATCTTTTCCATTTGTCAAACTTCATTATGAGTTCATTATTTTCTCTACACCCTACTACTTAGTTAAGTAGTCGAATGTGTTTTCCTCTCCTAATTGTATAGCATCACGTATAAGTTGGTCATGGTTTCAGGTAGGGATACGAACGGATACAAATTAATTAATTTGAGTTATGTCATTATTCCATCTTAAAATGTTCCCTCAGATAATAATACATAAAGTGGTGTAAAGTACATCTATTGAAATTCAAAGTTCACTGATCAAATTAATACATTGTTCACAAGATTCACACACACTCACAAACTACCTTTCACGTATATACTTGAATTTCAAACAGATCTACACGGATTAAATTTATCATAGACCTATATATCCATACCATAATACTTAGGATACAAACGGTTACTAAATATGTGAGTATTCAATTCGAAAATTTACATTTAAGTGGTATTTGGTATTTAATAGATTGGTTGACAGATTAGCAAGTTGAAAATCATGACCATTAGCTGCTTTGAGCAAAAATCATGACCATATATCGAGCTAAAGTGTTGCAATATGATATTGTATTTTTCAACAATCTAGCCATGACAGCATCATACATCTGCAATTCTGTTGTTCCTGTAATCTTGTAAGAGATATATAGTTGAGAAATATCCCAAATTCTGTTAACGAAAGGTATGCTTTTATTTCACAACAACTCACAACAGATCGATGTGAGCTCTTGTTTTCAGATCACCAATCAATTACATGTTTTCCATTATGATAACTACCATATAACAACAAGAGATAATGATAGAACTCAGTTGATGATATATTGGTTGTAACGTCGAAAAACAGCCACTTGATGTTGTTTGTTTTGTCAGTATAATCACCAAGTCATACTCTCATTATTTGAGGCATTGATTTATTTATTTATTGGCATGTCAATGCATGTACGTAGTATAAGATTATACTACCCAAAAACTATTTTCAGTGAAGGTCAGATTATGTCCAGAACTCAAAAACCTAATTACTTCTGTCATGAAAAGATACCCGGCTAAAACAATTTACGTATAGAAGTTTTCAAGATTAATATTATATACATGAAAAATTCAAAAGTGAGGTCATGACTACCCCCCTTGGACCCCATGTGGGTTTGCCACTCATAATACACAACAATTAATATATATATGTTTTATAAAGAATTCGATTATATGATTGGAAAGAAAGAAAATAGCAAATTGAATAATGTAATGTATGATTCAATCACATTCTAACATACTAGTTCACAGGGCAAGTTTGTACCCATCATTGTGAGAAAAGTGACCCACAACGCGACATTTCCATTTAAGAATATTGCGTTTGGAGTACGAAATCATTGATGCTATTGATGAAGACAACTAACGCGAATATGTTTTTTTTTGCAGACATTAGAATTGACAATCAGTTAACTTTGAGCAACTACGTACTATATGGACATAGAGAAACAACCATAAAAAAATACTGGATAAGAAGATATCCTCAAATATAATGATACTAAATTGTAGGACATAACATAAAACATGTGTCATCTTGAGGCTACGGGCATCGGAAAGCGTTTGCAAGATCGAGTCACAATAGTTGCAAAACACTTAAATACTTTTTTTTTTTTGGAGTTTGTTTGTGTTTGCTTGGTAAATAATATAAAACGTTACAAAAAAATTGAAAATAATAATCATAAATGGATAATGATTAATATGAAGCAAAACTCCTGCATTTAATAACGATTACTACGTTTCATTGCCCATTTATTGTTTCGTCTCCCCACAGCAAACCACAAACACCGTCCGATTAAATAATCCACCTTCCCTCCTCCAAATCCGACGGTCGAGATCAACCCATCGAGAACTTGATCCAGTGGTACACCCCGTAAATTTTCATGACCACAGGGGCAAACCCCAAAACCCACCGTTAGTTTTGGCGCGTAGCTGCCGTTAGACTCCAACCTCTATTTAAACTTTGAACTCCAATCGGACCAATCCTGTCTAGCTTACTACCAAATTCAGATCTCCGACCGCCCGTCCGTCGGCTTCCAACGAACGATGGAGCATTCCAAACCATACACGACAGATGAAGACACTCAGAAGTGCCGGAAACATATTTTTCCGGCATACACTGGAGTTTGCCCCTTCTGTCTTCGCGACCGCCTTCTCCTCCTTTGCCCTAATTGCGTGCAAATTCGCCCGTGTGAGTGCTCAGATACAACAATTCCCGTAGTAGATGGGTTTTTTTGGAGATCAAGATCAACTGGGGTTAGCTTGATTCGGATAGAAAAACTAGGCATCCCAGCTAATGAGGCACAACTTGGACGGTCAAAGTCAATGGCGGTCGGTCAAATCCATGGTGAATTTGATAGTGAAAAGAAATCTTGGGTTAGTTTTGGATGGAAATGGCCTTTTAGGAGTGGAAAGAAGAGAAGGGACGTCGAGGAGAGGCTTTCTGGGTCGAAACCAGTTGGAGGTCGAACAATTAGATGGCCGTGGCCGAGCGGTGGTGGTCGAGATTTGGGGTGGAATTGGTACTTCCCCAATCCTATGAGGGCGTTTGGGCATGGAAATAGAGGTAGTAGAGCTAGAGTTGTTCACAAGAGCTTCGGAAGTGCAAACATTAATAGATATTAATTAGATATCAACCAACTCCAAATTTGCATCTTCTTTTTGTTATTTTAGGTTTGACATAACATTTGTCGCCTATTTGACAAATTGTTAGTTGTTACTGGTTCTTGGAAAAATGTAAATATATATGAATTCCTACCAAAAAAAATACTGGATGTGTTTAGATTTCATCAATCAAGTGGTGTTGTTAATGAGTGTACTATATGTATTTTTATTGTATTTACTATTTAGGACGTATTTGTATCATGTTGGTTATGAATATACACGAGTGTACCACCTAATTCTGAATTGATGTGTGGATTAGCTATGACAAATCAACTTTTAACTGTTTATTATTATTATTGGAGATATTTCTTTAATAAAAATGTCAAATATTGAAGGGTGTCCAACATGTATCTTATAATTTGACAGTATATTATCAATTTTTAATTTCAAGTGTATGGCATAATGGATGCATCCATGCACGAGAGCTGCAAGCCAAAAGCAACTTTGCTGAATATTATCAACCTCTTTTGCTTTTTGTCCATACGAATCAATCATTTCATACTTTGAATATAAGAAAAAGGATAACTTCGAAAATATATTCCAAAAAAAAGGCAGTTACCATCCTTCCGTGTTTCACATACCATAGATTTTCTCTAACTTATGTGAATTTTAATAGTGTCCTCAATTTTAATCAATCCATGTTTGAAGCTTCACTCTCCTCCTACACTCATTATGCCTGGTTCCATTTTCAATAGAATTCACAAGTCAAATTAAGATTAAAAAGTGACTTAAAAACACAATGTTTTTCGACCGATATGCATGGTCAATATTAATCTTTTATTTTGGACCAGCAGTGGTACTAAGATTTAAAGTCAAGAATCATGATTTAGAAGAGCAACTCAAGAATGTTAAAATTTAAAATGCCCCAAGTAAAATGCAAGAATCAGGATCTCCAAAGACAGACAGTTCACAAAATCAGACAAAATCCAAAGGTCTCTCGACCCTCGATCTTACTCTATATTTGCCACCACCGGACCTTAGATTTAATTTGGTCCATCTTGTTGTACTTGTTGTTCATGGATGTATAATTGATTGTCCAGATAACAGAAATGATTTGGGGTGTGGCTGATCTTCACTTTCGGTGGTCACACATCCACTTCGATCAAGACAACAATAAATAAAGACATCCACACCAACTCAAAAGAAATTTGTGGATGGAAATAGCAGCTGAGGAGTTGATGATTAGTGATGGAGCGCTCAAGCGATCATTTAGCTTATAACTTAGTGATTTTGATATGACATGAAAAACTACGATTTTTTTGGTTGATTTTCAGATTTCATAAAATAAAATACTAACGAAAGTATAGAACGAGTTTCGTGTTTTGTTTGTATATATATACGAACCTTCAATAGATGAGAACTAGTTTTGTATCAGAAAATGAAATTTCTTCAAATGTAGTTTATCTTCAAATTATAAATATATATAAGTATTGAATTTGTGAAAATTGGATAATAGAATATGCACGCTTTACATTTGGAAGTTTGGTGGTTTCGTCTGGTTATGTTATATAAATATGTAGCCTAATTTCCTATTTTATATTGCCACCAATATATATGTCGTGTGAATATATACGCGTGAAAACAGATTTCAAAAGATGAACTACAGTTGTTCAACTTCCAAAGAGATCTACCACTCTCTTGCTCTGCCAAAACCTAACTTATTGCTGCAACACACCTACACTACACAACTTGGCCACCCAATCCTATATGGTGTACCCTAAATTCATCACCAAGCATGTGCCCCAACAGATACCCCCATCATATATACATGGTCAACACTTCTTTTTCCTGCTTCAGCTCTATAAATTCTACAAAATCCCAACATCAATCACTCATCCTAGTCTACTATAAACATTATTGAGTGAATATTAATTCTCATGGGTTTCCCTAGCAAAGTCTTAGGGTTTTGTCTTGTGTTGATTTTGGATATAAAGTTGTTATGGTAATAAACTCATGTCATCGTCAACAGATGATGGAATATCGTCTTCTACAGAGGAGCATGATGTTGTTTGCTTCTGAAGTAGTGGTAATAGTGATGCTGAGGCTGGGTATGGTGTGGGAAGTAAACATAATGGTAATTTTAGTTATGATTATGGTGGTGGTTTTGGACATGGTTAATTATAGCGGTGGTAGTCGTCACGGCAATGGTGGTGTAGGAGCAGGTGGTTGTGGTGGTGGCTATGCTCCATGAGGATATGAAATTACGAATGCATGCATGGATGTGATATCTTCACAAATAGTTATGGTCGATTGTGTTATGTTTGATTTGGTACTCTTCACTAATCTAAGTTAAGACCTCATTGCCTATTGATGGTAGTACTACTACTACTTACATTTATGGTAGTTATCAAAACATGTATGCTGTATATGGGTTGATATATGTGATATGTCTTGATTAGGTTAGTTTTTGTAACGAAATACAAATAATGAGGTTATGTAATTAGATACTTGGATGGCCTCTATATATATGTGGGAGAATTACATTATATACATAATAATATATCCTCTTTTTTCAAAAAATGCAAATGCATAGAGAACACTGGAAAGAAGAAGAAGAAAAGTAGAAAATGCTCGTTACATTGCAACAATTACAATTCAAACCTTCAATCTTTAGTCGAAGTCACCTTAAGATGACTAATTAAACAATCTTAACATGTCATATTAATAGGTCCACTTTCAATTACATTTCCAGTTAGGAGTATGCTTGAAGGGGCGATTTAAGTAATTTTGGAACGATGTTTAGCAATTCAGTAAATTTAACATAACTTTTTAATCTTTAGTGAAAGAATCTCATCAAATTCAATTCTATCTTACGTAACATATAAAGGTTGGCTTATTGAAAGTCAACACCAAGGGGTGGTGGCGCAGTTGGCTAGCGCGTAGGTCTCATAGCTAAAGAGTGATCCTGAGGTCGAGAGTTCGAGCCTCTCTCACCCCATTCTTTTTCTTTTTTATATTTTTTATTTTATTTTTCAAACACTCCTTTATTCTTTTTTTCCATTTATTTTTATCTTTTAGTAAAAGAATTTTAAATGTCAGAAAACTTCTATCATATTCTCATAATTCCAGTTTACCAAAATTTTGCTTCAACAAGAAGTAAATCAAATCATGTGATTTTTCAAATTAAATTTCTGAAATCAGATTTGCTTTAATCTGGTTTCGTATGGAGATGGCATGGAAGGATCAACATGAGGTTTCATTTGGAGAATTGAAATTTTGGTCTAAGAATCCTTCTAAAATAATTTCTGGAGTCTTAATTGTTTATGTTTATGGAGTTAATTATATAAACAGAGACAGGAAAACACATACACACTAAAATATAATTCCCTACATGCAAATCATCATTCCTTAAGAAAAGAATACATATTTTTTCTGATAAATGCAGTAATCAAATGACACAAATTCTAGATTTGAGACACAAGTCACACAATGCTGTCTCCTAATCTTTACATATACCCTTCGGATCTTGTCTGAACAAATCTATCATCACTAATCAACAACAATCTAAACTACTACAATCTTTACACCAACCATTTCGAATTCCATCTGCAGTTTCATTTCTATACCATTTTGAATTTTAATCATGAAATTATGGCTTCATCAGGGGTAACATCCAGTCCCATGTCAAACTCCAACATCAACTTGTTCAACTTCTTGTTGTGGATTCTTTTTCTTATCATGGAATCACCACTGCTCAAAACAAAAAAGAAAATTCATTAGTATGTTCAGAATATACAACAGCATTAGAAACAACACAAACAACTAATTTCATATCGAATTAGCTCTTTAGTTATTATAATGAGAGGGCAAAAATGAAATTATCCAAGCATAAGATTGTCAAATCAAAACATGCAACAAAGTACTTCAGGGACTTGACTGAATTTCATATGTCAAGAACTGACCTACCATAAAAACAATCAGAACATGGTTCTGAACAATTTACTCTAATCAATTCCAAATGTGTTTAACTTGTGATTGATTTAAAACAAAATATGTAACATAACTTATGTTACTCCACGAAGTCCAAATTTCAATGATTTCATGACTAGTTTTAACCACACAATGTTACCAATTAATTTCACGAACATGTGGTTGAATTGATTCATTCTTAATTACCACGGCTAAGTGTAAAATCTTTATGATCAGCACACACAAAAAAACTTGTTACATACTGACCTATTAGGTGGAGGGCAAGCAGCTGAAGGAGTTAAAATCTGAGTTAATTTGACAGCATCCTCTTGGTGGCCAATGTAGTTATTGAAGCAAAGGTAGCGTCCGAACGAGGAGGGATCCTCGTAGATGCAAACATGAGCATCCGTTAGAAAATCTACGTCAACCGTTACAAAAACTCCGTCGGCATACATCTCTGGTGCACCCTTCAAGTAAGGATTCGCGACGGTCAAACCCTGGCCGGTTAAGAGGCCAGCGTTGATCGAGACCATGTTGACGTCCCGGTCCATCGCGAGGGCCCACGCAGTTTTCTCTGCTAGAGTGTTTGATAGGGCATGCCATAGCTGTTGTTAATTAAACAAACACCAACAAAGTCTGGTTAGTTTTTGGTGGTTAATCAGAATAAGAATTTATATAAAAATATATGCATGATGGTGTTTGAAGTTAATACGTTAAGGAGGATTAGATGCTTATTAGGTGTACCTAAACTGGAATTAAGAACATAAACAAGACTAATTTTATCTGTTTTTTTAATGAGAGAGGAAGAAAGTTGGAACTTCTTGGGACTGAAAATCTAATAGATACCAATTTCTTATACGTAGCAAACAAGTACAATGCACATGTTCATCTATTTCAACTTAATCAAAAGATAACTTAATCTAGTCGCCAGTCGGGAATATTTTAGTTCACCTTTTAAGGTTATTATGAAACAAACATTGAAAACTCAAGCTAATGAGAAGTTCAGATCTTCCAGTCCATTCCAACCATGACAACTTTTTTTTTGAAAATTGAAAGCAACTATGGCAAGTTGACAACTATGATTTATAATGGAATTTGCAATTGGTAAGCCACGTGAAAAATCAGAGGCATTAAATACAGACGTATGGGTTTTCTTTAGCAAATGGATATTAATTTAATTTGAAATCATGAGCAACTATTTCACAGAAATAATATTTTTTGGGGGGAATTTGCATAAAAGTTACTACACTTAGACAATTACCAAAACCTAATTCAATGATTTACTAAAAAATAAATTCTTAAAAAAGTCATTATTAGAAAAGCTCGTGTAATTATCATGCAAACAGAGATATAATAATGTTTTACCTACTTATCGTATTTTAATCGTGTCGTGTCACAAATTCTCATGCCATACCTTGAACTTTCTACAGAAATTTGGCTCGCTCCAATTCCGCTCGTCGAGGTCCACCAACGACTTCCGATTCTCCCTCCAGACGACGGCCGTGACCGATGACGTAAAGATGACCTTTTCCATTGTCTCGGTATGTGCACACGCCTCCAAAACATTGTGTGTCGTCCTCACCTCCAACTCCACCATATACTCCTATGTTCAATCAAAGAAAAATTAAGGAGAAACTCAAAAAAAAGTTAAGATAGAAAAAAGGAAACTCATTTAAAATTCGTAGGAGGACTTGCAAAAATGAAATTCTTCTTCCCTCTGCTATCAATTTTTCCAACCTAACATTTTATCCATAGTTTTTTTACATTTTCTCCTTAGTTTTCTACAACTAAACACACTTTGCATAAATGATGGGCCATAATTCATAGATATAGTCTTGCTATAGAAAATGACTTATCTATCATACAAAAAAGAGTAAGGACGACCTTTTACTTCTTTTAGATTCTCCTAACTTACCTTTTCCATTTAAACCCAAACACAAACACTAAATTGGGAACAATGAATTCAAGAAGCAACAGCACATGTGGGCTTTTAAGACACACATGTTTGACACCAGACAACAACTGGAAAAAAGAACAGTGAAATCTCAGTTCTCACATCATTTATGGATAATGGGGAGTTGAGATGGCTCATCTTAGGGTTGACTCGACTAGAAGTTATATTTTCAAATCTTATAGCTAAAAATGACTTATTATTTTATTATTCTTCTTGTTCGCACAAAAATCTTAAAATCATTAAACAACCAAAACTAATTCAATTGGTAGATCTTTAATTTTAGATAGATTGACTAAAGATCGAATCCCAACCTTTTATGATACTTGTTGAGATTTAAATTAAAAGATATAAATTGCTTTAGAAGAACTCACATCATATATGGTTTGGTCTTGTGGAGGTTCAAAAGTATAGAAGAGACCAGAGCAGCCTTTCATGGCTTCAACTATGCTGTGGTAATCAAATGGGTCATAAGAGAACACTCTTAAGCGTTTGTTCTCCTCCAAAGTCAGACCTTTCAAACCTATAATCTCTTCTGTAAAACCAAGATCAAATATTAATATGAGAAAGAACCTATTTTTGACGCAAAATGGAAGGAATGTTTGTTTATTTTTAGAGACACATTATTTGAAAGTTTGGATTTTATAAGAAAGGAAACATTTTCTTGACTTCCCACAACAACATTGGATAGATTTTTGGTCAAAACAAAGTAAGTGTTTGTTCAACTACTTGCTCACAAGTAATTTCTCATCTGTATGCAACAATGATTTTTAAGGTTCAAATGTTTGCTCAGCTAACCACATCAGTAAATATTTTTTTTTTAAATGATATGATTTATCTCTAACCATTTTCTAGGCTAAACCGAAAGTGGTAATTTCAACTTAATTAAATTTGTCAATAACAAATAAGTATTTTCTCAACAATTAACCCAAAACAAGAAGTGTTGGAAAGGTCAAATTTGATCCTTAAGCATGCATTTACAACACAAACCTTAATATAGACAAGAGATCAAATTTAGTTCTTACAACAAGCAAATGATCTTAAAATATCAGTTTCCAGCAAGCAAATGCCTTCACTACCCTACCCACGATAGAAAACACTAAAAACATCAAATTTTGACCACTGACAAAGCATATAATTCCTTCACTGTCCATTACTGAGAATATAATAAACCATCAATTTGAACACTAAAAAAATCCTCTTCCTTTACAACCCAGAACAACAAATTATTCTCAAAAGGATGACATTTTGCTCACAAAACAAGCATTTCCTTCACTAACCACATCAAAAGGCAACACAAAGATCACATTTAGAATATAAAAGAAGTTGAATATCGGATTTTCATCACTACCCACAACACCAAATTAATCTCAAAAACATCAATTAGATCACAATAAAGATTACTTCCTTTCACAACCCAAAACACAAGAAATCTCTAAAAGATCACATTTTATCACAAAAACTGCACTTCAGTACAAGAAAACATAAAGTTCACATTTAAAACACAAAACAAACTCATTAATTTCTTTTCTTCCAAAATCATCGATCCATTGCAAGTTCAATTTTTAATAAAAGTCAACATAAACAAGGAGCTTTGCTAACCAGGCGTGTGGGTGGCAGCATGAACAGTGTAACCTCGCCGGAGAAGCTTTTGGATAAGAGATTTTCCAACCACGCCACCGGCATCGACCACACAAACAACCTTAGCTGCGTAGTGAATAGCAGCAGGTGCCATGAGTCTTGTTCGTGTACCCGCGTCTTACAAATTTCAATTCTATAACTAACAGTTGAGGATACTTTTAGATGATCGGCTAGCTTAACCTAACTTTAAAAAAAGCGTAAGATTTGTGTGCGTGAGAAATGAGTGGTGGTGTGTGTTATATTTATAGTGCAAGAAATCTAGAACTTAATAGAGAGAGAGAGAGAGAGAGAGAGAGAGAGAGAGAGAGAGAGAGAGAGAGAGAGAGGTGGCATTGAAAGGGCGTGTGGAGAGAAGGACAGATGAGAGAGAGAAGGAGATGACAGGTAAGAGGAAGGTGGTAGTTAAGCTAAATGGTGGTGGATGGATGTGAGCTACATTCATGGGTCAACATGTCTCAACTCCATCCATTAGATTGGGTGTTACAAATTAGAATACGTAAGGTTTCTTAATTGTATACTCCAGTTTAGTCATGTTTAATTTAGTCCATTCTAATTTCAATTGGTACATAATAAGTTGAGATGTTTCAATTGGCCGTCTTAAATGTACATCAAGGATTTTTCTTCTCTTTCTCTGTGGATTCATTTGTGTTTACATTTGCTCTATTAAATAATATGAAAAATTAAAACAAGAAAGTACGATGAGTTATACCTTGTAATTTGTTAACATATATTTTACCGTATGTAGTATATAATAAGATATCCATGCACTAGTTTGGGGGTAAATCCTTATTCTTCTTGTAAAATCCAAACTAATTAAGAAGCATTGAATCCACGCATTGATCACAATTCCTCATTTTTCAATTAATGGTCGGTATCAACATTTGTACATATGACTTGATTCTTTCGGTTCCACATTCCAGACGCAACGTGCTAACATATATAAGACACTCTTCTGATCAATATATATCAGTTTAGCTGATCATCTAAGATTACTCAATCGTAGGTTGAAAACAGATCAAACGAAGACTTTTCGATGAAATCACGAAGAGAATATATTAGTATAAGTTGAATTAAACATACTATGACCCAGGTGGATTAGCATGGCCCCTTCTAGAAAGTTTAAGAGAATCAAGAAGAAGCTTCAAAACACTCCAACTTGAAGAAGTCAAACTTGAGATAGCAGATGATCAAATTCAGTTATCCTCCTCCTACTACTGATTTCATGGTTTTGCAGACATTCAGTAATTGGTGCATTCATGACGTTACAAAAATATCACAAGAGAAAAAGTCAAAGATTATGATTATAGAAATTGAATAGAATATACACTTTGCAAACAAAATATACAATTATATCCTGTGAATTATTTATTATAAGGGGTGTTGGCGGTTGGGATCATATTAGTAAAAAATAAGAAATTGTATTTCGAATGCTGCATTTGTAGAGAAGCAAAAATAATGGGAATATGAAATAAATGACTGATATTCTTCGATTTGGGTAGCATAAAATAGAAAATAAAAGTAAAAAAAGAACCCAGCGACCTAAGGATCACCTGTTGAAACAACTACAGTCCTCCGCTCTACCAACTGAGCTAAGATCGGTTGCCTCTCTAAGCTCAGATTCACTTTACATATCCTTTATTACAGATTGGTAACATTTATACTACACAAATGCAGTTTTCGACCTTGTTAATTTTGATGCCTCTTTAATTATTCATATAAATGAGTTGAATATGGGATAAAGAAGAAGCTAAACAACTACTCGTGAGCGACTTCGGAGTCGGACCTTTTTAAATTTACTCATGCGCCCAAATCCTTAATTTTTATGGTGATTTTTAGAACCGATGGACGGGCTATTAGCAATGCTTAAATTGTAATTATGTAATTTCTTATAGGATAAATTACAGTTGAATCACCATTGACAATGATGTTGTTAATTTATTTTGCCTCTCTAAACTACCAAAGCTAATACTTAGTGGTCATTTCAGTTTGGTCTAGTCCGTTATTTTTAACTTGAAACCACAATTTTGCACATAATCTTAATCTTTATATATATATATATATATATATATATATATATATAGTCTTAAGTCTTAACAGTTCTATTTTTATCCAAAACCTTAAATTAGTTTAATTAATATCGGATAAGGAATATGGATTAAAAAAGGTATATATAATAGTAAAAAGAATGCACGTTAATATTTGGCGTAGTTTTTTTTATGATCCAAAATTTTCCGACACCAGCACCCACTTGGGATAGGCGGGTTACTGCTTCAAACTAGGGGTGGTCCAACATCATTTTCACCGGAACGTATTAACATTAAATAAAGTGCTTTGCTGAGATTCAATCTTGTGACGTAGGGTGTGTGAACTCACATACCCAACCAATTCAGTTGCGCCCGGGGACTATTTGGCGTAGTTGTGGTAGGGCTTAATGTGCAAGAAAAAAACAGCTGTAGATGAGATAGTGGAACTTTGGAAGCTTCATGTTGGAAGTTCATCACCACTCACCATCAACATTTGGTAGATGTATTTACTTCATATAATTGAAGACATTTATGAGACCACAGCTTATTTAAGGCAGCACATGTAATCAGCTGGAACACACAAACCGTACACGGAAATTTATATCTTCTTATATAAAAAAGAGGAAATCATAAACATATATCAATCTAGCTAGTGGCTCTAAAAATACGTATCAATCTAGTGTAGTGGCTCTAAACTCTCTAAGGGGAGACAAAACAAGGTGGTGGTGTCGGAAACTTGTTGGGCAAAACCATCAACTTTGGAAGTATGTGCGTGACGCATAATGTTTAGGACCTAATCTCCTCTCTCTAGCCTTAATCACGTTTTCAACAACAACAATGAAGTAACTTTAATTCCAACTAGATAGAGTGGTATAGAAATTAATGGAATTCTTTCGATTTCACTACGTGCATTTTCTTTCTTTCTTTCTTTTTTCAACATTAATTTTAGGACAGACAATCACAAACATCGAAATTAACTCTATGTCATTTGAAAGTAATTATTAATTTAATGTCATAGAAAAATCAAAATATTTGTCCTAATGTCATTAATCTTTTTTCTAGTATCATTCTATAAGCAAACCGTTAACTTCTCCATTAATGTCTGTTAAGTATATTTATATTTAATGAAAATTTTACAAAATCACCCCAAATAAACTCAGAATTCATAAAATTCATTATATGTGTTATAAAAATTACAAACAAATACTTAAATTATTTATCTACACTTTCTCTCATCTCTATCTTTCATCTCTCGTCTCTTCTTTTTTTCATTACTAAACTAATAAAATTCAGTGATTATTATATTTTCAACATACAAAATAATTAATTATTTTTTATAAAAAATACTTTCTCTAATAAATATTTGTTTTTTATATAAAATATTTTTTTCCAAAATATTTAATGCCCACTAATCAACGCCACATGCAACCTGTCTGCCTCACCAGGACGATTTCATATTTTCATGGATCCTTTTCCAGACAACCAAAGAGTAAAAGTTTAGTAGAGCACTAAATTAGTATTTCATATATTGATCCATTTACGGTGCAAATCGTACTTGGATTAGGGTTTAATTTAATACCCAGAACTTTCTCCTTCTTTTGTAACCTTATTACAACATAATGAATTAGATTTAGAGAGACGGTCGTGGTCGTGGTTTTTCCTGCAAGAATTTCCACGTAAAATTGTTTTGTGTTGTGACGTGTTTTTCTTCAATTGTCTCCTACAGGACAAAATCCCAACACTACCTACACAATCACAGGCTGTATAAAGTAAGAGAGTTTACAATTTGACTCAGTATTGTTTGGATCTACATCAAACATGATAAGATAACATATACATACAAGTTGTGAACATAGATGGATGAAGTAGATGCATTATGAAATCTTCACATAGAGATAACCATGTAAACAGGTTGACTCTACTAAGGTTTCACCTAAAATAGAATTGCATGGTAAAGTTTGTACATTAGTATCGTACACGCCTACACGGTATATTTACGCCACACGCCTAATCTTTGTAACAAGTACGTGTTAATGTGAAACAAACCTGTTGATGGTAAATAAATTATACATAACATACACATGTTTTCGTGTGTGTGTGTATATAAGTATTAAAACGAGGATGTGGGAGAAAGGTTTTTTATTGTATTGTTTGTGTATATTGTCCTGAATCTTGATTACAATGGGTTTATATATACATTCGATCTGGGTGACCGTTTGATCTTTAATGCTGCATCATTGGGTGAAGATGCGATCTTTGGGAAGGGATGTGTCTACTGGTGAGGAGGTGCTTTGCTTGGAGAGAAGGTGAGTCGCCTGATATTCTTCAACAATAAGAGTCGTATCTTACTGTCTCGTGTCTATGTTAGAAAAACTAAAAAGGGAGTGGTAGTTAAAACAACACATCAATGTCAACCTCAAATCAACATTCCTTCCAGAAAAAACACGTTGTTCAATGCGTAACTGACAACAATAATTAGGAAACAAATCGACAAATCTAGGCAAATAGTTCGATATGGAAATCTAGTGCAAGATGATAAGTTGACAGCAACTGATCAAGAACCAACAATTTCAAGCACACCTGTAGTGCACATCAAAATAAAGTTGTCCATCTCTAACTTCAGTAATTATAGTAACCTTGGCTAAACGTGCAAAGAGAAAACAAGCAAGAACCAACAAGAATCTATTGACCATTGCTTTCCTTTTGCTTCAGTGAACGGTTGAGGTGTACTGCAATTCCGCAATCCCTCCAGGGGTTATCTTAAGATCTCAAAATCATCAAAATTGAGGATTGTATGGTCTGTCATGATGCTATACAATCTTGGCAAAACCATGAGCAGCCCTGACCTAATTCCACTAAGATGAAAATAATAGATAATTATTATCGTCTTAGTCTAGTTCATGTATTAAAAAAAACTATTATCCAGGGTTTTGTCAATGACCTCTAGTTCGCTACTGTAGTGAGATCATTAATGGATGAGCTCAATTGGGTAAACATTTTTAAGTTTTAACTGCTACTGAGCATGTCTGTTGTTGCATCACTGATTTTACTCTAGGCCATTTCACTAATGTTACAGTATTGCTGATATAAGCACTTACAGTGGGCATTTAGCACTGAAGCATTCGAGTACATGATGTATCGATGTCTCATCTACAGATAACATTATATAAGAAACTTAGGAGCAAGCAAATTTTAAGGGGGAGGAATCCGAAAGATCGCCTAATGACAAAATCATATAGAATTATAAGTTGTAACTCTTAATAATTTCTTAGGCCACCTAAGGGAAGCACACAAGTAAAATAAAGTTGTCAAAATTCATATCGGACATAAACTGGCTAAACCCAATTAAATTATAGATTAGCCTCTGAAATCACAAGGTTTTAGTAGACATGTGCACACATGAAAACTTCCTATCAAAGTCATCAAACTCAGTTAATCACTTAGTCTGCCATCTATTTGGAATCCAAGTACTTAGATGGTGGCAGATTGTAGAAACAACTTTCTTACAGTGCATCACCAATTCTTCAATTAAACAAACTAATATTATAGCTCCAGAAAACACATAAGTGACTGCCCAACCTGGGTGACATGTTTGTCACTTTAAAGATCACCAGACAAGTAATGAATATGAAACTGTGTACCAACTCATCAGAAGGAAAATTCCTTGGGTAGATCTTGAAATTTATATGACAAAAAGGTGTTGAATTTTCCTTTAAGATCTGCAACTGCGCAAGCATCATGGAACATAAATAAATACTACTAAGTTCGAAAATTTAAAAAAAATGCCATTTCAATGTTACCTTTAGGAATCCAAATGAAGCTTCTGGTATTCTCCTAGATGCTGCAGATTCAATGACAGATATAAAATCTTTTCCTGCAGGAAAGCAGAGCAAAAGGTCAGCAATGAAATCTAGATTTGTTATTAAAGACATTAAAATCTGTGACTATAGATTGTCATTCTCTTACCTTCTATATGCTTTCTTCCAGCACTAACATTTAAAAGAAAGGATGGAATTTCATTTTTCTTTAGCTGTGAATGAACAAAACACAACTTAATTTTAAAAGGGAAGGTCAGATGTGCGAAAAGTCAGAACACCACAATTAAGAGCACACCAAGTAGATTGTAGGCATACGTGTGATTGTAAGGCTCTGGCAAGCTGCATTGCAGGGATAGGTGAAGGAGCTTCGCAGTAGGTGGGAACAAACTTCCCATCCTGGTAGCCTGTTAGAAAATGATATGCTGCCTGGCCTGAAGAGAGCTTTGACAAAGAAGGCAGGACACCAGAGCTGCAAATAAATAATGTAATGAAGACCTCTTTTTCAAGTGAACATACTCTTAAAATAAAGAAAAAAAAGTAAACATAATCTTCAACGTCGGCATAATCATTAAGTTAACATGTAATCACCATCGGTGCATTACCTATCACTAGAAGCTAATACCACTAAATTGGGTTTTTTCAGCACAATCGGTTGAAAATCTTTTACCAGAAAGATAGGTGCAACACCATCAGATGACAACACTACACCAGGATCCTTAGATACCAATTTATCATGGATCTCTGAGCATTTCAAGATGGTATCTTCTGAAGCAAATAATAAAACGAAGGAGTCTCCAAGTACAAGAATTCTACAACATACAAAAATTTCAACATCAGTGAGGGTATACATTGTGGGCACATAAATCTCTTTGGGAGCTTTATAGTTTATACCTGGCAGAAACAGGAATACCACCTCTTGCAGCCAGTACTGGAGCAGCCAGAGCTCTAAGAGCATCTTTTACACTGTTCACACCAGCATAAGCTCTACCGCAGAGGATAAGGGAAGAATGCTCAATGTCAACTGCTACAAATCCATTACACCCCTGCTGCTTCAGGCCAATGTTATCGCCTCCACTGCAAACAACCCATATTCAGACTATATTTATATCAATAACACGCTTTTTTGCATGCGACTGAAATGATGCGAACTTATGATGGACTGTCACTCTAACATATATGACAATTGACAATCTGTGACATTGTTTGCGAACATGATAATTAGTTTCATGCTTCTAAATACATATTAGAGTTGAAATTTGGTGTTCACACTAAATGCAAAAATGATGTTACAGTGTTCTCTACAGTTGAGATAACATGTAACAAGATATTTAAAATAGCAATGTTACAGAAGCATTGTGAAACATATATCACCTAAAGGATGTGCTGATGTACGTAGTCAGAGGGCACGGATCATGGGAAATAGCCCGAGCAGATGTTTTCCAGATGACATCTGAAAGTGATGATACAGCAGATGGACTATCACTTATAATGCGAACTTTTGCATTACAATGTGAAGACGACCCAATAGCTCCATCTTGTACAAATATTTTTGGTTCAGAAGAAAGGTGAGAAGTAACCTGAAATATTGAAAAAACGGGGTTACTGAAGTACTAGTTCTGATTTTAGGGTGCCATACAAAGGAATACATTTAAGATGGCTATGTAGTGTACTGCTTAATTTACCAATAGCAACCATCAAAAGTCTAAACTGATTTGAAGGATGATTGTGCACGTAAGTTTCCTTAATATTATGGTTAAATTTTCATTTATGACTTAGACCACTTTCATGAGTTTCATTCACATGCGAGAGCACAAACACGTAAAAGTCAACAAATTTCACTTCATATTACTCAAATATAAGCAAATGTCATAGGGGAATTGCGATAAAATAAAATCATAAAACCTGTTTCAAAAGTTTGCTGAATTGAGCTTTCGAAATTTGAGAAGCACCTCCAATTATATTTCCTCTCGCGTAAACTGGAAGACCAGATAAACATTCTGTAACAGTTAAACAATGAGTGATATTAGTTGTTTCTGAGGATATGGAAAAAAAACACCAAATAGTACAAAATTACCTACTGTTTTGGCTCCATTCTGTTGTAGCTCAAGAGGCTTCAAGTTATGAAAAACTTTATCTTTTACTATCACTCCTCTCCCCGCAAGAGCCCAATGAAGCCCATGAGGGACACTAGCAAATTTCTTATAGGTTGACAACTTGATAGCACACAGGTGTAAACAGAAATAAGAAAATTTTCCGTTAACTTCTCATTTTCGTTTAACATGTTTCTTCCGGTTTAGTTAGGCAGCTTATAAACCTTGTCATATGATGTAAGCATTAACAACTTCGTTAACATTAAGTACATAACATTGCATCATTTCACTGACCTAACTATTCAAATAAAAAGTACATAAACTATAAGAGACTCAAGGGTTGAAATTGCTGAGGTTAGGGAAGTCTAACAGATCCATTAGGAGTTACATGGAGTATTCAACATATGCTTTTAAACTAAAGGTAAACTTTTCATTAGATGTAATGCTAGTACAAATATAAAAAGTTTAGTGAAGCATTTCTACCTTGGAGAAGTTACTCTATGAGCTTCATTTTCTATTGCTGATTGTGAAACAGCAGACTGCAAGAGTTGCAAGACAGAGAAATATTGAGGAAAGAAACTAGATCAAACATAGACTTCAAAACCTTGATAACAAAGTCTTATTTTTCCACAGTTTTTTTTACTTCTGAAATTTCTACTAACAAGGATATAAAATCTAAATTTGAACTGGTCCAAACTTAAATACTTTCATTTTAGTCCGGTCAAAGTCTTTCTTTTCACCAACACTATCGGTTTGGGATTTGAAAAGCCCATAATCCTAAACCTGCCAAACCAATTTTCATTTTGACTTCCATTTCTAAGACTACGGCACTGAAGATCTTTTAAGTTCCATTTCAAAAAGCACAACTCTGAATCACTTCAAACACTAACAAGCTTTAAAAATAAAGCTTCGCCAGTGCCACAACATTACAACAAATTCCAAAAGGACCACAATTCGCAGTTTAAAACGAAAATAGCAGCAAGAAATTTGTAATCTAGTTTCTACATAGACTCTTTTTTAACTTCTGAATTTTTCCACTCGACAAGAATATCAAAGCCCTGATAACAAACTTGTATTTCCACATTTTTTTATAAAATTTGTAAAACTTTCTGTTCAACAAGAATATCCAAACCTTGATGACAAACTTTTATTTCTACATAGATTTGTTTTCTAATTCTCATATTTCCACTTGACAACGCAACGATATAAACTCTAACTCCAAATCCGAACTGGTCCAAACTGGACTACATTTATTTCATCATTTTGGTCCGATCAAAATTTTCTTTTCACCAGAACCCTAACCTTTACCACACCATTACATGAAATTAAGCTAAAGCAAAAGTAATTCCAAAATTAGGGTTTGGAGGGAACTGACAGGTGTGGATTTGGAGGAGAAGAGGCGGCGTGATTGAGGATGAATCACACGACGACTCATTCCAGTAGGAATCGATTCGATTACAATAGTTTTCTATTACAAAGTTATAATTTATTTCTCGTTGAAATTGACTTGGACAAATTAAGTTACTTTATACTTGCAACCTCGAGTTTAATTTGGACTCCATGTTAGAACTTGTAATATTACAAGTGTCAAATTCTGAGATGACGTCGAATTCAATTTGAAATTCAAACTAACAATGCATTCTACTAGGTGTGTGTGAAAAATTGTGAGTGTTAAAAGTCGGTGTTGTAACTACTCATTTTCGACGTCTTCACGTACTAGAAAGTAAGACCCGCCGCGACGCCGCCACAAGGTTTCACCAAGTGATGACAACGGGTTACTTATCCAAGAGAGGTTTAAAATGAAAATTATTTTTAAAAAAAATATTATTTCGAAAAAAAAAGTATTTACCTTAACCTCCTATGAGTCTCTCTCTGACCCGCAGCTATTACAACGCAACTAACGACACAATAAACATTTGCTGGTTTCGACAATAACTCCACACGCATTCGTTAATACTTGTTTCAGATACTTTTATTATTCGGTGCGCTCCTTATTCATTAGGCCAAATCTTAATTGTTTAGGCAATCCTTACTCAGACTTAAGTTATCAAAATCTAAATCCATCTAAATTTGGTAGTTGAGGTTCAGAACATTTATTCACCCACCAAATAAGGTTCAAGATATACAAAACAGTAGTAATCACCAAATCATGTTGTCTTAAATTCACTTTATCTTAAAGGTTACTAATACAAGAATATACAGAACACATCAAAAATTCAGAAACTTACCGTTCATCTTCCAAACCACGAAATCGTCATCCCATATCAATCTCCAACTAAATATGACTCACATACATATTGAGATCCGCCTATCCTCAAAGTTTCGAGCATAATTATTACTAAATCCCACCACAACAAAAATCAAATTGAAAAAAAACACACACATATATATATGAATCCACATGCTCACAAAGATCAACAAAATTAAAAAATTAACAAAATCACAAATCAATTAAAACACAAGAGTCTCTTGTTGTTGATGCATTTCAACAGAACTTCTCATTCCTTTATTCTTCCCTTCCTTCAAACCTCTCTTCATCTTGTTGAAATCTTGTTGATGTTCTTCTAGATACTGCGCGCATGAAACATATATATACACATGCATGCAAATTACACAATTAACTAAAGTTGTACGAACAAACTAATTAATTTGGAAATGTCATATGTGGATGTAACAAAGTTTGGGATGTATAAATACATACCTCAATCTCCTTTGTGTTCTTTGTGATCTCTTTGATGGTAAAAGATTGGCAGTGGTAATGCTTTGAAGTTGTAGCTTTTCCATTTGTTCTTAGACTTCATGTCCTTTTGTGCCTCATTCTATTGTACTCAAGGTCATGTATAACAGAAATTATATTTGAAAATGTCAGGAATATCGGGAGTTGAAATGAATATAAGAAAATATCATTAGAAAAAGAAGGTCAAGATCGAGTTGATCTAGATATCAATGCTTCATGCTTACAGATCGTTTATTTTCTCCAGATTCTATGCATTGACCTTTAGCACTCTGCATACAACAATTAAATTTAACAATAAAACCATCAATCAATTAATATCTGATCAAATCTTTATATTTAGTTCCATATCCTTATCAACAAAAGCAAATGAACATATCAGTTACCTCTTTCAACTTTGCTGCACAATCTTTACACATATACCCGATATATCTCACTCCTGAAGCCTTCTCCAACCGGAGCGATTGCGCGCGAGTCGACCTCCATTGGATCGTCTGTGGAGCCCTTGGATTGCAGTTCTTCTTGCAATCTCGATCGCGACTAGTTGAATTCTTTGCAGTAGCTTTCTCTAATTGATATTGAGCATCTTCATGATCACTGTGACATTAAGAAAAACACAATTTACCATTGCCTATCTCACAGTAAATAAGAAGTGCAGACAATAATATAATTGAATCATGTAAATATATATAGTTCATTATATGTGTAACAAAGTTATGTGTTGACCACATTTTTCAGCATAATGATCTACATTGAAGAGTTATTTTTATTGATCATGATTTCATAATTAAGAGGGTTTCTGATCGAGCAAATGTTACAATACAACAACTTACATCGGTCTGAGGAGTGATACAATTGGCTTGACCAGACGCTCATCGGTGCACCTTCTCCTTGCCAATCTTTTTTCGGTCTCAAAGACGAAAGGGTGGGGGACAGTGTGCCTTCCCTTATAAGTGTTAGCTTTCGCCTTTTTCGTCGCGAAACGAGTGTCAATTAATCCATTAGACATTCGTTTGCACTTCTCAGCGTCCAACGGCTGATTATGATCTTGCCCAAATGAATTGGAAGTTTGTACCTTGATGACTTCTGCTTGCGCTCCATCGATTTCCTTGTGAATCTCTTCTTCTTCTTCTTCTTCCATTCGTCGCTTCCAATCGTATCAACTCATCTGACCCACACAAAAAAACTTGTTACATCAAACTAATCATCGAGAATATTTTCGATAAAAAAAAGAAGTGTAAAAACTAAAAAATTATAGTTAGAAATCACAAACCTTGGGAATTAATTTGGTTTTCTTGTTCTTGCTCTAAGAGAGAGAGAGAGAGAGAGGTCAGAATGAGAATGGGATTAGCTAGATTGTGTTAGGTGTGGATGCACGTCTGGATTAATCTAATACTTGTGTCAACTTCTACAAGCTGGAGGGGTACAATGAAATAACATAATAATGGTGTTATTATGTCATGGTTGAGTCATTTATCATTTTCAATTGGTAGCCAATTCCAAAGAGGACAAGAGTCTGATTTTGATTTGTTTGTTATCTTCGATAGATTTATTTGATTTTATGTGGAATGGATTGGATTGGGTTTGTCTAGTTGCTGCAACCAAATATAGAAATTAGAGTAGATGGTGCGGGTAGTACGTTGCTTAATTAGGACATTTGATCTCTTGTTAGTAGAAGTCAAAGGTGTTTTAAAGTCTTATAAGAATGATGTTTTGTTCGTCAAAACACACTAATTCTTGGCTTTGACTACTTTTTAGCTCTGATGTTATTCCGAAAGATGTGTTGAATAGTGAGTCTGCTTAATGTTAGTTACAATCTTTACCAAAAGAAAAGGTTAGTTAAAATTAAAGTATAGAACCGTAGAGAATGCCGTTCTCTTAATTTGTGTTATGCATGAAAATGTGGTATGCACTTTGGTATTTCCATTCCAATAACAAGACGTGACTAATGGTAGTTATTTTACTTCTGATGAGACGTAAGTTCACATTTTCATAATTACTCCAACATGCAACATATATAACTCCAACATGGTAGTCATGAATTTTGTTAGATAAGGTTAACGGCAATTGACTGTTTGTTTGTAACTTGACTTTAGTTTGGAATGTAATTCATAGTTCAAACCCTTTTATCTAAATATGGAATTGATATCGTCTATTATATTTGTATCATATTTATATAACAAATACAAATACTGATATGATTATTTTCGATTTTTCTAATACATAATCATAAACTTATGCATACAACAATCGAATATGTATCAGATATAATATTTTTAACTTAACAATTTATGAATCTTAAAATCAAGAATTGAGATACAAATACAAACCAAATATTATCTTATATACTCTTATTTATATACATCTAAATGGATTCTACGTTTATATATGTCGATCCCAGCGGGTTATTACTTAAAAGTCAATTACTCTCCAAATCCATCTCTCTCGTCCCTTCTTTTCTTACGCCGTTCCAAATCCTAAACCCCAAAACCCTAACCCTAATCCTAAGCTCTAGACGTCAGAATACGATCACCGGAAGAAGAAATCTCCAATCCATCCTACTTCTTTCGGTAAGTATTCTATCTCTCCCTGTACTATAAGTACAAATGCTTTCTTTCATCTCCAAATTCGGTAGCCGTAGAAACCAAACCCTAACTTTTCCACTCCAATTCAACCCCAAAACCACTTTTCCGCCTCAAAATCCATTTCTTATCCGACCCATCTCGTCAAAATCCCACCTTTCGACCCCCCAAAGCGACAATTCGGTGCTCAAAATCCTCAAAGAGTACGGTCTCACCGACTCTAACATCGTGAAGGCTGTGGGGCGGATGCCGGCGTTGGTTTCTTTCCACCCGGATCAGAATTTGAGGCCCAAGATGGAATTTTTGCAGCAGAAGGTCGGTTTAAGCGGCACCTCGCTTGCCAAATTGGTTGTCTTGTACCCCTGGTTCCTCCTCTCAAGCCTCGAGAATGCGATGGTTCCGTCTTTGGAGATTCTCACAGGGTTCTTGAACTCGAAGGAGGATGTTTTATCCGCCCTCAAGCGTAGCCCCTCATTGCTCTCGCTTTACAATGCAAAATGTGTTTCTACCAATATGAAGTTTCTTAAGTCTCAGGGCGTTCCAGAATTGATTGCTTGTAAGCTCTTGATCAAGCAACCACGATCACTAATGGCGGATCCCGTGCAATTTACGGAGGTGGTCGAAGATCTTAAGTCGTCCGGTGTGAGAGTGTCTAGTTTGATGTTCATCTACGCTCTTCAAGTGAAGGTCACAATGACCGCCGCGAAATGGGACAAAAAGGTTGTGGTTTACAGGGAGTTTGGGTGGTTGGATTCAGAGATTCAGTTGGCTTTCAAGAAGTGGCCGTATGTGCTTGCTTTGTCTACCGAGAAGATCAAGAAGAATTTGGATTTCACCATGAACAAGCTTAAGATGAATCCGAGTTTGTTATCTAGGTATCCTATTTTGCTCACTTCTAGTTTGGAGAAGAGACTCATCCCAAGGTGTGCCGTGTTGGGACTTTTAATTTCTAATGGTGTTGTGGATAAGGAAATGAACATCGCTCCAGCATTGACGAAAAGTACTGAAATGTTTGAGAGAGACTATGTTAGCAAGTATAAGGAGGTTTTGCCTGCTGTTTTGAAGGCTCATGAAGGGAAGATGGAATTTGTAGGTTTTGAAAGTGTCGAAATTGTCAATGCCAAGAAGAAAGGCAAGTGAGATTATTGTTTTCTGTTGCTCTAGTGATCAAGTCGCCGACTGCATCCATCGTGATACAAACCTATGACTACGAGGGTGCATTAGAGACCGACAAGTTAACTTTTCTATTGAGGATGGAAGGCTTTTCTACATTTCTGGCTCTTTGAAGCCTTGATTTTTCTGTTGAGAATTAGTAGGAGCCATTTTTAAATATCTGTAGGTTAATAACTGACATTCGTCTTCAGTGTAAGTAATCGATGTTGATTTCTGTTCTTTGTGAGTGGATGTATTAAATGTTTCTTAGAAGATGTGATGTACATAGACATAATTTATGTTCTATAGTCCAGGTACTTGAGATATCTGCAGGTGAAATGAAATGAATGATATGTTCTCTTATGTTTTAACTCATACTATCATAGTCAGCCCGAACAAGTAGCCTTATTTTGGAATGTTTATCAAGTAATTTTCAAGTAAATTGTCAGAATATTATATGGTCTGATGCATCATAAGACTTTAAACTATATTGGTTGCGTAGGAAACCCTACTAATGGTTTGAATAACAAATTAAGCAATGTGTAACAGTGGCTTATTCTTAAGCCACTTTAGAAGTTTAACCTTTTGAGCTCTTTACAACTTTTTTGATATATTGATGGGAATATTTAGGAGGCTATTATTCGTCGTCGGAAAATTACTTAAATCATCTTAAAAATTACTTTTTGCACGTAACAAATCAATTAATACTTATTTCGTCCCGTGTCTTTAAATAAGGTTTTTGACTCAGTTTTACTCACATTACTAGGACCAACACCACGAAAATGTCTGGCGAGGTAACGGAGACGGATTTTTTTCCCGACTCGGGCGTCTTAGCGAGGCGCCTCCCCTAACGTGGAGGTGTCTGGCACAGACGCCCCATTTTTTATAGTTTTTTTAAATTTTCTGTTAAATTAATTTTTTTCAAGTTCCGTTGCAAGATTTCGGTGGTGATGAAGTAGATTACAGTGAGCCTTTTGATGATAAATAAATATTTACAACAATCGAAAAAGCTTGTAAACGGACGAAACAAGTTGCAATAGGAGTTAGATTTTTTTTGTTATATCATCATACAAACCAAAAGCAGATAACCGGATGGATTATTACCTGAGATGTGATCGTAGACATTAAATGAGTTCTCGTGATGTTAGTATTGCACTACGAAACAACACGAAAAGAAAAGGTTGCGGTTGTCTTTTTTGGTAAAAGTTGTCGAGCGACGGGATCGTGATGGATGAGTCGTTGTTTCTAATAGCACATATGAGCAGCACAACCACACACTTGCAGTTTATTCAGAAGGTCACCTACAGGTCAGCGGGCTTAGTGCTGGGGTCAAGCAAATTGTTCGTGATATGACTGAGGCACAAACAAAATCACGTAACATTTTGTTGATAGTAAATGAGAAATTCCCGGAGGATAACTCAATCAAAGACACGTTTATAACTTCAGATAGTACATGAGGATGACGAAATCTGAACACAGGAATCCCGCTCAGCAGTTTCTCAGTCAGGCAGTGCAGTATAACTATTTCCATTGGATTGTAGCAGATGAACAAACTAATGTCCTCACTCACGCATTTTTGGCACATCCGACTTCAGTTCAGTTGTTGCGTACATACTCTTTCGTAATCTGCATGGATTCAACTAATTATTAACTTAATAATCAATTTATTTAGCAATTATCACAATTTATAATCAATAATCCTTTACTAAAATCCTCAACAACTAATTATTAACTTAATAATCAATTTATTTAGTAATTATCACAATTTATAATCAATAAATGATTTACTAAAGTAATTAAATTAATTATTAACATAATATTCAATTTATTTTGCAAGTATCACAATTTAATAATTTATAATCAATTTAAATAATTAAAAAAATAAAAAATAAAAAATGGGGCGTCTACCGGAGATACCCCATCCTTCGGGGAGGCGTCTTTCGGAGCCGCCGCCACTTTGGGGGAGGCTGCTCCGGCAGACGCCTCCCATTACGGTCGGGCGTCCGCGAGAGACGCTCGACCCAAAATATTTTAAAAAAAACTAAACTAAACAAGACAATTTACCAGATTTGGGTAATCTGGGGCGTCTGCTGGTTTTTTTACGGCATCCGAGACATTATTTCTGGTGAATATAAGAGAAATATGAAGAGAGAGTGGTGTTAGGAGAGTGAAATGAAGAGTTATATAAGTAGGAAACTACCATAAATAATATTTACAAATAATATCAATTTTCCTGAAATGACAATTAATGTATTCGGTTTTTTTCTTTTCCTGGGACTTGCACTAATAACATAATATTGGTCAAAGGGAAACTAATTTAATTTGGTTTTTATTTTCGGTTGTTTTCTCTTTGACCGCATAATTCATTTTCGAATGGTTTCCTGTGTACAAACACTCCCTAGATAACCATCGTGTTGCACTGGTGCAAGAAAGACGAACACAAACATGTACCACATAAATCGCCGGAAAACTACTTTAATCGTCCGTACAGATTACCATTTTTCCCTTCTACCTTTCACTTTAATCCAATCGCCCGTAAATATTATTTGATATTACTTAAATCGCCTGTACAATCGAACAAGAGTTCTATAAATACAAATCTTTCGCTTTGACCTACAAAATTCGATTTTATTAATATTTATAAAATTACAACATCCACAACCGATGCCCCCAATAAATTTGGCCAACAATCCAATCCCACCCGGTCCAACAAAAATATTTCAAATTTATTTTCACATTTATAAAATTCCAAAACAAAGGTCCAACAAACTAGTCCGACACATGGTTTAAGAAATCGGTCTGTCCAATCAGTTGGGTTTAATTGTTAAGCTTAACTAAGTTCTCACCGTACAATGCACATACATGTCCCCAACTTTAAATAACTTGAAGTAGATTAAAGACACTAAACCAACATTTGTTGGAGTCAAATTTACAATACTAGTTTGAGTCAAGTAGTATAGAGTCTGTAGTCCATAGAAAGTCATTTCATAAGCAACCACCCACACCTACGATCCACATGACGTAGACTAGTAACTAGTTGGAACTTAGGAACCAAACCCACTTAATTTACTCTCACTAATTACTAATTACTAATTACTAATTACAACACTCAACTTAGAGGAAAATTGACGCGACGGAAATAGAAATTAAGAAGTCCAAAAGTTACCCGGACACTGTTGGTGACGAACTTATCTCGCAAACACAAACACTTGTCCATCTCCTTTCTTTCTGGCATCTCCAAATCCAAAAAAAAGAAAGATCTAAAACCTTAAACCCTAGACGTCGAAATCCGACGACTGGAACAAAAAATCTCCAACGCCTCCAATCCATCCTACTTCTTTGGGTAAGTACTCTATCTCTCCCTGAACTATAAGTACAAATGCTTTCTTTCATCTCCAAATTCGGTAGCCGTAGAAACCAAACCGGATTCAACCACAAAGCCACTTTTACGCCTCAAAACCCATTTCTAATCCGACCCATCTCGTCAAACTCCCACCTTTCGACGTCCCAAAGCGATAATTTGGTGTCGGAAGTCCTCAGAGAGTACGGTTTCACCGACTCCAACATCGCGGCCACCGTGGGACGGATGCCGGCGCTGCTTTCGTACCACCCGGATAAGAATTTAAGGCCAAAGATGGATTTTTTGAAGAAAAATGTCGGTTTAAGCGGCGCATCGTTGGTTGGAATCGTGGTCATGTATCCGTGGTTCCTCATGTCGAGTCTCGAGAATGCATTGATCCCGGCATTGGAGATCCTCATGGGGCTCTTGAACTCTAAGGAGAATCTCTTATTTGCCCTCAAGCGTCGCCCATCCTTGCTACGTATTCCAACAGCTAAATTGGTTTCCACCAATATGGAGTTTCTTAAGTTTCAGGGCATTCCGGCATTGAATGCTTGCAAGCTCTTGGTCAAGCAACCTCGGTCGTTAATGGTGGATCCCGAGCATTTAGCCCAAGTTGTCAAAGATCTTAAGTCATCCGGTATGAATTCATCCAGTTTGATGTTCATCTATGCTCTCCAAGTCAAGTTCTCAATGAAACCAGCGATATGGGACAAGAAGGTCGCGCTCTACAAGGAGTTTGGGTGGTCCGACTCCGAAATTCAATTGACTTTCAAGAAGTGGCCATATACACTTGCATTCTCTACCGAGAAGATCCATAAGAATTTGGATTTCTTCATGAACAAGCTGAAGATGAGTCCGGCTTCATTAATTACTTACCCTATTTTGCTCTCTTCTAGTTTGGAGAAGAGACTCATTCCGAGGTGCGCAGTCTTGTGGATTTTAATTACCAATGGTGTTTTACGAAAGGAAATGAACATCGCTTCAGCATTGACAAAAGTTTCTGCTAAATTTGAGGAGAATTATGTCAGCAAGTACGAGAAGATGGTGCCTGCGGTTTTGAAGGCGTACGAAGGGAAGATGAAATTCGTAGGTTTCGATAATATGCAACTAGTGATGCCTGAAAAGAATGAAAGGTCAGATCACTAATCTCAGTTGTTACATTTGATATTTCGGTGCTCTATTGGCTTCTGATATTGCTCTGTTTGTCGAATTAACTGCTGCAGTAAACATGATATTACTAACTAAACTGAGGGAATTTTCATGTAAATGACTCAATCAAGAATGTATGGTGAGTTTCAATGTATACACACTAACTTGTGTTGTCATACATTTACATGGATGAATTATTTCTCACTATTTCAAGCAATTGAAATGAAAAGGGTATATGAGTCTACGACAAATTTTGTTCATCCTTTTGATTCTCAACGCATTGCTCTGCCGAATTCCTGCTCTTGCAGCCTTACAATTACCCCTTGAAGTAGGAACTTTAAAAAATTTGTTTTGCCTTTGGCAGCCATCTTTCTAACTTTCCACACATGTTCTATCTCATGTATTCCCTTTCAGCAGTAACCTGAAAAGGAGCTAATTTAATTGTAGAAATTACAGGGTCGCATTGTGATTCATAACTGACATTTATTCCAGTTTCTTATACTGAAAAGAACAATGACAATGTCTTGCTTTCAGTTTATATGAATACCTTTTTAGTTGATGTCTGAAACTGAAAGTTCATGTATGAATTGAAGGTATGGTGTAATGTACCATAGGTATCATAAATGGAACATATATTTATCAACATTCAATTATGCTTTATTGTCCTTAATTATTCCTTTTTTTGAGTAGTTGACAATTGGACATGACCTGGTTCTCAAATGCTACGTCAAATCGACTAAATATTTCACCAAGAGTATTTGTTTTGAACCATGTTATTTTGTTAAAGTTTAAGAGTTACTTTTAATTCCTTCACCAAATGAGTTATAAACATTATCATCGAACTTCATCAGGATCATAATAAGATAGAAGTCTAAACAAGAAGCCGAGTTTACTCCAACTGATTATGACGTCAACATATCATGCATAAAGAGTAATTAACGCCCCTTCAATCGTAATAATTTACTAGGACTGTCATCGGGTATCTTTACTAAAAAGGTTATTGTTGAAATTTGATTTTCCCGTCCATATTCCCCCGAAACATGAGTGATGTTTTACCTAACGCCTCATTACTCATCATCACCAACCCCTCCCAAATGACCAAATTCTACACTCTACCTTGACAATGGTCGGAGAGAAATTGGACCCGAAGAAGGGATGGAGAAAAGTAAAGGTAGAACAAGGGTTGTGTTTTGAAGGATGAAGAAGGTGAAAGGACAAGAAGGATATTAGTGTAATTTATGTGTGATTAGACCTTTCACTTTTCGGTGTCGCATTTTCTCACCCAAATGCTTAATAACATCTCTTCACCAAACCAGTTTCAAAACATCAAATCACGTAATCAGTTTCTCAAAGAAATTGATTTCCAAAACCAACCATCCAAACATGACATACATATTTTCTAACACTAAGTTCACGATCAAATAACAATTCTATAAATTCAAAATTGTTCTATGTGACGAAAAACATTTTGATTTCATTTTAGTATTTATAAAATTACCAAATCCCAAATCAATGGTCCAACCAACTAGTCCAACGTCCAGCTCAATTTGATCCAACTTGAACCAGTTCGGCTCAGTTCGGCTCAGACTCCTGTCGTTGAACCAATTCAACTTGGTCCGACTTGATTCACAATGGCTCAATTTGGCTCAAAGACTCCTCTGATTTTCCAATATTTTCAAACGTTCTGATCTAGGATTGTCAAATTTGCTTGAAAAAATCTCGAGTTCAATTTAGCTTGATAACGAAAGATTTTTAATGAAAAATAAAAAAATTATTCCAACTTGTTCGGTAAACATGTTTGTTTGAACTAAAAAAAAATTAAAGCTCAACTTGAAGTCTCCACTTGAGTTTTATTAGTGTTCAATTTACATTTATTATTTTGTATTTAGTAATAATATATATTAATACTTGTTGTTCAAAATTTTATTATATCTAATTTGACCAACTTACGTTAAACGGTTTCTCAAAAAAAAATAAATGGAACACCGAGTGCGAATAAGTGTCTTCCTCCGTTGTCGGCTTTGCCGAAGTGATGTTAAGCTTAACTTAGTTCTCTAGTCGAGATAAAAGTCCAATTTAATGAAGTCAGAGCGTATTTAAGGTTGACTTGAACTTGATTAAAGTTGACTACATTAAACAATTCAAATACCATAGAAATCACAATTTCTTAAGACAACTGACAGATTAACGTTTCTGTCATCATTTGTTGGATTCAAATTTCAAATATTAGTTGGAGTCAACCATTTAATTTGATCTCACTAATTAGTAATTAATTACAACACTTGTTAACAACAAGAGGGGCAGACAGTAGTACTTCTGTCATACAACAACACTCACATTCTTTCTCGCCTTCTTTCTCACATTTCCAAATCCATAAAATCCCAAAACCCTAAACCCTAACCCTAACCCTAGACGACGGAATCCTACATTCGGAAGAAGAAATCACCAATCCATCCTTCTTCTTCTTCTTCTTCTTCTTCTTCTTCTGGTAAGCATGATTCTCTCTATCTCTCTCTCCCTAAACTAAAAATGCTCGCTTTCGTTTCCAAATTCGGTAGCCGTAGAAACCAAACCCTAATTTTTCCACTCGAATTCAACCCCAAAACCACTTTTCCGCCTCAAAACCCATTTCTAATCCGACCCATCTCGTCAAAATCCTACCTTTTGAACCCCGGAAACGGCAATTCGGTGTCCTCAGTCCTCAGAGACTACGGTTTAACCGACTCCAACATCACGACTGTCGTGGGTCGGATGCCGAGGCTGCTCTCGTACCATCCGGATCGCAACATAAGACCGAAACTGCAATTTTTGCAGAAAGATGTCGGTTTAAGTGGCACGTCGTTGGTCCGATTGGTGGTCTTGTATCCGTGGTTCTTCTCGGGGAGCCTAAAGAAGGCAATGGTTCCAGCTTTGGAGATTCTCATGCGGTTCTTGAACTCTAAAGAGGATGTTTTATCTGCCCTCAACCGTAGCCAGGAATTGCTTGAGCTTAGGAAAACTAAGTTTCTTTCGACCAATATGGAGTTTCTTAGGTCTCAGGGCGTTCCCGATTCCAATGCTCGCAAGCTCTTGATTAACCAACCCATGGCGCTGATTGTGAGTCCCAAGCAATTCGTCAAAGCGGCTGAATATCTTAAGTTGGCTGGAATGAATGTGACTAGTTTGATGTTCCTCTATGCTCTCAAAGTCAAGGTCACAATGAGTGCAGGTTTATGGGAAAAGAAGGTTGCGGTCTTCAAGGAGTTTGGGTGGTCCGAGTTGGAAATCCAATTGGTTTTCAAGAAGTGGCCGTGTGTACTTGCATTTTCTACCGTGAAGATTCACGAAAAATTGAATTTTGCGGTGGGCAAGCTGAAGATGAGTCCACAATCTTTATCTGCCTACCCTATTTTACTCTCTTCTAGTTTGGAGAAGAGACTCATTCCGAGGTGTGCTGTGTTGGAGCTTTTGATTTCTAACAGCATTGTGGATAAGGAAATGAACATCCTCGTTGTGTTGTCGAAAGGTGCTGCTAGATTCGAGAAGGAATATGTCAGAAAGTACGAGAAGGAGTTGCCCGCAGTTTTGGATGCTTATGATGGGAAGATACAATTTGTAGGTTTCGACAATGTCAAGTGCATGGTGTCTAGAAACAGAAGCAGGTGAGAATTCTATTCTCCATTGTTAAGTCAATTTTGTGTCTGCGACGAAAGACTTGTGTTGGTATGATGTATAATGAGAAGACTTGACTGTTAATTGTTTACCTCATGAAGTAACTGCCCAATCTGTGTTAATTTTTCAGCAGATGATGGGAGCAATTTTCTGACATACTATTTGATATTTTGATGTAACTATTTGGTTACAAATTTTTAATTTTCTGACATACTATTTGACATACCAGCTTTCTTTTTTTAATTTTTTTGTCGAGATTGTAGGAGTCGGTTACAAATTGGTGTGACTATTTGATATTAGTTTCGATACTTTCTTGCTAAATGTATTAGATGTGTGTGAAAGAAAAATATATTTATGGACATATTTTGTGTTGCTTTGGTAGAAGTCCTAAATGCAAATGCAATGTTGGCATATTTTATGTTGAAATTTAAAGTGATCAGTCTGAAGTCAGAGATGGTACTAATCCAATTTGAAATGTCACTAGCAAGTTTGATTTAAGCTCAAGACGAGCAAAAGATAATTTAAGTGATAGAAGACTGACATTGGAAGGAGACTTTTATAAGGTTCGATTCTCACTTTTAATTACTTTTTTGAGATGATGCTGATTTTATACCAAATTAAGTGTTGGGGCGAACTGAGCTTATCTTGCTATTTTTCTGTAGATGTAATTTGAGAGAAAATCTATAATACTCATAACAAGACAAACATACAACGAGATGTTAATTGATGTCTACAGGGGAGTGAGTTTTTTTATTTTCTTTAGTAGCAAATTTAAAGCATTATTTGTTTGGTCCACTTTACTGCTTAGGAAACAAAACAATCTTTGACTTGAGAGAAAAGGTTATCCAATGTTGCGACTATCAATCGACAATTGATACCTAAACTCCAATCACAACTGACCACGCTAATTACAAAACTAATCTGAACCACACTGATGGAGAGAAAGATAAGTTGAGACAGCTAAACTATTCACTTGGACTTTCCTCGACCAAAGTTAATTTTTCAGCAGATGATGGGAGCAATTTTTTGACATACCTTGCTCATTTTTTAATTTTTTTTGTCGAGATAGTAGGAGTCAGATACAAATTTGGTGTAAATATTTGATTTTAGTTTCTATACTTTCTTGGTAAATGTATTAGATGTCCGCGGTAGATGAAATATTTAGACATATTTTGTGTTGCTTTGGTAGAAGTCCTAAATGTAAATGCAATGCTGTCATATTTACTTTGCGTCACTTATCTGCTTAAGAAATATTGATTTTCCTAAGCTATTCGAATTTAAGTTAAGTACTTTAGTCAACCTGAATCAAGTTCAAGTCAACCTTAAATAGACTTCAGCTTCGAAAATTAATTTGGTAAAGGAAAGCTCCATCGGTAAAATGACTGGTCAAATTGTTACCACCAAAATGTCGGGTTTGCTCATTTGCCACTACTCTTTTTTCAATTTATTTATTTAAGGAATATATACCTATTTAACTAAAACCATCATTCATTTACTTGTTGGATCGAATAGCCGAGCTAACGTGAAATCATCATATGATTATCCTATTGCGCCGAAACAGGAGACATTTATTGAGTGCTCGTCCTTCCATTATAGGTTATATAATTAAAAAAAACAAAATCAAAGTTTTCTTAGTTCCATGTTTTAGGAAATAATACTATTATCTGTTTAATTATTAAAAAAACTATTTACATAAAAGGATGGTACAATATTGTTCCCAGATAAACAAGTCTCCTTTTAAGTTTTACCTGTATATCAGCTGATCAGTATCATCATCAAATTGGAAACTAGATGACTATCATGCTGCATTGCAGCAAGAAAGTCTGACATGAACATATTACCTAAAAGAAATCTTAAGAACTAAATGTTTCCATCAATATCATCTAGAACAACAAAGATGTAAAAATATTCCATGTGTTAACTTCTAAACCCAAGTCCACTTCGGTTCTCATTGTTGTAGACCTGAGTAGACGTATCAAGTCAGTTAGCTATAGTATTTGTAACTTGGTGTAACATAAATTACATCACTCCTAAACAGAAACAACTAACTCCCATACGACAGAATAAAATGGCTGAAGTTAGGCAATGTCACATTTCATTCAATGTTATCAAAACCTACTAACTCAAGCTTCCCTTCATAAGCCTTCAAAACTGCGGGCAACTCCTTCTCATACCTTCTGACGTATTGCTTCTCGAAACTAGCAGAGCTTCTCCTCAACACCACAGGGATGCTCATTCTTTTTTTACAACACCATTGGAAACGAAAACGAGCATTTTTAGTTTTCGTAGAGAGAGAGAGAGAGAGAGAGAGAGAATTCTGCTTACCAGTAGAAGAAGGGATCGGAGATTTCTTTCTCCGATGGTCAGATTTTGACGTCTAGGGTTACGTAACGGACGAGAGTCAGAGAGCTGAATGTATGAAATAGGGTTACAATTGCCTCTCTGCTCATGTATATCTCCTTTCTTTATTTTCTCATTCCAAGCTAAAAACATCAAAGCCACCAAATTGCAGCCACTGAAATCACTTCATGGAAACACAAATTTCTCCACTGAAAATAATCATTTACTAAAAATAATTTGAAGTCAAACATACAATTCCACTCAGGCAAAGATATAAGTATACTTGATAGACCGGAAACAATGAGATTAGCATAGTTACAGAGTTACAAACTCGAATCAATATTAGCATATCTCATGTTCACACTTCACCCTACTCTTGACTCCTGCAGTCCTGCTCGTTAGTGTTGTGGTCATAAAGATCACTCCAACGAGGAACAATGTTGGTATGGATTGGAAGCCATTCGAAATTTCCGACAAATTTCAACTATCCAAGAACAATCTCAGCCTTTTTCCCTAAAAAAATTGGTCATTAACTTTATCTTTTAATTTATCATTTAAAAAAAATCTAAGAATAACTACACCATATTACAATGCATACATAGTTCAAGAAACGTGTGGAACAAAAAAGGCATTGTGAAAAGAAAAAAAGTTGCAGCAAATGGCGACAATGTGAATCATACGAGTGTAACAATCATGGGACTTCAAGTGCAGCATTTGTAACATTGTTCGGTGCCAAAATATTGCCTAAAATGATCATATCATACATGAGAATTATGGAGTTGTTTTATCACATTCAATTAGTACAATCTGTACACCTACTATTATCTAGTCTAGTTTGACAATAATTTCTTGATTGATCGACTTAGGCCATCAAAACTCTCATTATTTGTTATCTTGACACATTTTCCTGCTTGACAAAGAAGTATTAAAATACTTTGGTCTTCACTCTTTAGTTTGTTTATTATCATTTATTGAACTAAGGGTATGTTAAAATTCTTGCATTTGGTGTTCTGTGGGATAAACAGAACCAAGATAATGATCACATTACTTCACCTTATGCAGACTAATCTAAAGGAGAGGAGTCATGTCCAATACTGCAAATTTAAAGAGGGCAAATAAGAAAAATGATTTTCGAGAAATGAGAAGAAGAAAAACAATAGTGATTATTTTCTCTACCCAAAGAAGATAAAAACACAAAAGTTGAGTTCTCCGTCTCAGATTTTCCTACTTCATGATGAAGAACAATATGTTAGACAAGCTCGATAAGTTTGATTTGTACAAGCTTTCAATCAGAAACCTGCAAGAAAGCTATGGAAGACCAATCTACAACCAAGAGAACAACTGTCTTAGGTTATCAACGAAGGAACTAACCAATTGCTTACTCCAAAAGCAACTAACTGATTAGCAGTAATTAACCTGCAAAAGACTACAACTGGCCCCTACATTTTGAACATGAAAAGAGTTGCATACATGAGAATCCTCTCGACCTTATGCCATGTTTTAACTAACATGCTCCAGAACAATTTTTGGAATTGAAGAACTGACAAAACAAGTACCTCAGATTATTAGTCATATCACGAGTTCATTGCAGATGCAGCTCTTTAGTTCCAGAGACCAATTGAAGTGCATGTCAGTAAACATCAATCATACTATACCAATCGAAGTCATCAGGAGGAACAAACACCAAATAACAACCACAGTACACTTGCCTCACTTTTCAGCCTTCACTAGCTCCATATTATCAAAACCTACAAATTCGATCTTCCCTTCATACGCCTGCAAAATCGCAGGCAAGACGACCTCATACTTGCTGACATAATTCCTCTTGAACACGGCATTACTTCTTGCCAACGCTGAATAGACATTCATGTCTTTTTTCGAAACACCATTAGAAATCAAAAGCCCCAACACAGCACACCTCGGAACAAGCGTCTTCTCCAAACTAAAATTGAGCAAAGTAGGGTAAGTACACAAACAAGCCGGAGTCATTTTAAGCTTGTTCATGGTGAAATCCAAACTCCTCCGGATTTTCTCAGTAGACAAAGAAAGCAAATACGGACACGTCTTGAAAGCCAATAGAATATCCGAATCCGACCACCCAAACTCCTTGTAAGCTGCGACCTTCATGTCCCATTTAGCGGCATTCATTGTGACCTTAACTTGGAGAGCATAGATGAACATCAAACTAGACACTCTCGCACCGGACGACTTAAGATCTTCGACCACCTCCGCAAATCGCACGGGGTCAACAATTAGAGATCTCGGTTGCTTGATCAAGAGTTTGCAAGCATTTGAATCGGTAACGCCCTGAGATTTAAGAAACTCCATATTGGTAGAAACCACTCTGGTGTTATAAATCCCGAGCAAGGCCGGGGTACGCTTGAGGGCGGATAAGATGTCTTCCTTTGAGTTCAAGAACCCCATTAGGATCTCCAGCGATGGGATCATTGCATTCTTGAGGCTCCACCGGAGGAACCACGGATGGTGAACAACCGATTGGACCAACGACTTGCCGCTAAGCCCGATTTGTTGCTGCAAAAATTCCATCTTTGGCCTTAAATTCTTATCCGGGTGGAACGAAAGCAGCGCCGGCATCCGACCCACGGCTGCCGCGATGTTGGAGTCGGTGAAACCGTAGTCTCTGAGGACTGAGGACACTGAATTGCCGTTTCCGGGGTTCAAAAGGTGGGATTTTGACGAGATGGGTCGGATTAGAAATGGATTTTGAGGCGGAAAAGTGGTTTGGGGGTTGAATTTGAGTGGAAAATTTAGGATTTGGTTTCTATGGTTACCGAATTTGGAGATAAAAGCGAGCATCTTTCAGTTTAAAGAGACTGAGAATGCTTACCAGAAGAAGAAGACGAAGGATAGATTGGTGATTTCTTCTTCCGAATGTAGGATTCCGTTGTCTAGGGTTAGGGTTAGGGTTTGGGGTTTTGGGCGGAAAAAGGAAGGACGTCAAGGGAAAAATGAGATTTTTGTAGAAGAATTATAATTTTACTAATATTTTCCTCCCCCCAAAAAAAGACAATTTTAGGTCATTTTATGTTTATTTATCTTTAAGAAGGAAGTAAGAATGGTATTGAAATAAGTAGGAAAGGTTGAGATTTTCCTTATTCCTTAATAATAATAAAAGATAACAATTTTAAGAACGTAAAGACAAACATGAAGCAAAATGACTCATGTGATATCCTTTTTTAGGTCATGTTATTGTTATTATATGATATAATAATATAACAATAAACAATATAGACGTCCAATTTGTGTTTGATTTGATCTGTAAATGAAGTCGTTTGAACTCAAAATAATTTATATACGATTCATGTCCGTATATGTTTTGTATGGATAAAAATAGTCTTTATCTACGTCTATGTACAACTAGTATCCGGATTTGAAAAATAGATATAGATATACCTTTGATTTTGAGAGACAGCATGCCTTTTCCTTTCCAAATTGTTTTGCTGTTTTCTAGATTCCCATTGCATCACACTTTTTAGAATTTTATTAACTCTTAATGGCGTCCATATTTTCAATTCCAACCACTAGAGAGATTTAGCACCATGCAACCATATCGGCATAGCAATTAACCAAATATAAACCTACAAATCTTGTGCATATAAAAAAAATTAAAATGCCTGTATTTAGGCCCTGTAATAATGTATGCAATAGTTTTTCTTGATTTCCCTCTTTGAATTCATGCACTAAGCCAACACAGCCAGCAACTTGCAGCCATTAAGATCACTTTATGTTAAACACAAATTTCTCCAATGACAGAATAAATTACCATTGAACAATAAATTGAACTCTAACATACAATGTTAGTCAGCAAAAGACATGGTATGCATGAATAACTGGAACAAGTGAGATTAATGACATTAACACATTTACAGGATCACAAACTGCAGCCAACCAAGATTTTGCTGTTATTGGGGATGTTTCGGTGTCCCACTTTCACATTTCACCGTACTCTTGACTCCTGTGGTGAGAATTATAGAGATCACCCCAACTCTTCAGTAACAAGATATGTTGTCGCGGATGAGAAGACATCCAAATCCCCAACACATTTAAACTCTCCATGAGCAATAACAGCCTGCTTCCAAAAAAAGAATACCTTGATCATTAACCATCTATCTCATGTAGAATCCAACAGCAAAATTCTATGGTTTCATCCTAAAGTCAATGCTAAAAAACCGTCATATTACAATGCACGTTCAGCAAAGCGTGGAACTGAAAAAACCATCATCCAAAAAGAAATACAAAACAGAAAACTATAAAAACATTGTCACTATGCAAGAGTGAGTGAGTAACTATTGCAACTGCACACGTCGCATGTGGCTTTCTTAGCATAGGCGATGCTCGCATATGCAAAATGCGTCACGCATATCTGGACGTTGCCTGGAACAGTCTTTGTAAGAGTCATTGTTCTATTTAGCTGGTTCAATTAGTATGATTTTTGACACCTCATATCCGAGTTAGTTTGACATTTAATCCTTATATCTTTGTCCTCATATCAAGTAACTTTTCCGTCAATATCCTCCTTATAAGTCATTTTGACATACTTCCTTTATTAAGAATTATAAATTAAGTGCTCCAGTCATAACTTTGTTTCAAAACATCGACTAAACTTAGAGTAGGTTATCTTTCTTTTCACGTTATGGGGAATAACAGAACTGAGACAATGATCACATGAATAATTTCAAAAAAACAAAAAAAGACACGACCATATAACTCCACCTTATGCAGAACTACTTTAAGGAGGGCATTGATGTCCAATGCCAACAATTTTAAAACCAGTCAATTAGAAAGGGTGGCTTTTAAGAATGTTGAAACAAAAACGACCCAAATTTGTAAAAATGGGCAAGTCTAAGTACCCTGACAGTAACAAAAGAAGTTGAGACGAACGTGATGGAGGTTTCTAACATGAAAAGTGTGATATGGTATGTCCACTATAGAAGCCATATTGATGGATGTGTTTGGCAGGGTTAATGTGACCCTTAGGAACATGTCGTTTGGTTTGATATAGATATAATTTGCAAGCAAAGCATTAAAATCACAAGGCTGAACGATAATTTAGGTCGATAAATAAATTCTGTGTAATTGTAAGACTATGTAAATAGTGCTTTAGTCTGTAAACATCGTACATTTTTCTCTACTAGAATAAGATAAAAAACAAGTTCTGGATCTAAGATTGACCTACTTCCAATCAATGTTTTCAAGAAACAATATGTGAAACGAGCTCAATAAATTGCTTTATGCAATTTTTCAATCAAACCTGAAAGAAAGAAATATGAAACCAAAATCTACAACAAAGAGAACTACTCAATTGATTAGCAGTGATTTACCTACAAAAGTCTAAAACTAGGTCCCACATTTCCGAAATCAAAACAATTGTACAACTGGAAATCGCCTCAACCATCAAAAAAGGATCTGTCAGTTAACATGTTTTAGCTAGTGTATTACAATAACTGAAGAAGAACCGATAGAACTAGTACCTCAGGTTATTGGTTATATCATGATGGATGCAGCTTTTGGTTGGTCCCATAGATGGAGCAATATCAGAAAGCACCCGCCCTCTTGGTAAACATCAATCATACAAATAGAAGTCATTGTGGAACCAAAATACCAAAAATATAACTCACCTGCCACTCTTTTTAGCCCTCACTCGCTCTATATTATCGAAACCTACAAAGTCCATCTTCCCTTCATACGCCTCCAGAACCGCAGGCAACACCTTCTCGTACTTGCTGACATAATTCTTCTTGAACATGGCATTACTTTTAATCAACGCCGAATAGACGCTCATTTTCCTTTTAACGACACCATTAGAAATCAAAAGCCCCAACACAGCACACCTCGGAATGAGCGTCTTCTCCAAGCTAAAGTTGAGCAAAATAGGGTAAGTAGACAAAGAATCCGTATTCATCTTAAGGTTGTTCATGGTGAAATCCAAATTCCTTCGGATCTTCTTAGTAGACAAAGCAAGTACATACGGCCACTTCTTGAAAACTAATTCGATTTCCGACTCTGACCACCCGAACTCCTTGTAAACCGCGACCTTCATGTCCCACTTAGCGGCATTCATCGTGACCTTAACTTGGAGAGCATAGAGGAACATCAAACCAGACAAACTCACACCAGACGACTTAAGATCTTCAACGACCTCTGTGAATCGCTCGGGATC
The DNA here is from genome assembly GCA_963682175.1 of Triglochin maritima. Classification (NCBI taxonomy): domain Eukaryota; kingdom Viridiplantae; phylum Streptophyta; class Magnoliopsida; order Alismatales; family Juncaginaceae; genus Triglochin; species Triglochin maritima. Next base: position 36,601,744 of record OY821786.1, read on the forward strand.
CACAATTAGACATCCTGGTTGCTTGATTAAGAGATTGCGGGCATTGGAATCGGGAACGCCCTGAGACCTAAGAAACTCCATATTGGTTGAAAGTAATTTTGTCTTCCTAAGCTCGAGCAATGTCGGGGTACGCTTGAGGGCGGATAAGACGTCGTCCTTCGAGTTAAGGAATCCCATTAGGATCTCCACAGCCGGGACCATGGCGCTCTCGAGGCTCGACATGAGGATCCACGGATAGAAAACCACGAATTTGACCAACGAGGCACCACTAAACCCGATGGTTCGATGCAAAAATTCCATCTTGGGTCTCAAATTGCGGTCCGGGTCGAACCAGAGAATCGAAGGCATACGACGGACTGCCGCCGTGATGTTGGAGTCGGTGAGACCGTACTCTTTAAGGATTTTGAGCACCGAATTGTCGCTTTGGGGGGTCGAAAGGTGGGATTTTGACGAGATGGGTCGGATAAGAAATGGATTTTGAGGCGGAAAAGTGGTTTTGGGGTTGAATTGGAGTGGAAAAGTTAGGGTTTGGTTTCTACGGCTACCGAATTTGGAGATGAAAGAAAGCATTTTTCAGTTTAGGGAGAGATACAGAATGCTTACCAGAAGATGGATATGTCTAATTCTTATGTCTAGGGTTTTGGGTTTTTGAAAATTTGGGCGGAAAAAAGGAAGGAGACGAGAGATTGGTTGAGAATTTGAGATCAGATCGGAATCCAACGTTATTAAGGTTGAAGAAAGGAAAAATTGCATTGTCATATTTGCATCTATCTAAATTCTAAAGTTAGAAAAAGAAAACTAAAGGACTGTAATGCAAAGCTACAGTAACATTAACTCATTAAGGGTGTGAATGTGTGATACTGTGATCCACGGGAGAGTAAACCGGTCCTTTCCACTCCAGGTTTTTGGACCAGACCAGACCGATCGATCCAGAACGGATCTGTAGTCGGTTCGGGTTTCGATCCAAAGTGGATCTAATCGGTTTGGGTTTCGGTCTGATCCCTGGTGACAGACTGGGTTCCAATTCGGTCGAAACTCGAATCCACTCCCGAATTTTCAATACAAACAAGCCCAATTTTGAGCCGGACTGATTGGTTCACGGTCTTCATTCCAAACCCGAATCAGACCAGTAGGGTCTTCGATCCACACCCTGGCAGTAGACCAGGTTTCGATCCGAGCCAAGTTCAGACTGATGCACAACCCTACTGTGATTAGTTTGTAAGGAAGAATTCAACTTCTCATACGAGTTAACAACAAGATTAATTGTGGTTTACTTTTTTTGAAATTGAGTCATATTAAATTAATACGAAGGATCTGATTGTGAACCACAACTTGACATGCTCAAAACAAAACAAAAAATCCGAATCAAACAAATTTCAGGCCCCGACAGAAATAAAGATCCATACATGAAACTGAAATTAGCTTGTAGTAAACTACAAGTAACCATAAGAGTAGGGGTGCACACGGGTCAGGTTGAACCCGAAACAGACCCGAACCCGACTGGTCGGGTCGGGTCGGGTCGGGTTGGGTTAGAAATTTCTGATACCCGAATTTTCGGGTCGGGTTCGGGTTGTAGGGGTTGGGTTGACCCAACCCGACCCGAAACCGAAATATTAATTTGATAGTATTTTTAATTGAATATTTATTAGTTAATTGTATATTAATATAGTCTGTACAAAAAATATATCAGTAAGTCCAACTAACAAAAATCCGAACACGACGTGAACCGAATCTGACCCGCTGTGACTTGACCGGCCTGGCACGAGGTCTAGGAAAATTACATATGCTTTGGACGGAGAAATTTTCTATAGCACCCAAATTCCAACGTGTATTGAAAATGTCCCGTCAACAATCACTTGGACACTTAGGACTAGACCATCAACAAAGATTATGTCCATCCTTAATGTTATATTCAACCCCTATCTAATCTGGATTAATCTTAGACCCAGACGCCAAAAGGAGATAATTTTGTCTTGAGCTTGGGTTATGGCTATATTTTGCATATTATAAGTGTAGACATAATCCTTGTTTGCTGCAAAGTGTCTCCAAGACTTGTTAAGTCTCAATCATATACTATGAGTTTAAAGATGACGAATTTCAAAGCTCCAAAACTGTTTTGGTCGGCCAATTCGCTTACAATTCATCAATTTTTTCATGTGCTTGTATTTTCAGTGAAATTTCACAGGAAATTCTTCCTAAACTTGTCTATTTTTTCTCCACCCTACAGAAAGCAATTGGAGTTATAATTACGTGAATAATTAATTGTTAACTTACCTCGTAAGGATAAGAAATCAAAACAAGAAAAATCTTCTCTAAATAGTATAGTAGAAGAACGCTTCCTGGTCCCGGCCAACTTTTTCTTGTAACCAACTCTTCAAATATATGACAACTGAAAAATGATGATACATGTAATAATGAAGATGCTACAAAATAAATTTGTTTGGTATGTGGGAGATCTTAGCCCATTCTGGTCCTTCAATGTTCTCACATCGCACCTTCAGTTGGTCGCAAACGCCGATGATTAACTTGTTCAATGTTTTGGGGAGACCGAAGTCCGGAAAACATCGGAGATTTTCACAACATAACACACGAAAGGTTACTATTGATGGCAACAAAAGAATGTCGTCCGGAACGGAAGTTAGATTGCAGCAAAACAAAATGGATAACTTCTGGAGGGAAGTGAAATCTGGTCATGACACCTCTTTGGACATGACAATGGGATCACTACAATGCTCAACAACTAACTTTCGGAGAGCACTGCCTCTACATCGCAAAAAGGATGGCTGCCAACAGACTACTGCTGTCAATTTCCAAGTACTCAAGTGACGGAAATAATAGTACTGTAGCCGATACTCGTATTTGGATTGAAGGGCAGTGTTTGATTGTCAAACGCTTGAGGTTGGAATGAAGTAGTTGATAACTTGTTGCAGAATTTCAATCGCAGATCTACCACGTTGTCGACCACCGGGAGGGATTCAAAATTATCACAGTTTACCATCCGAAGCTGTGTCAGTTGGGCTAGAGTTGTTCTGTTCAACCAACTCGGACACCCAACACCTTGATAGCAATGAATTTTTAGTTGTTGAATGTTCTGATGCGGTCGTAGTCGTTCCAGTACTTTCGAATCTAAGAAATCACCGCCTTTTCGGTCTCGACACAACTCCCAAGTCAGGCCTAGCTCACGTAGATGAACTTTGTTGGTCAAGTTGGCCTGGACAGCTTCTTCTACACTTTCTATGTTCTGCAGACCAACTATCGAGAGTCCTCCTCGTAGTTGGTTCATCTCCTTTAATTCTGTGATTCTGCAACCATTCTGATTTCGTACCATAAATTCCCGTAGTTCTTGCAGGGACACCAAGAATCCTAAGCCATTTATATTTCTCGCGATGTCCCACGTTACATCGAGATTACGCATGTTGCCATGGATGTTGACCTCGCCTACTTGCCATAGGGATCTCACTTTAAGCGTTTGCAGGTTGTAAAGCTCGCAGATCGGCGAACTTATCACATCACCATCAAAAAGAAGACCCAGATAGCGAAGATGTATTAAAGTGCCTACGGAATCCGGCAACGTTCTGATTTTTATGTCACTGAAGTCTAGCACACGGAGGCATTTCAAATTCAATAGTAGAAGAGGTCGCCGCATCATCATCAAATCAACATGCTCGAAGCATGTCGTCTTCCAACAGCATGAGGAAACGGTGCGTAATTTTCCAAATCTCTTATGCTTTAGCTTCTCCAAGTCTTGCTCTGATCCAAGTGACACATGCATCACGGTGTCCGGCCAACTATACGACAGTTGACTTGCAATCGTCAGAGGACACCAGTTGTGCAAGATCATGTACTAAATCATGCATCACATACTGTAAGGACGTGAGAGAGAGAGGGGAGGTATGGGTTGTGTATGGTTGGAGGTATGGGAGAGGAGTGAGGTGGTATGGTGGAAGTATGGGTTAGGTATTAGGTTTTGTTTTTAAAAACCAAAAACTCACCCATTTGCATCTCTTGTTGACATTCGTGTTTTCCACCCAAACCTCACCCTTCTCCTTGCTTTTCCGGCGACCAGTGGAGGAAGAAGGCGGCGCGGAGGCTCCGGCGTGAGGAGGTCGCGCGTGTGGAGGCGACGGGCGTGAGCGTTGCTTCGGCGGATTCGTCTTTCTTTTGAGGTATGCCAAGCATTAGTGTGTTTTGCGGTTCTCCATGTTGGGGGAAGTTTGGGTCGGTCGCGGGAGGTCGGAGACCTCGCCGGCGACAAGAAAACGGCGTAAAATCCTTGGCTGGTGCAAGGTTGCTGTCGACCAACGGTCGACCGGTGCCTTCGGGGATGCCTTGGGGCGGTCGACCGGTTATGCCAAATTTCGTGGGTTCGCGTTTGATGTTGCCTGTTTCCGGTCGACCGAGCCTTGTGGTTCGACCGGAACTTAAGTTGTTGTTGTTTATTGCTTGTTGGTTCGACCGATTAGTATATGCGTTCGACCGATTATATGACTTAGAATTACTAGGCTGACCCTGTAATGTTCGGTCGACCGAGACCCTTGAGTCGGTCGACCGATAGTTGAATTGATTTTGACTTAGTCAGACCTAGGATTTTGACCTGTCCGGTCGACCGGTTCTTCCCGCTGGTTCGACCGATTGGAGACAGAGTTTTGGGCACTTTGTTCGACCGTTTGGAGGAAATCCGTTCGACCGTTACTGTTGGTTTCGGTCGACCGGTTTGCCTGATTCGGTCGACCGATGGGGCACAGTACTGGTTTTCTTGTCCTAGTGAGATGTCAACTCTGTCCACGGAAACCCGTGTCCTCGCTTAACGCGTGAGCCGGGAGGTGACGGTGGGTGCGTTCTGCGTGCCTGCCCAGGGACCGCCGTGTGGAAGAGTGTGGGCATCTGGGACGTGTCGTCTCCACAGATGGAGGGCGACGTAGCCTTGATGTTCTGACTCACAGTAGAGTAGCAGGCCTGAGGGATTGCGGATCCCAGTGCACGAGGTGCACGGCTCGTTGGAGCATGTTGACCCTGCGGGCTGTTTGAGCTCGGATCGCTCGTGTAGACAAGGCGATGATCGTTCCACCCGATGCTGTTCCGGGTGATGATTGTTCTGCCGATGCTGTTCCGGCGGAAGTGCCGTCCGACGACGTTTCCGGGCGATGGTGTCCCACCGATGCTGTTCCGGTGAGGGTATGGACTGCCGACGATCTTTTCCGGCAGGGTAGTCTGGACGGGCTCCTCCAGATGAGTGGACCGACCTGGGCGACGGCCCCGTTGGTGAGGTGTTGACCTCGAGATTTCAGCTGATTTCTACTTCGCGCAGGCGTGCGGACGCTCCTCACCGATCCCTTGACTAGAGTAGTCGCGTGTGGGGTTCGTTGCGTACCTTCTGCTAGACCGTATGTGCCTACGATAGGTCTCAGAGTGGGACCCCTTACAGTTTGCGGACAGAGGTCCTGTGTTTCCCCGTGGTGGGATTGTTTACCCCGTAGTGGGTCTGTTTACCCGTTGAGGGATTGTTCATGTATCGCATTGATGCCATGCCATGATGACTAGTATGATAGGTTTCATTGATAGTCTTGCATGCATTTAGGGCTTGGTATACGGGGTTTCCTTTCAGGAAACTCAGGCATTGTTGTTGCACTTTTTATTTCAGGACCACAGTAGGTCCGGGTGGGTGGTGACCGAGGACGGAGCGCTTTGGAGTCGGATCCTCTTCGGCATTTGCGAGATCGTACGACTACTTGTATTTTCATTTCTTTCATCTGGATTGTAGTTGTACACCTTTTGTAAACTCCATGTATTTTGGGTGCACCCGGATTTATATATTTATATATTAGTGACGTTCCCGCCTTGAGTTGTCAGTTTTATTCGTTATTTCGAAATTTTAAATCTTCCGCTGTTTCGGGACGTTACACATACAGACCATTGACTTCCTGAAAGAATGATCTTTGCAGCAACTCTTCGAAGTACGCCTCCCCAACGTCCTCTGGCATTGGATCATCTGCTAAATCCAGTCCACCTATACGGCCGAGGTCGGTATCTTTGAACAGTAACTCCGACGTGGTATGACCAAGAAAACCGACGTGAAAACTCTTTTTTCCAGCGTGTATGATGCCTATGGCCATCCATTTCCACACCAGGTCTTCCTTGTCGAATTCCCAGTCCTTCGGATATATGGCACAATAACTAAAACATGCTTTTAGATGAGAAGGTAGGTAGCCATAACTCCACCTCAAAGCTGCCATGGTATGATCTCCCTCTTCCCTTAAAAGCCATCCTTTGTTTTCAAGAATGTATTTCCAGACTCGTATATCTTTCCCGAATAAGGATCGACCCACCATTTTCGCTGCTAAAGGAACACCCTTGAGTTTTTCTATTTCTCGACCAATCTTTTCGAAATTCGGGTGGTCACTACAACTTCCATCTACAAAAGCATTCTTCTCAAAAATAGACCAACAATGATTATCTTGTAGAGGCTTTAAAAGTTCATAATGGTTGTGGTGTTTGATGGTTTTTGTAACGGTTTTGCTCCTACAAGTAACAATTATCCGACTTCCTTTCTTCCCATATGTCAAAGGCGTCCAAAAGTTATCCCATTCTGTTATATCTTCGTTCCACACATCGTCTAGGACAATCAAAAACATTTTATCCTCGACTTGCTTACGCAATTCTCGGTGTAGGATTACTAATTCTGGCCTCCTACCACTGTTATACTCCAAAATTTTGCACAAAACATTTTCTGCCTTGAAATTTACACCCATCTCCTACAAGCAAAGTGGTTGGCTACCCTTTCTTCATTATAAACAGATTGTGCTAAAGTTGTTTTACCCAAACCACCCATTCCTACAATAGGGATTACTCTAACATTACAACCAAAGCCACTTCGACAAGATCCCAAGAGTTGCTCAATTATGTTGTTTTTTTCTGTTTCCCTTCCGACCATCTCGAACTCTTTTCCCTGTAAGTCACCAACCTTTTGCCTTACTACTCTTCCCAACTGCTGATTTCTAACTCCCAAATTCATGAGGTCGAGGCGTCGTATTCTCTCTACAATATCATCCAACCTGAGCATGACTTTTCCTATTTCTCTGGCTGTCTCACTACGAAATGTAAGAAAATCGCGTCTGAGAAAAGAGGTACAAGTTTTGCGTACCAACTTGGGGTTAACGGCTACTTTGGTAGCGAACTCGTCCAGCAAGTCCTCTGCTTCGTAGGCAAACATCTTGAGGTCTTGGAGCCAATCACGAACGGAAGGTTTCAGCATCTGCTGCTCTTCCGCATCGCATACCACATCTTTTATCATCAATAGATCTTTCTTCAATTTCTTCAGGTTTTTATTGACGCCTACAATTTGACATATGTGATTCTCGGCTAGAGCTATGGACATGTTAAGCAGATGGGTCACAATATCAGAAGGAAAACTTTCCACAACCATTGTCATTAAGAGGGAATTGGATTGGTGAGCAACAGATTAATTGTTGAAGCAACACGTACTCTACTTATAGAGTCAAATTTACATTAAAAATTATTGGTTATAATTTATGTTAGGCATGCATGTGTTTACGTGGTAGTTATGCATTTTGTGCGAAACCCAAATTCATGGTATAATAGTGGTGAGTTAAGCATGCTACTACTCCCTTAATTGGGTTGGTGCAGATTAGTTGGGATGCCAGGAAAGTTAAACTACATTATCGTCGTCATCTTCATTACCATCATATACGTCCAACTTTTGACTAATTAAGGATCATGTCTTAAAAAATTATGTTTCTTAATTATTTTCGAAAGACATCATTTTTAATTGTAAAACTTATTATTTGATGAGAAAAACAAAAACGACTAAAATACATATTTCTTTACAGTAATACATAAAAAGAGCACATATCTTGGATCGTTACGAGATATATATACAAAAATAACATACGATCAGCAATACAAGCAAGCAATTTGTTTAATATGACAACTTAAATTCCTGCACTTTGGGTATAACCCTGAATGCGACATTCAACTACAGAAAAACTGTCTGTAAAATCTTAGCTAATGGTAGTAAAGTGAGTTGTGTCAACATCATGACTTCTATATGCACACCCACCACCTCATCTGATGAAATAAATGATGTATCAATATATCAAAAAATTGTTAGATTCCGAGACTTGATCAAACCTATTATTTTTGAAGCTAACATCTACTAATTGAGATATTAAATTGAGAGAAAAGTTATTAGTTCAATGTGAACTTGTTATTATATTAGTTTAGCGACAAATGCTTGTCTGTACAACTACATCACTTATATGGTAATGCAAATATTACTTGGGCACCACATCTTTTGTTTCTTTTCCTTGGGTGTACATCTCTGACTTTGAAATTGCTCGGGTTAGCTTTGTCTTAGATTTAACTGAAATTTTGATAAATTAGGTCACATCAAATTTCAGAATTCAACTTAAATAACAACATGACATCTTAGTTTTTAGCGAAATTGTAGTTAAGCTATCAAAAATTTAAATCACTTTTAGAGAAAAAATTTCTAAAATAGAGAAATTTGATATATATAAGAAAATTTTAAGGTGGCAGCACCAAAAATTTTTCCTCTCTGAAAGAGTCTCTTTCTCATTTGCTGATCTGGATAGAAACCCCAAACACATCTCCAATTAATTATAATTAATCTTGCTCATTTGCTATCGAAGAGTTGTGCAAGTGATGTAACTCCAGGTCGACCTTTATGCACACCCACCTCATGTGATGTAATAAATGATGTCCTCTGTGCACGCTCACCACCTCAACTGATGCAACAATTGACTTGACCAAACCTGTTGTTTCCAAAATGTTATGTATTATAAACATAGAGGTCAAGAGAGAAAGAAAATTCATAGAGAGAGACATTTTTCACCGCAAGAAAAATGTGTCACAGACGACGGTAGCTATTTGTCAATGTAGGTGAACACCAACATATATACCTGTCATCGGTATTGCATGCGTCGATGTTTAGTTCAACCGACGGATGTTCCGACGGATAAATGTCGTCGGTGTAAGATTTGACGTGAAATTTTCCGCCCATTTTTTTGGCCTTTTCTCGTTAGATCGGAAATCACTAACGGGCGTATATGTTAGTGTAGAATACACCGACAAATACTTTCGTTGAGGCATGTAAACTTACACCGACAGATAAGTACCGTCATTCTACGCAAATGTCAGAACTTACACAGACAAATAAATATCGTCGGTATATGTCAACGTCAAATCATACACCGACGGATAAGTACCATTGGTATATGAAAACATTATAAAAAGGAATGTGTGTTCTACAAGTATTTATTTTACATGTCTTTTGTTATGAGTTGAATGTATGAACATTTTGTTCCTTGATCAATGTACGTCTTTTGGAAGTGTTAATGAAGAGACTTTTTGTCCTTAACCGTATAGCTCTAAAAGATAATGATTTGCATAAATCAAAAGTAATTCACAATCATGGTGATTAACATGGAATATTAATTATCGAGATAAGATTTTCATGTTGGTTAAATAATATTGTAGCTCTACAAGTATTTAACAACATGAGTATATAAAAGAGGAAAAAAATTATTTTTATATATTGAATAGACATAATAAATGAAACATTATGGAATTGTGTTTGTGTCATTAATGTTTTCATTGTGTCTTTGAATCGTGAGATATGAGACATATTTTTTCACATGAGAAATGTATAATTTGATTATTACGAAAAACTATCATTGTGTATAGTGATAAAGATGATAGTTGATTATGCATTACTTATGTTGGAAAAGATAATATGTCAAAAGATTATCATTGCCCCTCTTAACTTGAGTGATGATATTAATGGACCCTTAGTAAAACAAAATTATATTGTGCACAATGTAACTTATGTATAGTTACATATTTATAATTAGCTTAAGAGATCAAAAAATGAATATATATATAATACAAAGATGACATGTTCCTACTTTGTATAATATTCGTAATATCATGAGGCAAGGGATAGATACAAGTGATATATATCATATCACTAAATGGATCGTGTTCTATTCGCGTGAACAAAACATATTTTTTATTTGGGTAACTATATGTGTAGCTAGATACTGCTTATAGTTTATGATATAAAATATTTTGTATCATTGTCAACATATCTTAGATCATCATATATGTCACACCACAAAACTGGGAAACAAGAAATATATATGATGTATTGAATTTCATATGATATTGAATGAAATGCATGTGGTAAAATAACAAAATCAATATGTCATGATTACGACATGGTTAAAATAAATACATTCGTATGAGATGTATGTATTATGTGGTCTAATGTATTGACATTATATGTGATAATATATTATATGATATAATGTGGTCCGCAATATTATAACATGTGAATTTGCTAAAAATCTCAAATCTCAAAGTTTGTAGGATATTAATCCAAAATTTGTAAAGACAAAAACATGTCAAAACGGTATATCGATTCGTAACCAATCGACCAAAATCTTCAGAACAGTCGACCGGATGAAGATCGGATGAATGCGTTGTTCGACCAAAATTATCAGGAGCGTATCTTTGTAATAAAACGGTCGACCGACGTTGGATACGGTCGACCGAAATAATTAGGAACATTTTTGATAAGGGAACGATCAACTGGAGTGAAACGTTGTTCGACCGAAATTATCAAGGACATTTTCTAATAGAGAATCGGTCGACCGTTTGGCTCACGATCTGACCAAAATTATCAGAAACTTAACTGATCGGTCGACCAACTGGGAATTTGGTCGACCATTTGTCCACGATTTTGCCTACATTAATAAGAATTTTTTGTTGATCATGGATTAGATTTAATCCAATTTGGTTAAATGTGGTTATGGGATGACGATGTGTCAAAATATGATGGGTTTAAAGGAGAGATTAACAATGAATCGTGTGTAAGGGATTTGCACATAATCTGAGTTTGAGGATGCCCTATAAATAGGTCTCTCTTCCCATCGTTTTATTCGTAATGCAAAATTCTTCTCTCTATATATTTTCCGATCATTCCATCCGAAATTCTCTTAGTTTTAATTGTGTGCTGGAGATTAAATTCTTTGGATGATTGAAAGGGTTATTACTTAGGTTCTAATCTAGAATTAGAGATTGATTGACTAGCATTGATATCTCTAATCTTGTTTAGAGTTTGGTGAGCACTTGGAGGGATTCTGAGGCAATTCGAGTGCACCCCGACTTTCGATTGGTTAAAAAGATTTGACAATCTTTTAGGTATGATCCAATATGTATTTTGATATTATATAGGATAAAATATATATATTGAAAAATAATTAGAAATTCTTGTACATAAAATTATTGAATAATATTAAAACGATCTTGCTTGCATGTATAAAAAATTTAAAATTATACACCCAAGCGTGAGACAAAATCCAACAATTAGATCGTACACCGAAGGGAGTACTGTCAGTGTATTCAAACATCAGAGATTACACCGACGGCTAAGTATCATTTGGAGTTGCGTGCACGTCTTTGGAGGCTAAACTTTCAATTTTGCAGTTTAAAATGTTTTGGTATCCTTAATGATTTTGGATTGTTCGCATTTATTAAAACATAAACACATTACAATGGTGTGAAATTAAAATTAGTTTTCACTTGGCTTAACACTCTTAGATCAAGAAACCACAGATGTATACATGCATATAAGTTAATGAGTCTTGTTGTATTATATGCCGAAAACTCATGTACTGAACCTCAACTTTGAAAGTCGCTTTTGTTTTTCTGGTAATGTTCTTGCACAATATAATGTCTAAGGTTATTTTCTTGCAAACTGGACATTCAAAATTGATTCTGTAGTATCATTATAATCTGTCATTTGGGAAATTTGTTTCTTTATTGTACTATTTCGCCTGTATAATCATTTTTTGGGATATTTAAGATGCTTTTCGGTTAACTTTGATTCCTATAAAATTGACATAATATAGTTTCCAAAAGACCATATAAGTGATTTAAAAACAACAACGAGAACTAGTGAATGTTCCCGAAAATCGGAAAATTTAAAACAATAATTAAGAAACATAATATAGTTTCGAACGTCGGCTCAGATTGTTGTTTTAAACATAAAATTTAAAACATAAAATTAAGAAACAGATTGTTGTTTTAAACAATAATTAAGAAACAGATTGTTGTTTTAAACAATAATTAAGAAACAATTTTAAACATAAAATTTAAAACAATAATCGGAAAGTTTTCTTGAGATTACAACTCTCCTCGGCTCAGATTGTTGTTTGTCATTATTCTTTGTTAGTTGAGCTGCTTGTTAATGCATCAACAGGAAACATGACATGTTTTAATAAATCAATTGCATTTGCTATGTACATTCCTTTTCCTTACCAGTTACCTTTTCCTTACCACCTTGTTATCTTTTGGATTCACTCATCATAGTTACAAAGATTTTAAACAATTTCTAATGATTCTCGTATTTAAAAGCCCAACCTCTAGAGGGAGAGGTTTAGCATCCTTCAACTCACACATAATGCAATACATATCACCTCATAATAAATAGTTAATTACACTTTCCTGATTTTTTTTCATTAAGTTCATGTTAACAACTTCTTCGATCGCAGAATAAATTACCATTTAACAATAAATTGAAGTGTAACATGCAATGCCACTCTGGCAAAGACATGGTATATATGGTAGACTGGAATGAATGACAATGAAATATTTACACAATTACAAACTCCAGTCAAGATTTCGTCAACCGTAGTTATTTTTAGCGGTTTCAAGCCTCGCCCCGCTCTTGATTCCTGCTCATTAGTGTGGGAGTTATGGAGACAACTCCAATTAGGAACAATGTTGCTATGGATTGGAAGTCATACAAATCCCCAAGAGACTTCAACTCTCCAAGAGCAATGCCAGCCTGCTTCCCAAAAAAACATGGTCATTAACTGTATGCCCAATTTAGCATTTGATCAAAGATTTTAGTCTCTTAGTAGAAACAATGTTCAGAATTTCACAAACCCATGAAGGGGACGACGGGAAAAAAAAACAAATACTATGGCATTGCCATAAACAAAATAAGCACAAGATTTATGCCAGACTATGAAAATGACTATCGCATGTCATTCTTGGCAAACGCAATGTTCACGTATGCCAATTTGCACTCCCATGCAGCAGTTTTGCAGTTCTGAATGTTGCCTAGAGCAGTCATTCTAAGACTTGTTCTGTTAAAAAAGTAACTTTGATACCCCTATCAATCTTAGTTTGAAAAGATAAGTAACTTTGTCATCAATACCCACCTTATTTGAGTATTTGACATTTTTAGACCTTTCCTTAACAAAAGTTAGAAATCAGAATTGAATACTTCGGTCATTAGTCTTCAATTTTCCTGTTCTTGAATTTCAGCTTTCCTAAAATAACAAAATTGAGCCAATAACCATCACCACATCCCTTCATCTTATGCAGAGTTAGGTTTCAGGAGATAAATGATGTCAAATGACACAAGTTTAAGGAAGGTTACGAAGGCACATATAAATATATGATTCTTAAGACATATGAAGCAAAAAACAAAGGAGAAATTATAATAGTGAGCAAGTATGATTACCCTAACAGTGACAAAAGAAGCTGGGATGAGTCCAATGGATGTCGCTAATAGGAATATGTGAAATGGTATGTCAACTATAGGAGAAGCCACATTTATGAACGTGTTTGGCAGGGTAGGAGTGACCCTCAGGAACAACATGTAGTTCAGCAACTTATTTCTTCTACTCGCCACCTGCACAAAAGATTCATAAGACAAGTTTGAGACGTCAAGAACATAACACGCAAAGGAGTTTTGCCAACAATATTCATATTTCAACCTTCGTTTGAGAAGTAAAGGAATATAATCGATAAGTATTAAGCACTAACAGAAAATGAACAGTTTGATAAATTATACTGGATGGAGCGGAAGCATGTTAAAAAAATTCAATACGTTTCTAGGTCGGCATAAGCGAATGGATCGGATTAGAAATGAAGACATTTGTGAGAGAGTTGAAGTTGCTCCAATGGAAGAGAAAGTTATACAACACAGACTGAGATGATTTGGACATATACAAAGAAGACCTATGGAGACACCTATAAGAATACGAGTATTGAATCGGATCGAAGACAAAAAAAGGAAGAGATAGACCACGATTGACTTGGGAGGAAGCGGTCAAAAGAGATATAAAAGATTGGAATGTTCCTCGGAAATTTGCATTAGATAGAAACGCGTGGAAGAAGACGATTCACGTGCCTGAATCGTGACTCCTTAAAGTTTCATTTCTAGCCTACCCCAACTAGTTTGGGATTAAAAGTTTTGTTGTTGTTGTTGTTGTTTCTAGGTGGGCATCATGTTACCCTTAATCGTGTCTTAGCCTTTAGTGGAGCAACTTAGCAAGTCCAGGGAACAACAAATAATCCATTCACAAATCATTACAAGAGCAACAAATTACATTAACTAGATTCAACATATTTAAGGATTTCAATAAGATTCTTAGTGACTATTTAAGATGGCATGTACCTGTTCTCTAAAGAAACTTAATTTGTCGGGCCACAACGAAAAAACCAAGGGCCTCCCTATCATCTTTGACAGGAAATAACATGATGAAGCACCGGCAGTGGCAGCAAAGACCACCAAAGCAACACCTCCCACAGCTCCAAAGAGGGATCCGGCAAGCAGGGACATGAAAATAGTCCCTGGGATCATGAACGTTTGCATGAAGATGTAAACTGTACAGTAGCTTACCAAAACCTGTATCGTGTAGTCGCTTGTGTAGACCTCGAGATGATCCCTGCAGAACGAAAACTCAAGTCATTAGAAGCATTCACAAGCAGGTAATAGATAGATGAAGATCGTCAAAAGAGCCATTAGTCAGAAATGACATCAACAAACCAACACCAGTTGCAGTAACATTCACCAAAAACCACCCAAACTTTCCAACTTTTAGAAGATTAGACCTCCAAGCAAAACAGAAATAAAAGTGCAAATTTTCCAGAACATGATAAAAAAAAGTCCCAAAATAACAACTTTAAGAGAAACTCTTATTACCCCAACACCAATTACTGTTCCATTCACCAAAAATCCACCCGAAAACAACAACTTTCTCCAGAAATCACAGCTACAAAGCAAGCTCAAAAAAAATACAAAATTCAAAAAAAAAGTCCAAATTTCCCTAACATAGGAGCAAGCAAAAACCCAAAACCAAATCTACCCCCCCCCCCCCCCCCCCCCCCCCACACACACACACACACACACACACACACAAAAAACCCAAATTCCCCAAAACAAACACCAACCCAACTCCAAAAATCCCACCGTTAACCCAAAACCAACACCATTCCAACTCCCAAACCCCAACTTTAACCCAAAATCAACACCATCCTAAGTCCCAAAATCCAACCTTTAACCCAAATCTCCCAAAACCAACACCCAAACTCCCAACTTTAATCCAAATTCCCCAAAACCAACACCAACCCAACACCCAAATTCTCAACTTTAACCAAAATCCCCCAAAACCAATACCAACCCAACACCCAAATTCCCACCTTTAACCCAAAATCCCCTTAAAATCCCACTCACCTAAGAATCTGGAGGTCCTCGAGCGTCCTGGGGAGCTTAAGGAAGCTATAATCCGACTCGGGCATCGACACATACACCCCAACCAACCCCGCCCCGAACACCGCTACGACCCCAAGCGCCACCGCTACCTCCAACGCCGTCAACGGAAAGCCCTCCTTCCTCGACGCCATAAGATTGGAGGGGTGGAGTGGGGTTAGGGTTTGGGAAACCCTAAAAAGGTGGAGAAGAGAGGAAGAAACAGATCTGTTCGGTTTTGGTTTTTTTGAAACTTTTGGTTTGGATTTGGATGTTTAGCGGGTGAGTCGTGATAGCCGGATGCGCGCGTCACAGACGCGTCTTACGTGGATCTGTACAGTTCAGATATTTTTCTTTGAGTCAGCGTCCAGTCAGCGAAATTTCTCTTCGCGCGTTTTGGTCTTTTTAAAAAACGCCGGTTCTTTAAGTTGAACGATTCATTTCCCAATACACAGATAAGACAGTGTGCAGACCCTAGGACATCGTGCAGTCTCATTATTCGTGCAGAGCACACACTTATCATAATAAAATATTTGTTTTTAAGTTTTACGTTGGATCAACTTAATTTGTCTAGCTTACTTTATGTGTGTGTGCAGTTTACATTATGTGTTTGTCCTGTTTACGTTATGTGTATGTCCGGAATAAGTGTATATTGTTGTACGGAATAAGTGTATTTGTTGTTCGGAATAAGTGTATTTGTTGTCCGGTTTAAGAATAAAGTGTGTCCAGAAACGGAACATAAAGTTTGTCCGGAATAAGTTGATTTCTTGTCCAGAATAAGTGTATTTGCTGTCCGGAATAAGTGTATTTGCAGTCCGGAATAAGTGTAGTTGTCCAGAATAAGAAGAAAGTGTGTCCAGAAACGGAACAGAAAGTTTGTCTGGAATAAGTGTATTTGCTGTCCGGAATAAGTGTATTTGTTGTCCGGACTAAGTGTATTTGTTGTCCGGTTTAAGAATAAAGTGTGTCCAGAAACGGAACATAAAGTTTGTCCGGAATAAGTTGATTTGTTGTCCGGAATAAGTGTATTTGCTGTCCGGAATAAGTGTATTTGCAGTCCGGAATAAGTGTAGTTGTCCAGAATAAGAAGAAAGTGTGTCCAGAAACGGAACAGAAAGTTTGTCTGGAATAAGTGTATTTGCTGTCCGGAATAAGTGTATTTGTTGTCCGGAATAAGTGTATTTGTTGTCCGGTTTAAGAATAAAGTGTGTCCAGAAACGAAACATAAAGTTTGTCCGGAATAAGTGGATTTGCTGTCCGGAATAAGTGTATTTGCTGTCCGGAATCAGAATAAGTGTATTTGCAGTCCGGAATAAGTGTATTTGCAGTCTGGAATAATATATGGCTTCATTATTGTCGGAATAAACGAATCAATATATGGAATGCAATAATATGATGTCAAAACAAAACTCAACAAACTCAACAAACCTCCCACTGTATATTTTAACCCACAAGAATTACGTTTAGGAAAAAAATAGCATATCAGATTTCCTGTTTATGTAGAAAGTTTGTCCTGTTTATGTAGAAAGTTTGTCATGTTTTGTCCTGTTTATGTAGAAAGCTTGTCTTGTTTTGTCCTGTTTATGTAGAAAGTTTGTCCTGTTTATGTAGATAGTTTGTCATGTTTTGTCCTGTTTATGTAGAAAGCTTGTCCTGTTTTGTCCTGTTTATGTAGAAAGTTTGTCCTGTTTATGTAGATAGTTTGTCATGTGTTTGTCCTGTTTATGTAGAAAGCTTGTCATGTTTTGTCTTGTTTATGTAGAAAGTTTGTCCTGTTTATGTAGAAAGTTTGTCTTGTTTATGTAGAATGTTTGTCCAGTTTATGTAGAAAGTTTGTACTGTTTATGTACAAGGTTTGTCCTGTTTATGTAGAAAGTTTGTCCTATTTATGTAGAATGTTTGTCCAGTTTATGTAGAAAGTTTGTCATGTTTATGTAGATACAATGAGAGCACAATGAGATATTGATGGTACATATTATTGATGGTAACTATTACACAATAAGATACAATGAGAGCACAAAGACAAACAAACAATACAAGCACAAACACAAACACAAACACACAAAAATTACAAAAATAATATATCTTCTCCCGGTAATTCACACACAAACAAACAATACAAACACAAACACACACAAATTACAAAAATAATATATATTTTCCCAGTAAATCGGAAAGAAGATGTAAGACTTAAACATGACCGTCTCATTCACGCTGCTTACGTTGTGAAGAACCTTGGGAGTCGGCATCAGACGCTTCTTCGACGTAATATCTTACTCGAAATGGTGATTTATTACGGAGAGATGTACAACATAAACCGAACAGACGTAAGTCTTCACCACGGAGCGTTGTACCTCTCTCCGGAATAAATCACCATTTCGAGCAAGATATTATTTCGAAGAAGCGTCTGATGCCGACTCCCAGGGTTCTTCACAACGTAAGGAACGTGAATGGGACGGTCGATGACACTCTTTCTTTCTTCTTCATTCTTTTTCTGTCACGGGCACTCCAACAGTGCAGCAAAGATGTTGTGGTGCGAAGTCTTCACCACCGGATCGTCACATTCACGATGCTAACGCTGACAAGAACATCGGGAAGTCTTCGCACCGTCCCATTCACGCTGCTTACGTTGTGAAGAATCCTGGGAGTCGGCATCAAACGCTTCTTCAACCTAATATCTTGCTCGAAATGGTGATTTATTCTGGAGAGAAAGAATGAAGAAGAAAGAAAGAGTGTCATCATATTTGTATTTGGGTGGAGAGAGAGAACGTGCTGAGTTGAAACGCATTTAATGTGATTTGAGTGGACATCAGGAAGAAAAAACAAAAAAACATTCATGCTTTGGCCACGTAAGGGCTGACATGGATATCCACGTAGAGCGCGTCCGTGACGCGCTGCGTTCATAAATCATTTCCCTTAGTGTGTTAGGAAAAGAAATGGAGTTTTTGTTTGTTGCAATTTGATACCTTCAAATTATGTTAATTGCTTTGCACAACCCCCACTTTTGTTTTTTGAGAATTTCAAAATGAATATATTACACCTTAACTTCGGTTATGTAACAATAATTAAAGCTCACATATTTTCTAACATTACTCAAAAGAAGAGTTCGATAATTATTATAGTAATTGTGATAATCACCAATTATTTTATTCGGTGGTTCTATTTTGGAGTTACTTTCTGAAGTGAGAATTGGTAAATCATTTCAAAGTTTACTTGATTGACTTTATTTCCATTGGTTATCATCTTGAGGTGTTGTGAGTTACGTTCCTTTGATAATTAAGATGAGTGGGGATCACGAGGGTGAAGTGGCTAATGTAGAATGTAAAACTAGTTGAGAAATACATATTACGGAATTTTGGTGATTATTTAAGTTTGCTAAGAAATTTTCTTGCAAATTAACCATTGTTGAATGTAGCTTTAGATGTATCATTGCCTCCTACGCAAAGAAGATTTGTTTCGATTAAGATTTGGTATAACAAGTTAATTATATACTTTAAGAAAAGAAATGGTTAACTTGCAAGAAAGAAATAAAGAAATGAAAATTTGAATAATAATTATTTAAATAGTTACATTGTATCAACTAAAAATTCATATAGATAGAAATTTAGAATACATACAGTGTGCAACATAAAGTGAATGCCAAACATTTTTTTATGTTTATTTAGGACATCTAACCTATTTGTGCAGACCTAAGGTAGTTCAAAGGCAATTTTTTTTAAGTAATAAGTTAAAAAAAGAAAATTGAAAAAATATGTACTTTGAAAACTTAATTGACAAAATATGCACCTTAGAAACACCACAGGTGCCGTTTTCATTAACTAAAAACGGCATTGTAGATGCCGTTTTTACACTTAATAAAAACGATATCACTGATGTCGTTTTTACCTGGGCAAATTTTTTCTTGGTTTCGAGATGTCGTTTTTAGCTAAGACATGTTGAACTAGCAACGCGTCGGTCGGGGGTCTCGCTCCACCTCGCCGGTGAGGTGGCGGGGGTGGCAAGGGGGCAGCGCCCCTTGGAAATTTTTTGGATCTTGAAATTGTTTGATCTGGAAATTTTTGAATCTTCATCGCTTGCAAAAAACGACCGACCCCTTGCTAGTTCAACATGTCTTTGCTAAAAACGACATCTCGAAACCAAGAAAAAATTTGCCCCGGTAGAAACGACATCAGTGATACCGTTTTTATTAAGTGTAAAAACGGTATCTATAGTGTCGTTTTTAGTTAATGAAAACGACATCTGTGGTGTCGTTTTTAAGGTGCATATTTTGCCAATTAAGTTTTCAAAGTACATATTTTTCCATTTTTTTTAACTTATTATTTTGAATTTTTTCCTAATTCAAAATTCTGATATAAAAGTTTGTGGTATATTCGGAGACCAATAGTGGCAGTCACATTGGTAGTCGAAAGACAAACGACACGTCAGCTTGATGCGTAAGGTA
This sequence comes from Triglochin maritima, assembly GCA_963682175.1. Taxonomy (NCBI): domain Eukaryota; kingdom Viridiplantae; phylum Streptophyta; class Magnoliopsida; order Alismatales; family Juncaginaceae; genus Triglochin; species Triglochin maritima. The sequence goes on from OY821786.1 coordinate 36,621,771, forward strand.
CACGTGTCATGATTGCTTCCATCTTTTCGAGTAAGTTTTTTTTTTGTTCTTTTCGAGTTTCTTTGTTCAACACTCAAAGTCTCAAATGGCTTGGTTTATCCATTGAAATATAAGAATATTTGGGTATGTTACATTTTTTACTCTAAATTATGAAGTAATGCCAAAAAGGTTTTATGACGCAATGAATGTACTCTTTAAACTCCAATTTGATGTCAGATTTATTATATATCTTTTATTTTAAGTTTCTATGCGTGGATTGTCTAGTTACACAACTTATATGTTAGTAACGAAAACTACTTTTTCGAAAATATAAATTATAAATTAGTTTTCGTTACACTAATTTTTTGGAGATGTGAACAGAAATGCCAAACTAATTTATATTTGGTTTGTGTAAACTCGTAAACTTTTAGTTTCCTAAAAGTTTTTTTGCTACAATCTTTGTATTTCGAATAGTCGAAGCCTATTGATTCTTGAGACGTAACGTATATCGGTATATGTACTTGAGTATTGAACACGAAATTTTAAAAAAAAACTTTCCGTGCAAGGAAGATAAACTATTTTACTTGAATCAAAATGCTTTCAAATATTTAGAAGTTATCTAATTCTTGGAAGTATAGTTTGGGAAGTTTAAGCATAACAAATTAAATAGTCCATCTAAATTTGTAAATGCTGCTTGTTTTTGTGTTGGTTCAAATATTCTAATATGGATTTCCAAGTTAACAAAAATTCAATTCTCAGCAAATTAATATACATTCTTACGTTTTGATGAAAAATTACTTCTATTGGATATTCAACGTGATTAATAGCAAAACATTTATCATCACATATACTGGCATAATACAGATTAAACTCCAACCTGCACGTAACCTAATTACTAGACTACGAGCATAATGATTAGTTAGAAACGAAGAAAACAATTACCAAAGGGATTAAATCAAGACAACAACATATTAAGAATCATGACAAATGACAACTCACAATTTGTTTAAAAAATAAAAATAATCATGCATCATAAAACTGCTCTGATAGATGAGTTAAAATTTGGAACCCACCGCACATGGATTGGAAAAAATAATCACATTATCACTCTGGACCACCAATACAACCTAAGTAGCTGGTCATGTTCTCTTCCAATGTATCATCTCATTTGTGTCTGTACCATCTTTTGAAACCATTTTTTTCACTTGAATTTGTTAGTTTGGCATTGAATAGTAATTAGCTAACATATATATATATATATATATAAACTAAACAATCTCATCTCAATATTCTACTTATATGCCACAAATATTTGAAGGTTCATACTAGAAGGTATAACTCTTTACCTGAAATAGTTAGGCAGCAATTGGGATCCATAAACTATATCAAGTGGATTACAATGAAAGGTATGAGCTGGATGTGAGTAATAAAACAAAATGCATGTGATCGGTCTATTGGATTTTGATATTCCCAAACATTATACTTGAGCTAGATTTGATTGCATCTCATCTAACAACGATTAAAGAACAAAAATGTCACATCTCATCTTCAAACTGACGCTTTGTTGAATTCTAGAATTTGTAAATGATGTGATTTGGAATCCCTAGTTAGCTCTCAATTTACGCTATTCAAGAAATTGAAAACTAAATAAAAGTTAAAGAACAAACTCCAAGCATGGATATATCAATTGGTAATTTGAACCATAAATCATCAAACAGAATATGAAGTTGAGCAGAGTCTACCTATAAACAGCTTCATTCAATCTAATTTTGAAAAATATATTGCTTATAAGATATATTTAACTTCTCAGTTGAGGGACCTAATTAGGGTCCATCCTCAGTTGAGGGACATTTAACTTCTCTGAACTCAACTTCTGAAAAGTTTGATTGTCTGATACAAAGCAATGAATCTGAAGATTGCAGAGGCATATCATTCACATTCATAATTCATATTAACTGAACTCAACTCAACTAATAGAGATCAAGGCATCAGATTGGTGTCGCTTCGAGTCATCCAGGAAGATTGCAGGCAGTGAACCATCAAGAATCTGCACTTTGAACGTCAAATCCTTGGTGTCGACCAATTCAAACACACAAGCATCGCCTACCCTCAGATTATTGTCAACTGCGAATTTTTTCCACAGGGCATCAAATATTTTCAATGACCGAAAATTCACCTGCCACCTTTTGCTTCTGCACTTGAGTGTAATAGACACGATCTCCGACGGAGGATGAGAACAAAAGTTCCGTGGCACAACCTATGGTAGCAATAGCACAACAATAATGAGAAAATATGTTTCAGGAATACAATCGTGCGTTGTTGCCTTCCAAATTTTTAATTGGATTCCAAATCTCTAGCTAAGAATAGATAAATTACAAAGGAGATAAGAATATTTTAACAAACACTAATATCGAGTCCACTACCAACTGATATAGAGGTTCTGTATTGGACTTGGAAAGTATGCGTGTGAAGAAAGGTTTTCCTGACAGTGGAACGATTTCATCTTTTATTGACATTTGGAGCATCATGGACTATATCAAAGGACTATTTAAACGATCTGCATTTCTTTTATTGTGAAATCGCAGGTGGTCAGTTGCATTTGCATCATTTGGGTCAATTGGAAACAACCTCACTGTTTTACAGTGGTAGGGTTGCGTACATCCGACCCCCCTTACCTCGCTTAGGCGGGAGCCTCTTCTGAGGCATTGGGGTTATGTTGATGATGATGTGGAACGATTTCATCTTGCAGTTGACAGGTTTGTTCTGGGTTTGTCTGGTTGTCACATAGTTGAGGTTGTTCTGCTGAGAAGGTAAGTAGACAATCTCAGTTAACCAGTTAAAGATGTATATCTGTGAGTCTACCTTTAATTGTAAAATCAGAAAAGTAAAAAATATGGAACCATAAGTATATATGTACCGGAACAATTAGTTGACTGACTTGACTCTGAAGAAGGAAAGTTGTCTTCCAAGGGATCAGGAGATGTTTTGGTTAGTATCTGCAGATGAACTAGCCTGAAATATCCTTTCTGATGTGTAAGCAAGATCACCATAAAGATAACATATTGTTGGAAGTGTAAATTGTTGTGTGATATTGGAACTGCAAAAGTTTGGCCTATCTTCATGCATTCAGAGTGGAACAAAAGCACCAATCGGATATGACAAATGACTTAAGATCCAAATGATCAATAAGTATATGAAATGTGACCAAGAAAGAAGAAAAAGAAAAGTTAAAAGTTCTGGAGGTCGGATCTCCCTTTTACTTGCAAAAAAATAAAAAAATTATTTGTATGCATAGTGCTGTTAAGATGCACAATATCACAACTACAGGTAACTGATTTAACTCATCTAAGTGAGACTAAAAATCCTTAAGATCACACTCTACTCATCATATCAATCTTTCCCGAAACCACCAACCATCAGAAGAGCAATAGAGCATGCATTGAAATTACAGATCCATATTATTCACATCAATATTCTCGTTCTTTCAAACCTCATCTTTTCACACCAAACCCAAGAATAATTATATGCCAAAACGCATTGTCAGGTGCTGAAGTAAACATCTAGAAGTGAAACCAAGCAAAATCAAGGTCAAAATCATAATTCCCCAAATCAGTTCTCCATCCACCTTATTACCTCCTATCCCAGTTTAAAACCAAATTAGCAACACTAAATTAATGGTTTTGACTATCAACATCGAGAAATTGGGCCAAAGTAGCACTCTGCGAAAGCTGAAGAATCTAAGAATCAGGAATGGAAACATACAAATGGCTGTGAAGGTGGATCGGTGATGGGTGTGGGGAGAGGAAGGTTGTCGGACATGTTAGAGCTTTGGGGTCGCTGGAGTTCTGACTCTGTCTGGTTGTCACATTGTTGTAGTTTGGCTGGGAAGATAAGAAGACAATCTCAGTTAACCAATTAAAGATGTGTATTTGTGAGTGTCACTTCAATTACAAAACCAGAAGTAAGGAATAAAAATGGAACCATAAGTATATACGTGCTAGAACAAATTGTTGACTGACTTGACTGTGAAGAAGGAACATTGTCTTCCAAGGGATCGGGAGATGTTTTGGTTAAAGTATCTGCACACGAACTAGCCTGAAATATGCTTTCAAAAGAGCACGCAAGAACACCATAAATATCAAAATATTGTTGGAAATGTAAATTATTATTTCATCTTGAAGCTGCAATACTATATAAAATTTGGCCCGTCTTATTCTTTCAAAACTGAAACAAAAGCACCAATCAGATATGTCAAACAACTTCAGATACAAATTATCAACAAGTACAAGAAATATGACTGAAGAAGAAGTAACAGAAGTAAAAAAGATTGCATGCATAGTGCTATTGATAATCACAATAAGTTAACAAAGCTACATGTAATGTATCTAATGCTCGTCTAATTGACAGACTAAAAATCCTTGAGATCACACTACTCATCTTAACAATATTTTCAAACTTACCATTATGTTATTTTTTTTTAAAATCAATAGAGCATGCACTGAAAATACAGATCTTTTAGCTTACGTTATCATTCGCATATATTCTCATTCTCTCAAATCCCCATCTTTTCACATTGAACCCAAGAATTACATGTCGAAGGCATTGTAAGGTCCTTACAGAACTGCTAGGGTGGTGAAGTAATGCACTAGAAGCTAAACATCTAGAAAGTAAACTGGAGCAAAATTAAGGTAAAAAATAATAGACATTTTTGCATTTCCAGAACCCATATGAACATGACCCAAGCTCTTTGTACACTTGGAATCGGCAGGTTTAAGGAAACGCGAACGGTTTCCGAACCAAAACTAATTATCAACACTCAACCAAAGATTGACAGGAAGGAGCGGATTTCGGGACTTCACCTAGTTTCAAAGAACCCTTTTGGATTTCAATTCCTTTAAATTCCAACCCTCCAAGATTAACGTTTCAAAGTCCAATCCTCTAACCTGAATTCCTTTAGTACCGACCATCATTACATGTTTAGGGCATTTTGAAGGTCTATCAAAAGTTTAAGTGTGCTGAAGCAATTAATTCACTTAGAATTTCAACATTTAAGAACCAAACCAAAGCAAAATCAGGTAAAAATCATAATTTTTAGGGTCTATCAAAAGTTTAAATGTGCTGAGTAATTAATTGCCTTAGAATTTCAACATCTAAAAAACCAAACCAAAGCAAAATAAATGTAAAAAATGATAATTTTTGACCCACCTTACTACCTCCTATCCGACTCCAACCAAAATTAGCAACACCAAATTACAGGTTTTCGTTAGGGTTTGGGGTCGCCGGAGAAATTGGGCGAAAAAAAGCAAGCGAAACGTACCAACGGTTGAGGGTAGGCGATGGGTTCTGAGAGAGGAAGGCTGTCAGACATGCCTCTGATTGGAATGGATGACGGCGGCGGGTACGCCGGAGTTAGGGTTTTGGGGTCGCCGGAGTTTGGGGTTTTGTACGTTTACGTTAGAAACAAAAAAAAAATTGTTTTGAATTTTAGGGGTTATTTGATTCTAATAGAGAAAAAATTAGGTATCTGGTATCATTAGAGTTTATTTTTAATTTTTAGTTAATTTCATGTATATAATACAAATTTATTGTTACAGAAATTCAAATTTTGAATGAGTTAAAAATTCCAACCTTCGTATTTTTCTAATGGACAGGTTGATAGTATGATATATGCAGTGGCAGTACCACGTTAGGAGGGATCAGGGTCCAGTCTCCACCTTGATTTTGGATTTTACCTGGTAAAATGTATACTAATTATGATTTTGTTTGCATGAGTTTGGAATTTTACGTAGTTAAGTATATCTGAAGTTTACCTAATTAAATATACTTTTACTGGATATTTGAATCTCTTAAGTTTTTTGAAATCCAGACATCATCGGAATATGTAGACCCGTCAATCCTGGACACTACACAATATGGAGACACGACTTTACACGAAAAAGTTTATATAATTAAAATGATTTATGAAGATACAAATATAAAATAATTGGTACACGATTTGACACAAACACTACATGATTACATGATAAGTTAATTTTTACACGAAGCTGACACGGACTGAATCTTTTGTTAGATAATTAATTGGTTTTACTTAAGAATAGTCAATTGAGATGTTATTTAGAATGAAATATATTAATATAACTTGTCATTTAACTATTTTTAATCTAAACGTGATGAAAAAAATTCAATTGTACTATATACGATAACACGAAATCCTAACACGACTGCAGAACTGTCAGACACGATAGTACACGAACACGACACAATGATATGTCGATTGACTTGAGCACAACTAAGTCCCCTTAACATTATATATATAATTTATTCGGGCAAAACAATATTACATGTTGTTGCACTGCTTGATAAACTTTGATGTTTTACTTCATCTTCTTCTGTGTGTTCAATTCATGGGTTGAGTTGGGAACTGCGTTGGTGCAGTCAGTCTCATCCCCTAAACTGTTGATTGTTGATGCCCTTCTGGATTCCCTACTTCCTATAATAACATAAGGCTATAATGAGACTAATGGAAGGAAAAAAATTGATACTTATACAAGTGCAAATAGTTAAATTGTTTAGTAAACAACAATACCTCTGACTGATTATGTATCTCATCATTATCTTCTATGTTTATGGTCTCTGTAACCCCTTCTTTGTTTCCCTTTTTTTTGTCCTTAAATAGTATGATCTGGTTGGGACTACTATAGTTGTTCTTTTGCTATATATTTTTCACAACTTTTGCCTTAATTCTCACGAATTGGTTAGATTTTTCAAATATAAGAAGCGTCATTAGGTGTTTTTGTTCTTCAAGTTCTCTCTTGGTTGCTTCATTTTCCTTCTCCAATTTTGTGTGCTTATCCTTCATGTCCTCTAGTTCGGAAAGCGCTTGAAGCCAACATGTCCTTTATGTCCCAAACCTTGACATCGTTGTCTTTTAGATTGTCCAGGTCCATCTCTATTCCCTCCCTTGCCATCTTAGTTCTCCAGCCAACATCTTTGTTTTGATTAAGCTCAACTTGCCAACGCATTATCCTCGGTAGGTTCTGCTTGTTCGTTTACAAGAACTTTATGTGCTCGAACAACCATGTCTGTTTTCATAGGATTTTGAAAATCCACAATTAATAGGCAGTTCAAGTTACAAAAGTTTTAAGTAAAATGTAAATTTATGATCACTAGACAACAAAATTTAAAAAGTACTGAAGTTCAAAAACATGATGAGTTTTGGTAACTTGACTGTTATCTGCACATACATTTCCCAAAAAATAGTCATCTAGACATACCATAATCTTCATAGAAGAAAAGGTTATTCTTTTGGAACGAAAACAAAGAGAAACTCGAACTTTGATATGAATTTATGTATTTTTCATATATTTGAAAATTTTGATTTACATCATTATAAACAAGCTGAGGGTTCAATAGAGATCAGCATGAACCCAATTCTGTTTAGCCTCCTTCGGTTCACGAACTTCAGATAAATTATAAAAGAATCTGTGTAACTCCATAAGCAGATCGATTACTCTCCGAAGTGGCTCAATCAGTCAATCTCGTCCAGCGACACCTACAACCACGAGGCCATTGTTCGTATTCTGTTCGCCGGAAAAATAAAAGATCCACTTCACTATGTTGATCTGAATTTGCTTTGGAAAAATGAATGTTAATGCCCTGCCAGAAGCAAGTTCAGAAAAGCAAAAGGTTATGGCTTATGAACCTCATGAAGTAAGCAAGTTCAGAAAAGCAAATGGTTATGGCTTATAAACCTCATGAAGTAAGTAAGTTCAGAAAGCAAATGGTTATGAACCTGATGAAGTACAACATAACGCGAATCGTTAGAGCCTCGCCAAATCCTAGAACTCGAGGTAAGTGGCAGATTTCTGAATGATGCCAATGGTACCAAGTTATACCAATTGTTAGAAATTCCCTGCAAGGTCAGTATTTAAAAATTTATTTCACAAACCCAGATAATATCCATAAAAAATAAATGATTTCATAGTTTCATCAAGAAAAAAAACCTTACATTATTAAATCTTACAATTAAGGGATGATGTTAGAGGCTACATTTTTTATGCCACAAAATTGCCAGAGCAAAGATTCCTGCAAACAACAAAAGAATAAAAGGAGTTTAAACTAAAGCAAAATTGGCCCTGACTTCCTCAACATAGATACAAAAAGGCTTGTCTGCTAGAATGATCACCAATGTTGAATGATGACAATGCAAGGTTCAGACAGCTCCAGATCACCAATTATGTACAGTAAAGATCTGATCGACAATAACTTGTTCTGGTCATCAATACTGGACGATATATGAAGAGAAGAAAAAATGTATTAAGCAGCCATCAAGTATTTGCGGCAATTTTCTCTTGCGAGTATGGAATTTGTGGAACATTAAGCGAGATACCACGATGGAGCTTCTCATGAAAAAACTTGGCAGCCTCATCCCAATTTCCTTGTAAGCAAAAGCCACGAATTATATGCCCGTACAAGGTAGAGTTTGGTGAAATCCCACAAGCTTCCATCTCCTGTAAGACATTTAGAGCTTCAGTCATCGCTCCTTGCTTGCAGAGGCTGGAAATAATTGTACCATAAGTGATCAGATTTGGTCTACAGTCGTCACTATCCAATTCCACCATGTATCCGTGTAGCCGAAGTGCTTCACTAATGCTTCCACTTCTGCAGTAACCCTTAATCAGAGCACCATAGCTGACCACATTCGGCATGTAGCCAATATCCTGCATTCTCTCAGTCAGTGAAATTGCATCAGAAACTTCGTGTACCAAGCAAAGGCCGTGAATTAAGGTGTTCAAAACAGGCATGCAAGCATGATATCCTTTTTTCATCATGTCAGAGAAAACTGCAAATCCTAAGTCAACTTGATGCATGCGGCAGAAACAGTCGATCAATGTACCATATGTAACAACATCGGGTATGCATCCAATTTCACACATTTTATTGAACAATAAAGTGGCATCGGAAATTTGAAGGGCCTTAGAGTGCCCATTGACAAGAGAACTTAAAATGACAATGTCAAGATGGTGACCTTGCTTCATCATGTGGCACAAGAATCCGTACCCTAAATCAATAAAGTGCAAACAGCAAAGGCAATCAACAAGTGCTCCGTAAGTAATGGCATTCGGAAGACATCCGATCTCTGGCATTCTAAGGAAAATTCTTGAAGCTTCAAAGATTTTATTCACTTCACAGATTCCACGAACAATAGAAGTCAAAATGGCTGTGTTTGCCTCGTAACCCGTCTTCAACATGTAAGAAAAATACACAAGACCTAACTCCAGTTGATCCGAGCAGCAAAAATAATCAATAAGAACACCATAAGTAACAACATCCGGAGGACATTCCATTTCCACCATACGATCGCATACATCCACAGCCTCGACAACTCTATTAATCTTACAAAGACCACTAACAAGTGAAGTCAAGACCACATTGTTTGGATGAAGTCCACGCTTCAACATATCGCCCAACATCCCAAACCCCACCTCAACCATACCTGAATGGCAATAGCAATCAACAACAGTCCCATACGCAACAACATCCGGCAAACACCCCATTCCTGACATCCTCCTAAACAACCGTGCAGCATCCAAAACCAAATTCTCCTTACAAAATCCATACAACAAAGCACTCAAAATAACAATATCTGCCTCGTAACCCTCCTTAACCATCCGACCGAACAACCCAAGACCCAACCTAACACGCCCGAACCGGCAACAACAATCCACAAGCGAACTATAAAAAATGACATCGGCCCAACACCCCATATCCGGCAACCTTTTGAAAACCACCATCGCATCATAAATCAAATCTCTATCGCAAAACCCACCAACCAAACCACTCAAAACAACAACATCAACCTCACAACCCCTCTTGAGCATTTCACCGAACACCTTGAGGGCCATATCGAGCCGACCCAAAACTCGAAAAGACTTGATAAGAATCCCGAAGGTGTAGACATCGGGAGAGACGCCAACAAACGACGTCATTGTGGTGTATAGGGGTTGGAGGAGGGAGTGGTGGGACAAAGATTGGATCTTGGTGAAGAGGAGGTTGAAAGGTCTGGAGGAAGGAGGGGTTGGGGTTGGTTGGGACAAAAGGTCGAACAGGTGGAGGGCGGTTTGGAGGGTGAATGGAGAAGACCAACAGCGTTGGGTCACGAAACGCTCTAAGTCTGAAGATGGGTTTGGAGGTGGTGTTGGTTTGGTGGAGAGGAGTCTGCGAGGGAGTTTGGATAGAGCAACAAACATTGGTTTGTTTTGAACGGCAAAATAACGGTTTTTAGGCTAAATCCGAATATTGTTCACAGGGGTATTCCACTAGTTTTGATTGAAGAGCCCTCGTTCACTCTGACCGTAATCGTAGCTCGTTTTTCGACTAACACCTTGTTTTGCAACAAGCAAGAAAATTAAAGAAACAAGGAGACAATTTGACTCGACGATTCCTTAGGCACGAGTGTCTTTTTAATCTTAATAGTAGACTACTAAGATAAATTTGAAGGGTCAAAAATAATAATCAATGAACGTTTTCGGATACATAGGTAACGTATATATGGTAAAGATCGATGCAGAGGATCGAGCAACAGTTGCAATAAGCTTGTCCGAGGGAATGACCCCAACATGTTAATTTGCTTATGATGTAGACAACTTGCTCGATTGGTTTGTCATCTAAAAACATGCATGTTTTAGTTATTGCAAAATTAAAATGGGTTTTCGAAGAAATGGAGTTGATACTAAAGTGGATGGCTATAGGTGCCGTTCGTACAATCTAGATATGAAAAATAAAGATCGGAAAACATATATAGCGAAGTCATACTTACGTACGTTGATGATTTGGTAAAACGATCGATTATTCTTAATTTCAGGTGGTGGGTGACGATATATATGTGTGTGATCTCCTTCACTCCTAATTTTGACTAATTTTTTGTTTGTTGAGGGAGTGGAGGCAACAAAACTTCCCTACTACAATAACTGAATAATAAATCTCAAGTACCACTATCTCTATAATCAAGGTTCAGAAATGCGGGATGCGGATGCGATGCGGCGAGACACTGCATCCGACATATGCGGTATGCCGATGCGATGCGGGTTCATATGCGGTTTGCGATTTAATAATTAAATAATATAATATAGATATATTAATTGTAAATTATATATATGTAATTAAAAATTTAGGTAAATTTTTGAATAATTTCTAAGATAAACAAGTTAATATTAAACAAATTAGAATAAAAAACCAAAAAATAACAACAAATAACAACAAAAAGAAACAAAAGATGGGTGTTCTGAAATGCGGCCGCATCTACCCGCATATGCGGGTCAAGATGCGGGCCGCATTCTGAGGGTCACATCCGGGAGATGCGATGCACCTCTCCCCCGCATCGCGGCCGCATCCGCATATGCGGCCGCATAGGACCGCATTTCAGAACAGAGTCTATAATACACCAAACTAAGGCCTCCCTTAACCGGAGGGTATTTTTCGGGTGCCCCAAAAGCCCACCCTTAACGGGTGGGTGGATCCCACGAGCCCAATCCTAGGGGGCACTTGATCCTCCTGAATTGGTCCCAAAAAAAAAATTAATGTTTTTTTATAGGATAATTGGTTTTTTAATTTTTTTATATTTAGGATAATAGTTTTTGGGTGGATTGTATAATGGTTAAAGATTTTGTAGAGGAGTTGGATTGTGCTGACGTAACAGAGAGAAAAAAGTAGGCGACTGGATGGTACCCGAGTGTTGTTGACGGTGACCTAAAAATCTAAAAGCAGAATAGGAAAACTGCAAAAAAAAGTCCAATTAAAATATTACTACGTTGACTAAATATCCAGATTAAGATTCGAAAACCCGGCATTAACCGTGGGTAGTACACAAATTTGGAGTATAATAATGTGATATTTTTTCCAGATGATGTACTATATCAATTCCATTTATATTTATAGAAATTAAGTGGAACACCACCTGATAGTTGCAAGACAAGGACACTTGTAAGGTTATAAACCTTTATTACATTTTGATATGTTGATGCACTTTTTTTTTATAATCAATATACAATTAAATTATTTATGTTCCAAATGATTACTAACATAGCTATGAAACAAATTTCTTAGAAAGTGATAGTTAGTCTGTTAAAATTCCATGAATATTCTTACCATGGTGCTTAAGTTATTCTTTCTTACAATCTATTTAGTTGATCTGAACCTCCTCTATCCGAGTAACCACCTTTTCCAATAACTTAGTTATACTTTCCGTTTAATACTGGTTTTGATGTTTATTCAGGATTCTCGATCACACATAATCACATGAAATGCTTAATTATTACAGTGAACATAATGTTGGATATTATACCATCCAATCAAAAGTCGTGGTTTGAAGTACTAAAATCAATTAAACATGGTCATTGGGTAGCTGGTTTATAATTTTATATCTTAGTTTAAATGTATAAATAGGCTGCTGCTCTACAACAAGATTCCCCACAATCTCTTGCTTCCTGTACGTTCACCATTTTACTCTTCCGGATCCTTTTGCAACCATTCTCCTAACAATTAAAAATGGCTAAGAAAGTATTTGCTTCTGTTGTTGTGACCCATCTAGCTAATTCAAATGTTATTACGTCAGAATTTTTGACTTATTACGTCGGAACATTCTGTTTTTTACAAGGATCGCATTTGTCGGATATTAGGCGTTAAAGGTAATTTGGAGAAACTGAAGAATGATTTGGTGTTGATACAAGATGTGTTGAAGGATTCAGAAGAGAAGAGCCTTCTGTGACCTCAAGATGTTTGCGTACGAAACAGAAGACTTGCTGGACGAGTTGGCTACCAAATTAATTAAGTTGCCTTAGATACCAAGTTAAAACTTGCACTTCATATATATCTTAATTAAGCTTCAGAAGAGAAGCCTTCTGTGCTGAAAGGGTTGGCTCTCTGTCATTCGTAGCTGATAATTCAGATTCATGGGTGTTGGACCTTTTACGTTTTACATGCATATATTATCTCTGAATTGCCAAAATCAGGTGGTGGATGTTAATACATCTTCGTTATAGAAGCGAAGTTTATGAATAAAATCCATGTAATGAGTTTTGGTGTGCATCTCTTCTTAGGTGTCAATGTGTTATTTTGGTAGCTTAGTGAGTTTGTTGTGCATATATAGATCACCCAAGGTGTTTGCAGTGTGAGTAATTCATCTACCACATTGGAAATATAATACACATTCATCTATTTTGGCTTCTGTTGAATCATTATCAGAAGCTTCAATTCATTTTGTAATTGCCCATTGTGGGCTTAAAATAGATTTCACAATATAATGTAATTTTTTCTTGATTCCAGACAGATGACGTAAGAAATTAAACAAATAAGAAGAAATTGGGATTAAGGATTGGTAGGGGGTACGCAAACCCTAGCAGTAGTGTAACACAAGGGAAAACGTTCGAGGACCCCAATAGCAAGCTATTGTGGTGGGCCCTCCCCCAAAAAAAATTAATTTAATATCATGTGAGCCGATGGCACACGTATCAGATATTAAACTGATAAGAACAGATACTACACTTGATCTTAGCCAAAAGGCCGAGAAAGGTATGAATTGTTTAGGAGCTCTCCTGCTCCTTTTATAGCACTTGTCTGGTCTGCGTTTTGGAATTCACCGATGTGGGACTAATATTTCCCCACAACGATTTGAACATTTTGTTGGAATAGGTAAGTAAGACCATTTGAATATTTATTATTCTATTATGCTTTCTGCTTTTCTTCATTGGAGGATTTTAGGAAATGGCTTAGTTTTTTTTTATATTCGCTTTGGATAATAAATCTGCAATGAAAGTTCTCCATATTTATATATTGCTTCAAGAGCAAGTACCAGAAAATAAATTTGACAGAGAAAATAGCTTAGGTAGTAGCAACAATACCAGAACAATAGAAGGTGATGGCGAGGTTGTCAACAATTTTCTAATTGATGAATTTGTTCCAATGAAGGAAGTCATATTAACAAAATAGACATGTATGATTTCTTGTTCCGGTCGATATATAAAATGAATCTGATAACACATAATGAATTAGCTAGTTTATAATTAGAATTTGTTCTCAACTACAAAAATTACGTCATTTTCCTTCTCCTTCATGGTCGTTTTGTTCCTTTAGATTTTGATTGTTTGCCATTTGTGGTAATATTTCAGTCTCCTCTCCATAGGATTGTTTTGTTAGGCCATCTCTTAACGGGATAAAAGTATCAGTCGTGACAGGTCGTGGCAGGGTTGTTGTATTAAAAAATATTTTTTTCGTTTGAAAACTTCGGTCGAAGATGACCGGGTCGTCGACCCGGTCGTTTGAACGACCGGGTCGACGACCCGGTCATCAAATATTTTATTATTTTTTGATTTTTTGATTTTTTTTGTTTTTGTTTTGATTTTTTTAATTTTTTGTTTGAGTTTTTTTTTAATTTTTTTTCCGAAAATACGTTTTATAATTGTTTTGATTTTTTAGAATTTTTTTTTATATTTTTTAAATTTTTATCAAAATGGACCCCGAAATGATGTGGAGGAGAGAGGTAGGTTGTTGTGGGTTGTGTTGGGTTGTGGTTAAGATGTGAATAGTACAGGAAAGAAAAGAAAATGGGTTGACGAAAGAGAAAGCTGGCGTGGAAGAGAAAGAAAGCTGATTTTGAAGAGAGAGAGCTAATGACCGGGTCGTACAGGTCATGGTTAGTGATGGTCTTATGTCTCACTTTCTAAAAGCTTTCTTACTATTCTATATCTTTGATTCTTTGAGCTTTAATATCTCTTAGGAATTAGTCGTTTTGAAAAGTTGCAAATTACGCATGTTAATTGGAAATCGGAGTTGGAGTTTACTTTGGAATATGTCTTTATTATAAATAAAAAAACTCGAAGAATGTCTTTGGCAATATTTTTCATATGCATGATTTGCAAAATGTTCTATTCTTCCTAATTCTCTCTGACTAACCTAATCTCAAATGAAAGAGTAAAGTTGAAAACAAAGAAATATAAACAATAAAAACAAGGAATAAAATAATGTAAATAATCTGCTATACATTTCTACTATCTCCTGCAAATGTAATGTTCCTAACTTTCTCTTGTAACATTTCTCAACAATGTTGTCCACTGTGAAACAGCAAATTTGATTCTCAATCTTAGGCTTGTTGATTTCAACTTTGCAATTTCACAACGCCATATCGATATTGTCGCTTTTATTCCTAAGGCCGTCAGAGAAAAAAATCCTTCCTGTGTCGTGCGGTTTCACCAAGCCATAGTAGCATCAAGGATCCTGAGTATGTTGTTTGCAACCTTTGGGACCATAATGTTGTCTGCTGTTCTTAACTGTCTTCAAACATAAGGCGCAGTAATGGGTTTGGCAAGCCCAACATAGCATATGATTGTTATTGTGTATCTGTTTCATCACAAGAGTTTTATCATCAGATGTAACATATAGGTACAGCGACAGTAAAAAATTTGAAATTTGCAGCAAAAATTCCAGTTATGGAAATGTTCACACTGCTGCAACAATAGCATTTTTCAATGCATGTCGTCAAGGTCTTCAGGGCATCATGGGCAGTGAAACGTCACGTATGCCGTTGTCGAAAGTTGGAGAGAAATCAGTAGTGTTTTAAATGTGATGGTTTAGAGTTCTGTTGATTGCTAAGTACATGATCAGTTAATCTCTGATATATCGTATGATGTGAAACCATTCAAGATTTAGTAATGTAACCTTTTTTTATTGGTGAGTAGTAATGCTAACTGTGGTCTTCCAAACTCTAACAACCTTCCAAATACAGTGATTTTAATTTTTAATTAAAACCTGTGGCACCTATCTGTGAAATACTGACATTATTTTGACAAGAAAATACTGTTTTGGCTCTAAAACTTACCAATTGTACATACCTTGTAACACGAAGCGTATAAATTACGAACAAACTGATCAGTTTTGATATGACTCACCTTTATATTAATCTGACGACAACTAGGGCATGCTTGACCACGATCTGGATACATTGCCGCATGTACATCCCTTAAAGCTTGGTTCATCTGCCTCTCCCAATTTACAATCTCCTCACGCTCAAAAAGGTCACACCCCATCCTGATAGTTCAAAATAAAAGCATGTTTACACACATAGCAATAAAAGAGCACACAGTTGCAACAAATTCAATATAATATATCAAAAATCACCTGAAATGATCATATCCATCAATTAGTTTGTTGCAACGGTAACAGAAATATTGCCCACAATTTTCACAGACCATCTTGTTGCAGCCTTCAGTCTTGGAAATTGCCATTTTACAAGAGGGGCATTGCTTAGAATCACGAAGTATTTCCTTCATGCTGAGAAGTTCGTTTATCAAATCAAGCTCTTTCCGTTTTTGGTTATCCTTCAGCCTATTAGACTGTTGGCGTTCCTGTTAAGTTTAACCATAATCAAACTGAAAATCAGCCTAATGCAAAAACAAAACAAAAAATGCACAAAGAACCGGCTGCAGCAATTTGACGTGTTGTTTCCAGTGATACTTGGCTTTACACTAAGAAGAGAAAATCATATGAATTTTTTTGCCGTGATCTTTTCAAACTTGATATTTTGAGTTTAGTAAGCAATCTGGCAACGTATAACACAATGTCATCTGATAACATGCAAATAAATAGAAACATACAACCAAATTAACCTTCCCATGTTTATAGTAACTTATCTTCTTTATCTTATACCAATTCCAATGCAAAAACCATTCAAAATGCAATAAGAGATGATCAAATGAATGAAAAGTGTGCACACTTCAAACAGAAAAGATAGCCTAGATCGTAAATCCTTATTACTACAGTAGTCAAAAATCGATGTATGCTCCAAAGGAAAAATGAAACCAAGAGTGTCAATTCTGATTATATGATCTAGTATGTATGATTATATGCATATTCGAAGAAAGAACTCAGATGAAATGAAACAAAACTATATGGACTGATATTTTCTGTAAATAGAAACAGAGCTATTCAGATAAAATAGGGATGAAATGTTAATGCGAAAACACAGTAGCTTGCAGCTAACAAGGATGATATTTTGATGTGGAATATCCTACTTTGTCTTAGACTAAAGACACCTGATGTTTCGGAGGTAACCTTTGGTACAGAACTACAGTAGAGCGACAAGCCTTCTAGAGGACTTCACATGTAATATAGGTAAGATGCAACTGACAAAGGAGTGTAAATTTTCTTACTAACGAGGCTATTCAGTAGCAGCTAGCCAGCCTAAAAATGTTAACCGATCAGCGTACTATGTAATAGTATCTTTTTTAACGATATTGTAAACGTCATATACTTGGTAATAATTATGACGCATTTGAGGATAACCTTATTTTCATTTCATGGGGCACGAGACAAAAACATTTGAAGGCAACAACTTACAACTCCAAGTATTCTGATAGCAACAAAGGAACCTAACTAATTATAAGCTTGCAATCAATTATGCATTCCCTAACAAAGGTTTAGGCTCCATGGTGGTTCAGCTGCCATGAAGGCTAAAATTAGTTTGGCAAATACATTAGGATTTAGGCCCAGATTAACCAAGAATATATACCAACACCAACATACAATTAGCCTAACAATGAAAAGCTACAACAACAACAACAATAAAGCCTTTAATCCCAAACATAAAAGCTAAACATCAGAAAATGTTAGGCACATAAACAATGACTCTTGAGAACTCTACTGTCCTGTCCAGCACTAACACAAATAACTGGTTTTGAGAACTGATAAAAAAATGTTTTGAGAAGCTAGACTCGGAATAGGGTTACCAAAAAATCAAAAACTGAAACCTGAATATAGTACCTGCAAAATTAAAAGTTTAGACTCTGGATCCATGCATGTAAAGCCAACATGACGACGATCTCGGCAAAGGCTGCAAAAGCTGAAGTAGCATTTTGCGCACTGGGCATGGTTTTCCTCATCTTCTAAGCAAGCTGTTTCACATCTAGGACAATATACAACGTCAGACATTGCGTTTAGTGTTTTCTCCAGCAACAGTGACTCCCACCGCTCGTAAGCTTCTCCACCAAGCAACAATTTCAATAATCCAGGGGGGGACAACAGCTCCACATTTTGCATCAGGGCAGAGCAGCTTAGTTACAGTGCCCTCTTTTACATGCATATTACAGTAAGTATCCATGCACGCCCGGCAGAAGAAATGCTTGCATGGTAAATTAATAAAATCACTGCCTGAAATAGTAAAAGATGCAGAAGTAAAAATTCTTGTGAAGAATACTTCGTAATCATATTTCCATGGTAAGAGTGCCATAAGGAATTACAAACAGATAACAGATACATCCCATTTTGTCTATTTCCGATGAGTCAAAATACTAAAAAACTCTAACTGTTTTTTGGCAATTCAATCATGGACTGAATCAAAATGACCATTTAAACAGCCTGCATTTGTGAACTAGCAGACGATCTATTACGCTTTGCAATGGACCAACTACAAACAACCTCTCTGTCAAATTAGCTGGGGTAAGGCTATGTGCTTCTTTTTGAGACGTTAGGGTAATGTTGATGTTGATGCTAGAATCCCATTATCATGGCAAATGGTCACCAAGAACTATTGTATGATCTATAACCTATTCAGCTATTCCAACAACAAATTCTACTGACAAGTAAATCTAATAAGCTAATAGGTCCACTTTGTAAAATTAGTGTCACTGTCATGTCAAATAGATATTTTTATTGATGTATGTCAAACAGATATATTACTATATTACCATATTTCTTCAAAAACTTCTACTAACAAGAAAACATTATATTGATCCCAAAAAATAAAGTTGGTGAAACTTGCATACGATCTACAGGAACAAATGCGCTACAAAGTACGAATTAAATATTTCAAAGGAAGTATTTGTATCTACTAAGAATACGACAAAAACTTGAATTAAGTATTTCAAGTATGCATGAAAATAAACCTTCTAGAAAGAAAGAGAGAGAACACAATAATACCAATGCAATTGTTAAAACATATAGCACAATCATGTAAGTTGTTGACAAAAGCTTCATGGCACTTCTCATCATTGTAGGCCATTAAGGAAGGAATAGCAACATCAAGTGAAGTGATTCCAGAAACTGCACGTCTGTCTATAATGCTGGAGGGATTATATATCTCCAATATTAACCCAGCATCAAACCCAAGGTAAGGAAGTGAAGATCCATGCAACCACTCTACCCACTGATAAATCACTTCTTGATGTGGCTGCTCGTTCTAGATATCGTCTAGCATACCGCAAAGTTTGGAAATTCTCACGGGATCCAACCATGGAGTACTAATTGTGAAATGTGGAGGACTAGCTAGGATATGATTGAGGAAGCAAACATGTTAGAGTAATGGGTGGTAGATATTGAACATTGAAAGTGTAAGTGAACTCATTCAAGCCATCCCTCTTTTCCATGCATTCTCCAGATCTTAATGAATTCGTAATATTTTCATTGGATGAAGAAATATTTGCAGATAGTATGAAGTTTCCAGGAATTTCAATGTACACATCAATCTGCAGTAGAATCAATGTTTATCAAAACAATTGTTTATTTGCAGAATACGATGTCAAGAATATTAGGTTAGGTGTCTATTTATGTAAAACCTGCAATGAGCGTAAGCCACCTTTTCTTTCCAAGACAGAGACATTGTCGCCATATATTGCATCAAGTGCAAGTACCTGGCAGTTTTTTGAAGATAGTATGGTTACTAAACATGAAATACAAATACTGCTGCTATACAGCAAAATTGTTCGTAAGGAATTCATGAAGTACTTCACTGGTCTTGTTGTGCATTGACCCATGTACGTAAATTCCTCGTAATTGTTTCCATAAAAGGGTTGTTAATATGCAGGCAGTGAAGCAAGGGCCATGTGTAACACAATTACACAAACCAGAAAGTAAGCTAAACACGGCCCTGGGATGTCAAACCTACCCTCAAAACTAAACTTCTAGAACTTTACAAATTTATCCAACAAACCAATCATCAGAAAATATTTAGAGACCTCAACTTCCAGAAATTTGTTAAATTTTCACACGATCTGATCATCAAAAATATTTTGAAAGTACAGTCCTGAACTTTCATATTATTTTCCTACAAACCAATCATCAGAAATTATTCAGAGAACTCGACTTCCCAAATTTCATTAAACTTACCCAAAAACCGATCATCAAAAATATTTCAAAATATTTGGAGAACTCAACTTGCAAAAATTTGTTAAATTTTCATGGAATCTGATAATCAAAAATATTAATCCTGAACTTTCATGTTATTTTCCTACAAACCAATCATCACAGAGAACTCGACTTCCAGAATTTCATTAAACTTACCCGCAAACCGATCATCAAAACTATTTCAAAACCCAGTCCCCAACTTTCATGTTATTATCTTACAAACCAATCAACAAAAATCATTCAGAGAACTCGACTTCCCACAAACGGATCATAAAAAATATAATGTTATTTTCCTACAAACCAAACATCAGAAATCATTCTAAGAACTAAACTCCAGAGTTTAGTTAAATTCTCCGGAAATCGATCATAAAAAAAAAGTATTATTTTCCTCCAAATCAATGACCAGAAATTATTCTAATCGCTAAATTATCTCGCAAATCAAAGAAACTTGATTTAACCCCAAACCTCGTGTTCCTGAAGCTGATCGTTGGCTAAGACTTGTTCATCCGAAACCTCCTCGTCTTCAAGATTCCCTCTGGATTCCTCGCTAGGGTTTGGAATTGGAGGGGAACACGAAGAGGAGCAAGAAGGATCGTACGATGGGGATCGGACGGTCCAGATCTGTTGTTTCGATTTCTTCCCCTTCCGCCCTCTTCTCATGTCCCTCCCCACTTTTGCTTTCTTCACGTCGTCTTGGTTTCAGTTACCAATAACTAATAACTGTTTTAATTATTTTACCCTTTTTTTAATATGAATTTCAATAATTAATATTGTGGTCAAAGTTCAAAACTATCGACCAAACATAGGAAGTCGATGGAAAATTCTCTTACGGGGCTTGCATATTTTAGTAGATTTGGACAATAAATTAAACTTTATTTTTTCCTAATCCGAATTTTCTGGATTTTACCATTTTATAAACCATTTGTAACTTCTTCTTTTTAATTTCAGGGTTAATTACAATTTGCCCTTCTGAACTATGGTCTTGGTATCACTTTGCTGTCTTATACTTTCAAAATTAACAGTTATCTCTCCTGAATTTTCATTTTGTAACATTTTGTCTCATTGAACTTCAAAAATTCATTATTTAACACACATTCGACGTGTTTTTCTCAATTTTGTTGTTATATCCCTGATACACTTTTAAATCTATATTTACGTGAAAATTTGGATCGAAATGGAGGTCAGATATGGTTGGGATTTGAGTCGGATTGACACTCAATAATAAAATTTTGAAAATAATGAATTTTTGAAGTTTATTAAGGAAACAAAATGTTGCAAAATAAAAGTTCATAAGAAGTAAATGTTAATTTTAAAAACTCAGGAGTGCAAAGTGATACCAAGACATAGTTAAGGGGGACAAACTGTAATAAACTCTTAATTTTATATACTCTACACCCCTACCCTCGTTTTAAATCCGAGCCTCCTAAAATACTACGATTCCATCGTTAGTCTTGGCTATCTCGAAACAATTTCAGTTTAATTAGAGTTGAATTCCCTTTTTCAAGTGTTCCATAAACCAAACAATAAAAATTGAATGAAAACAATCAATACTTACATTAATGTTGCCTGCACTTATAAATCATACATAATATTACATCATCAATAAATGCACAATGACTTCTTCTGAAGGATTTTTTCAAATTGAAGAGAGATTTGATATGAAGTGATCAAATCATTCACTTCAGAGTCCAGAGTCAATTGAAACTACATTTGAATAAATCATCCACTTCACTGTAAATTGAAACCACAAGAAATTGTACTACAGACGAATGGAGCAACAAAATCATTCATATCTCCTATCCTTTATTACACTCTCCTATTGTAGAACAAGTAACAAAGCAGTGTGGTGTGAAGTGTAATGGTTTATTGTGATTCTCTCGGGACAGGATGAAAACATGAAGAGATGGGTTTTTTTATAATCACACACATTCAATGAGAGCTTCATCACCACCAAGGATTCTCTTGCTTTGTGTGTTGATGAGAGAAGTGGGTTCTTTGCACTTCGACCATCTCTTGAACTTCTTGTTGTAACCACTCCTCCAAATTTTCCCAGAAAATAATTTCAGTACGCTCTTAAGATAAGCAGCAACTGCTACCACAATATCTCTGCAAGTTGTATGAGTGATAAACGTTAAGTTCAAGTCATGACAAGTTAAAACTATCAAAAATCAAATGTAAATTGCCCCGTGGATCTCAATTGTGTAAACATTAGCATATGCCAACAGGGTATTTAACATGACATAATGATATACAAGAGGATCCCCTCGGAATCGATATAATTTCCTAAGCATTTCCTTCTTAATCAGTAAGGTTTCAAGGGAGTTGAGATCTGAAAGTGAAAAGACAGATCCAAAACATGATTTTAGCATGCTGATATTACTGAGAAGGTATGTGTGATCTGATTACCAAAAATTATAGACTTCAATGGAGAAGTAAACAAGTATGAGATGTTGAAATGAGTTCATTGTTTGTGACACTGGTGTGGTTCTAAACTCTTCCTTCGGAGACATCATAAAATCTCTTGAACTAGCATATTAGGATTTTATATAAGTAAACATTAAATTTGCATAGAAAAGTGTCATGGTTGAACAAATCGTAATGTAATTTCAATACGAATACAAGTTGGGCTTACACAGAAACCTAAACTGAATAGGAAAAGAGAACATAATCAGCATCTTAAGATCTATATATAAGGCATGTAATAAAAGGCCTGGTCTCAGAAGATCAAATAGTTATCTAATTTCAATTGAAAAAGCCAGAACCCTAAACCAGATGGCTAAAATACAACCCAAACAACAGAAAGATTATTGATCTTGCAAGGGACATAATCACCAGACAAGTCCTCACTTCACGTTATTGTTAATAGACATAAAAGCCTTTTGCCACCAGCTATCGGATATAATATAAGACTTTTTATGGTGAAAAGTTAGGAAATTGAATGTTGTACTATTGTAGCCTATCCTCCAAGGACTTAATTCTAGTAAAATGTAGTCAGTTATATACATTAAAAGTTCAGATCGAAGGTCAAAACTACAAATTCTATACCAAGGAAAGAAGAAGACAAATACTAGATGGTTGGACAATATGGAAATAAAGCCATTGTTTCATTGGTTTACACTATGATGGAAGAACAATAATACTTATATTCTTGAAACCTCCTACAAGTGTTACCAAACATTTATACCTGTCACCTGAGACAGTCCACGATTCACTTAATAACCTTGTTACTGTTAGCTCAACAAAGGTCCACCACATAAAGACCTACTAAATGGCAATCACAAAACAATACTTATCATTTTTGGATTCCCAGGTGAAGTATTGTTGTTTCTATATGCGATAACTAGTTGCTATTTTTAGTCACACAAACTCCAAGTGGATCATCATATTTAGTCTGTGCAATACAAGCAGTGGAAATGCACAACTACAGACAAGAACCTCTCATGGTAAGCAAAGTATTTTCCAAATTATAACCCCATGCTAAATCCTCTTAAATATACTAAAGCTCTTCTAGGAAGCCAGGTGAAAACACTTACAGTGGAGAACAGGTTGATCGACCACCATTTACATAGTAAACGAACAAATATGCATCGTAGTGGTTCCCACTTATGTAGTAAAATTTTGAAAGCCTTCTAACAAGTTTAAACAACATCTTCTTATAGAATCGTATGGCAGGTCCATTGTAATCAATGACATGCAAATAAACAGCTCTACAACTCCTGACACTTGAAGCATATTTTATGACCTCCTGAACAAGTGAAGAAGCTGTAAAGTCGGGGGGAAACTAATCAGCAAAGAGTGATAGTTGCATGTATAAATTAAGAGATGAAAATAACGAACGATTGAAGACCTATTCCAAGATTCCGATAATGCTCTACAACACCAAGAGTTAAGATATAAACCAGAGTATGGTCTGTTCTGGATGAATCACAGCTAAGCACGTCCACTATCTGGATGTCCACAACAAAATGAAAAGAAAATAAGATGAAATATTCGTACACATAAGAGACCAAAATAGCAGAAGTTCACAACCTCGCTTTCTCTACTGGGGATCGTGCGTGTCGTCACAAAACCAACAAGTTCGTTGCTTTGACTGTCCACAGCAGCCCAAGAGATGATGTCATTGCCATTGACAACATTGAGGTAGAATTCCAACTCATATCTGATAAACAGTGTTTTATATCAAGACAAAACATTTTGTACTGAAATTGATGATGAGTGTACAACTGAAGGTGAACAAATTTACTTACCTTATTGGAAATAAGGCGGCATGAATTTGTTGAAGAGCTTCAAGATCATAAGGCTGTATTGGCCTGTAAACAATAGTTGGGCGATATGTGGTTTTCTCTAACATGGAAAAGTGCAAGACTAATCCCAATAAGAATGATATATCTTGAGAATATGCACATGCAACTCTATTTCCATTTAAGATTTACCAGCTGCATTAGTCATGCAGTTTCTGGCCTTTAGCTACAATATGATCTACTTCATACATCCCTTCACAAGGTCCCTGAAAAGTGGATTAAGACAATAAGGCATTACTTTGGAAGAACGGAATTCCAATTCAGATAACAAAAAGGCCCAAGTGAAGGGCCCAAGTATTTGAACTACTATTTCTGAGTAAAAAAAACACTTAGTGAGATTAAATATTAACAAAACAATGTAATATATATTAAATAACCAAGAAACAACAAGTTCAAACATTAACACTTAAGAAGAGAAAAGGTACACACACCAACACCGAAAGTGCATAGTTATATTTCCTTCGCAAAAGTAAGCCAAACCATATTATGATCTAAGTCATCTAAGCCACTCATCTACACAATACACAAAAACACCCATATCAAAAGCAAAAGATGCATCAACCACAATATAAGACTACAGTTAAATAAAATAAAATAGAAGACAATACGATAAATATTAAGTTGCTCACATAATAACACCTTAAAGTACTACAGATTTCCAATGGACACCTACATATGGGAGAGAAAATCTTAGAAATAGAAATACAGACATCACAAGTCTAGAAAACTTCCACCAATTATCACTAAGTGTGCATACAGGAGGTTCTAAGGTGTGCAACCTAGCATCCTAGAATTTTCCAGCAGTTAACTAAAACAATTTTAGATTATAGATGATAGTGGCAGATCTTTTTCTATATTATCCACATATGACATGAGAACGAGATCAGCCAAGAAATGCTGAAAACATGTGGATGTGTTTATAAGTTCCAACTTATGCCTCGGGATCTACTTATCCAGACTAGTTATCAAAAACAAAGTCTCTTGAAGGTGAGCCAAGGAACATGTAACAATCTCCAGACCAAAGATATGAGCAAAATATACTTGGGTTTCAAGCGCAGTACTAATGAATGGGTATCTGAAAGCATCATCAAACGAAAACTTAGTGAGGTGATTTATCTAGTCAACTCATGCTATGGCTAGGGTCAGCATCTCACCCTCTGTTAAGGCACTCTTCCAAGAGACAACCATCAAATCCCTTGCAACTCCACGAAGGTTCCTTTTTTCCAAAGCATTTTATATTAGCTAATCAAATTTATCCCTTGGTCCATGCTAATCCAAGAACATAGAACTACCGACCAGCTGAGCTATACCCCAATCGGTACCAACATGTCACTCCACGATGGAGCCGGCAAACGAATAGAATGCCTTCTAAAATAGGCACCTAAACCCTCGAATTTGTTCTAAACTAGTAGATTCAAATGACAACTAACTTCAAAAACTCTAACTTTTGAACATTCCAAATTCTTTTCTTGCCCAAAATCGAAACACCCGCTTTCAATACAATGACTTCTAAACTAGACACCAAACCCCTCGAATTTGATTTTTTATTTTTTTTATCAGAGATTTTGAACTCAACTAGTAGATTCAAACCACATCTCTCCAAAAACACAACCTTTAGATGTTCTAAGTTGATCATTTTTTTCCCAAAATCATTATCTGGTGGGATTCCAACCAATTATCAATTTGATCCTTTCTTTCCAACACAAATATTGAATCAAATCGGCTACTCCATGACGAAATCAGAACCGATACGCATCGAATTTGGGGAAAAACGAACTTCAGGTATGGACAGATAGGGTTTCGATTGGGGAAAATTTAACTGAAAGTGGCGAAGAAGAAGGTGGAAAGGAGATTACCTGAAGAAGGAAACGAGGGTTTGACGCTGGATTAGGGTTTGGAATCGTGATCGGATTTGGATTTTGGAAAGTCCAGCGAGAACAAGACCCGGATTTTCTTTTAATTGTGGTTTATTTGTTGAAATTTTGTTACATGAACTAGAGTCGTTTTTTTCTTCGGTTTGGATCGGACCAGACTGGATCAGACCGGAATGACGTATCGAATTTTGGTTCTAGGTCTAAATGAAGACCGGGTCATTAAATTTAGTTCGGATTAGAATGATTTGATGTCGATCTAAACCTGATGTGGTTAAACATGGTGATTTGTTAAAATAGGTGGATATGACAATTGGAATTGGAAGAGTTGTCTAATTGTGTCAAGGGAACATCTATTTATAAGCTCCTAATGAGTTATAGCTGTTGGGGCAAGTTTAGAAAGTGTTTGTGTAAGATACACAAAATAGAAACCTACATGACACAATTCAGCACAAAATCGGTCGATCGAAACAGGTATGCCAGTCGACGGTTGGTCAATATTGGCTACAACTTAAGTTTACTTAAGTGAACGGTCGAACTAACTAAATGGATTGGTCGACCGTTCTAGGGGTTTTGGTCTTTTAAGAATGGATTGGTCAAACTAGGCAAATGGTCGGTTCGACCGGAAACTTCCAGGCACTCCTGGGTTCAAGAAGAAATTGAGTTTCGGTCAACCAAGGTCTAGGAGATGTTCGACAGGAAACTTTCAGAGTGTCCAGGGCGACCAAGAAATATTGGATCGGTCGATCGCTAGAAAAGTTTTAATCGACCGGATGTTGAGAAAAATTGGGGTTTTGGGAAATCTGACCGTTGAAGAATACGACAAGTCTGATGGTCATGTGACACGAATATACAGTCGAACAAAAGGCTCTAAACGGTCGACCAGTTTTAACACTAAATCCTGTAACAGAATTGACAACTCAATCAGTCGAACGAAGAACTCGTTCCGTTCGACCGATTCGGTCATGGTAGTTCAAGTAAGGTTTAAGTGTTTTCCGGTTCTAGTTTGGGTGATCCATTGAAGTCCAAATGTTGTGAAATTTTGTGTGTGACTTCTATATGGAACCTAGTTTGAGTTGATTTTAGCTCAAGTATGCTCAATTACACAAAAATTCTAAGACTCAAAATAAATCAAGATTACATGTTTTCAAATGAGCTTTATTACATGTCTTAACTTGATTTTCTTTCTTCATTGAGTCTTGATCACATGTAGAAGTTAGCACAATGCAATATATGTTATGCAATATGTGTGTTACGCTACTTTAATTATAATTAAGATTAGGTTGATTAAATCATCAAAACATAGATTAAAGTCAACAAGATTAAAAATATATGATCAAAGCAAGCTAGATAAGATCTCACCACGTTTGTAAATTGTAATTAAGACGGTTGATCACATTGCTCCTAATTAAAGAAACTCATCTTCTTAAGTGTTATTATTTGAAAACTCTGGATAACAATAAGTTTGGCTCAGTTATAAGGATGTGCCATATATGCTTAAGCAACAATGTTTTGTTAAACCTCTTAAGGACTGAAATGAATGTTGTGACCTGTTCAATCGGGTTAAAATTGTGGCTCAAGAAGAAATATAAAAAATGTTGTGACCACTTCAGTTCAGTTTTCAGAAATATACACATGAGGTGCACCCTTGTCTAAAGTTGAAATTGGAAGATGGATGAATTGCATAAAAACTCCATAGTTTATGGATTTTGTGGTAGTTATGCAAGTTTATCCATTCTTCTTACAGTTAAGTCCATCGTTATGATAAAAAGTCCAAATGCTTTGCAAATAAGTCATTGTTCCTCACTTTTCGGTCATTTTTGCATCAATTTCCCTCTTTAACTTATCATTCCTATTGCTAAAAAACTTTGCAAATAAGTCTTTGTTCCTCACTTGTCAGTCATTTTTGCAACAAGCTACTTCATTTACTTATTATCCATTCAAAGTTGCACTCGACAATGTTTAATTAGGAGGTTCTGTGTGGGATAGATATATATGCCTGCGGCAAATCATTTAGTTACACTGTAGGAGGGCAATCGTGATTTTTTATTTTATTTTTTGTATCGAAAAGGAGGGATTTATAACATGTCCCCTTGCAGATTTTTTTCTTTCTTTTTTTATTGGTGGTGGAGGTTATAGTAATTATTATTTTATTGATATATAATTCCCAGAATGTTAATTAGATTAGCTTCCCAGTCATGTTAGATTTGATCCCAACGTTTTTTTAAGTGAAATTCAAATCAACATGTCACATAAATACGTTGGAAGTTGCATGGCATCTTTAAGCAATCATCCATTATCATTGAATTCTTTTCCGAGGACCATTTTTTCGAGTCTACGACATGAAATGAATTTCATTAATTATTAGCTCGATTACCTCACAGGACGAGAAGCATAAACCTTAACTTAGAAGAAATGAAGTAAGTGAAAAAGAAAACCTTTTATTTCATTTTCAAAGTAATATTTTGGTTTATAATTTTTACTGTCGTTTAGGTTAATTCGATAAGAATATTAAGAAAAGAGAAGTGACGAAAGTTGACATTCTGCCCATTGTCAATGCCATGATTGAATATTTATTCTCTTTTTTTCTTCCTTCATTGAAGAACTCCTTTAGTTCTTGCCGAGTCATATAATGTAAGTCTACTGTTCATGTCCCAATTTTTCTTTCTTCTTATACTGTTGAAAGGAACGAAGGAACGCACCTCTTCACCAACCGACGCCTCTCTCCTCGAACGGACGCACCTCTTCACCGACAGGCGCGACCCAGCTCTCCAACGGATATCCCACCCGATGGCTTATATAAACCCTTGTATTCAAAATTCAAATAATATATATACATAATATAATTTCTTTCCGCAAACACTTTCATTTCTCAATATGGTATCAGAGCGAACGCTCTATCATTGGTGATCCTCAGAGTGCCCACCACTCATCATCGATCGCCTCAGAGAAAACCAAAACCAAACCAGAAAAAGCACCACCCATCATCTTTGCCTCTCAAGGGGGTTGAAGGTGATAAACAAAACCCCGACACCCAAAACCCTTGAAAGAAAATCAAGGAAAACATGTCGGATCTTGAAAACAATGCCCCAAAACTGGTGTCTCAGCTGCTCAACGGACAGAACTATCTGTCATGGGCACGCGCTGTCACACTGGCTCTCAGCGGAAAAGGGAAGCTGGGACACATCTCCGGAACAACAAAGAAACCAGACGAGGATGACACCGAAACAAAACAAGAAGAGTGGCAGGCGATGGACCACCTTG
Source organism: Triglochin maritima (assembly GCA_963682175.1). NCBI lineage: Eukaryota > Viridiplantae > Streptophyta > Magnoliopsida > Alismatales > Juncaginaceae > Triglochin > Triglochin maritima. The sequence goes on from OY821786.1 coordinate 36,651,355, forward strand.
TAATGTCATGGTTGATCAACTCCATGCAACCAAAAATCGGGGCCATCTTCTTTTACAAAAACTCAGCAAAGGAGCTATGGGATGCGGCTCAAAACATATATGGTAAAGCCCACAACTTCGCTCATATTTTTAAACTAAAACACGATCTGTCGCAGACAAAGCAGCAAGGACAAACCATCACGGAGTATCTCGGAACACTACAACGTGGATGGGATGAACTCGCTATCTACGAACCGGCGACTACTGACCCACAAACCCTTCTCGAGCGGAAAGAAAGGGACCAAATCTATCAGTTTCTCATCGGACTCGACGGCAGCTACGAAGCTATCCGAAGCCAAGTCCTGATGACTTCCAACCTTCCTGATCTCGCGTCCATCATCACGATGATCCAACGGGAGGAGACCTGCCGAACCACCGCTCAGATCGCTGATCGATCAGAAACTCAGGCGTTCTTCGCCGGAAAACCACAAAATAAAACCAAAAAATATGGAAACAAACCACAGGAAACATGCGACAACTGTAAAAAAATCGGGCATAACAAGAAGTCATGTTGGTTCCTACATCCGCATCTCCGACCACTAAGGGACGGAGGAGGAAATCATCGGAACAAAAATAGGAATGAGGGACCAACAGGAAACAACGCGGCGGCAAACCCTAACATGGAAGAGGAACGAAGAAAATGGGAAGGCGAATCGGTCGTTCGCTCGGATCCGCGGGGTTTTATAACCTCACGTGATTCTGGCGGATCCGGATTTGCTTTGACCCGACCCGATTCCGCGAACCGATCGGATGCTCCACCCGCCGGACCCGAATCCAGCTCCAGATCCGACCCGATTCCGCTGGATCAATTACTAGCCCACCTCAGCGTATATTTGCAATCCACTCCTCAAGGTTCAGGTAATTGTGCAGGTATAACACGTTCTCCCAGAAATTTATCTGCATACCATTCAGATAGAAACTTAGCAAAAATAGGGCATGAAAATAATGATCAATGGATAATTGATTCTGGTGCTACTGACCACATGACCGGAAACCCTAGTTTACTAAGAAAAATCAAAAATCATGTGAAATCATCTAACAATTTTGTGACTGTAGCAAACAATAATCAAGTAGAAATAAAAGGAATAGGTGAAACCACCATCTTATATCAAACGAACAAAAATATTTTATATGTCCCAACATTTACTTCTAATCTTCTTTCGGTAGCAAGAATTACACAAAATTTAAATTGCAATGTTATATTCACCCCGAATGATGTATTTTTTCAGGATCGAACTACAGGGAAGACGATTGGTAAAGGAGTCTATACCAGGGGACTCTACATTTTAGAAACTCCAAACAAAATTTTTCACACCTCTAGTGGGCCGAGTCATGACCTTTGGCATAAACGAATGGGACACCCGTCTCATCTAGTTTTAAAATCGTTATTTCCGTTTATTTCATCTGATTATGCATGTGATGTCTGTCAGTATTCCAAACAAACTAGACTTCCTTTTTCCAACTCTAACACCAAATCAAACTTACCTTTTGAATTAGTCCACTCCGATATTTGGGGACCCGCTCCGGTCGAGTCTTACAACGGTTTTAAGTATTTTGTGCTATTTATTGATGATTTCTCACGTAACACTTGGACTTATCTCCTCAAAAACAAATCTGATGTCTTTCAGATTTTTTGTGAATTTACAACATTTATTGAAAATATGTATGATTTTAAAATCAAAACCTTAAGGACAGATAACGGGACAGAATACACCAGTCACAACTTTCAAAATTTTTTGAAAAATCGGGGAATATTACACCAAATGACGTGCATTCACACCCCTCAACAAAATGGAGTTTCTGAAAGAAAAAATCGTCATCTTTTAAATGTAACTCGATCTCTACTTTTTCAAAATCATGTTCCCAAACGTTTTTGGTCTGATGCTGTCTTAACTGCTACTTATCTAATAAACCGCCTCCCTAGCCCTTCTCTTCAACATAAACAACCACTAGAGATACTCTTAGGACGGAAACTAACCTTAGATCATCTTAAAGTCTTTGGATGTGTATGCTTTGTTCATAAGAAGCGCATAGATAAATTTGATAGAAATTCTGTAAAATGCCTATTTCTTGGCTATTCTTTCAACAAAAAAGGGTACAAATGTTTTAACCCCGAAACTTGTAAAATGTATATCTCTCGGGATGTAATATTTAGAGAAAATGAGTCTTACTTCAACATTGTCGGGACAACCAAGTCTTCCCAAGACAACACACTCGTTCTACCTGAATTCAACATCCACCAACCTGAAGAAGAAGAAGAAGAGGAAGACGAAGAAGAACGAGAAGAAGAACAAGAAGGAAGAAACGAAGGACAAGAAGGACATAACGAAAGAAACGAAGAAACCAGAAATCCACCTCCAACACCCCCAAGAAGATCTACTCGACCAACTCGTCCACCCACTAGGTTTAAAGACTTTATCACCTCACAAGTAACTTATCCCATTGAGAATTATCTAACCTATAAACAACTACAACCAAACTATATGGCATTCTTAACTCAAATAAACGAAAACCTAGAACCTAAGAACTACGATGAAGCTAGTTGCAACCCTAAATGGAAAAAAGCCATGCAAGAAGAAATTAAAGCCTTAGAAACCAACAACACTTGGACCCTTATTCCTAAACCTAATGGAACCAAACCCGTTGGATGCAAATGGGTCTACAAAATAAAATACAATAGCAATGGAACTACCGAAAGATATAAAGCACGCCTTGTAGCGAAAGGGTATACCCAAACCTACGGTCTTGATTACCTTGAGACCTTTGCACCAGTAGCAAAAATGAACACTGTTCGTGTTCTCCTATCCCTAGCTGTTAACAAGTGTTGGACACTTTACCAAATGGATGTCAGAAATGCTTTTCTCCAAGGCACTCTTGAAGAAGAAGTATATATGATACCACCACCAGGATACAACACCTCCCCAAATCAGGTATGCAAACTCAACAAAGCCATTTATGGCCTGAAGCAATCCCCTCGGGCATGGTACGCAAAACTTAGTCACTTTCTTATCGCTTATGGTTTTTTAAAATCTTCTGCTGACGCGTCTATGTTTACTAGTCACCATAAGGGGGAAACTACCATAGTCTTGGTCTACGTAGATGATATCATCATTACTGGAGATAATAACGAAAAAATCAATCAAGTTAAAAACTACCTAAAAAGGAAATTTGATATAAAAGACCTAGGCTTATTGAAATATTTCTTGGGAATAGAAATTGCATATTCAAAGAAAGGACTATTCCTATCACAAAGGAAATATGCCCTAGACCTATTGAAGGAAACAGGAAAACTTGGAGCCAGACCAGCTAATACACCCATTGAGGCAAATCTCAAAACCGGCCCAACTAATGGTGAACCTGTTAAAGATATTCATCAATACCAAAGACTTGTAGGAAAACTTATATATTTAACCGTAACCAGACCCGACATCACCTTTGCTGTTAGTATAGTTAGCCAATTCATGCATGCACCCCGAACATCACATTTAGATATTATTGATAGGATTCTAAGGTACATAAAACAAACCCCAGGACAAGGATTACTTATGAAAAACAACAATTCTAACAGTATCATCGGTTTTTCAGATGCTGATTGGGCAGGGAGCCATGATCGAAGATCAACTACTGGTTTTTGCACGTTTGTTGGCGGAAATCTTGTAACTTGGAGGAGTAAGAAACAGAAGGTCGTTGCCCGATCAAGCGCAGAAGCAGAGTATCGAGCAATGACATCCACCACCAGCGAACTCATTTGGCTAAAACAACTTCTTCGAGATATGGGTCAAACTCACACTTCAACTATGAACATGTTTTGCGACAACAACGCTGCCCGACACATTGCATCAAACCCCGTGTTTCACAAAAGAACCAAACACATTGAAGTTGATTGTCACTTCATCCGTGAAAAAATTCAGGCTGGGGAAATAGGAGTCCCATACGTCTCCAGCAAAGAACAATTGGCAGACATCTTCACCAAAGCTCTAAGTCAGAAACCATTCAACATCATCATAAGCAAGTTAGGCACCTACAATCTCTTCCGGACCCAACTTGAGGGGGAATGTTGAAAGGAACGAAGGGACGCACCTCTTCACCAACCGACGCCTCTCTCCTCGAACGGACGCACCTCTTCACCGACAGGCGCGACCCAGCTCTCCAACGGATATCCCACCCGATGGCTTATATAAACCCTTGTATTCAAAATTCAAATAATATACATACATAATATAATTTATTTCCGCAAACACTTTCATTTCTCAATATATACTCTTATTTTCCTGAAAGAATTTTCAATTCTAATTACACATTAAAATGTAACTTGTTATTGTTGGCAATTTATTTCTACTTGTGAGTTTCCTAAGAATAAATCTCCTGCCTAGCTAGACTAGTGTCACTCAAATCATTCTTTCTCATACTTTTGTTCACAAGTGGATACTCATAGATATGAATATTGACAGCAGAGTAACCTTCTATGTATTGTATATATTTCTATTTCACTCGTCGTCATGTAATAGTGATTAATGAATTTTCTTAAATATTATTTTCACAAAAAATGCAAAATTTGTAGTACGTTGAAAAGGTTTCAAAGTTACTATTAAGTCATCTACCTGCCTTTGTTCACTCACTTATCATCATGTTGCGCTTATAAATTTGTTATTAATCATCTTTCTTTTGTACGTGGATCCTTATGAACAAAAGTACCTGCCAAAAAAAATATAAATAAAAATCCTAAGTCCAGAAATCTAATGTTCAACTTATGATGACATAATTATTTTTATTTTTTTTGAATTAGAGTTCCCCTAGAATTCAAAAGACTAGAAAGCATGCATTCTTAGGAATTAAGAATCCTAAGATTTCCTTCACATCATGATCAACAGCCCTACATGAGAAACCTATTGATGAGAAAATGGGATTCATCTGTCCAAATGGGTGCAATAATATCATAATCACCTAACAAGTCAAGTTGGAGGTTAAACGTTATTAATGACACATACCCCCACAGACACCAATTAATTAAAGTCACCCAAGACTCCTCACCCTCCTATTAAACCCCTCCAACATGGAAACAATCAAACAACCTCAAGTGTTAAATCAAGAAACCAACATACCACAAACCACATGCCAACAACAATATTAGAAAAGAAATAAAATCCTTCAGTACTTCTCTCTAGCTTCTTCTTTATAACAACACCTTCCCATTCCCAAAACTCAAACCAAAAATTTAAAAAAAATCTACAAACATGAACAATGGTGGAGGGTACCAAGAGGAGAAGAAGAAGATGGAAGAAGGAATTACAAGAAATGGGCAAGAACATGAGGAAGAGAAGGAGAAGATTAAGCCTCCTAAAGTGCCCTTCTTGAAGCTCTTCTCTTATGCAGACACTTGGGATTATATTCTCATGTTTGTGGGATCCATTGGTGCTTGTGTTCATGGAGCTTCTGTTCCTGTCTTCTTCATCTTCTTTGGCAAACTCATCAACATCATTGGTATTGCTTACCTCTTCCCTACCACTGTGTCCCACAGAGTTGCCAAAGTAAGTACTTCAAAACACTAACCCTAATCACTATACATATTCCAAAACGTTTTGTTGATGTATATATTTTTTAACCTTTTGCAGTATTCTTTGGATCTTGTGTACTTGGGCATAGCAATGTTGTTCTCATCTTGGACAGGTTTAATAAAATTTATTTAGCCTTTTTCTCTAATTAAAAAGAAGAAGTTAAATAACTTTTTGAGGTTAGAAACAGTGGAAAATATGCTAGTGTGGTACGAAATCATATTTGTTTAGTACTTCATTAGTATCTTCAGATGATATTGAGCATAACAAATAGTCATAAGATGTGGAAAGTAGACTTAGTCAAGTATAATTTGAAATAATACTAGCTGATCCATAATTTAAGAAATATAGAAGACACTATTTTTTTGGTTGGGTTGAAAAGTATTATTTAGGGTTAGGGTTTGTGGTGTTTTTTTTTGTTTGCAGAGGTGGCTTGTTGGATGTACACTGGAGAGAGGCAAGCGGCAAAGATGAGAATGGCTTATCTAAGGTCTATGTTGGATCAAGATATTAGTGTTTTTGACACTGAGGCATCCACTGGAGAAGTAATCTCTGCCATCACCAGTGACATTATTGTTGTTCAAGATGCTATCTCAGAAAAGGTAAGTGCCTATTTAATATATATTAGTTTCTCTATTTTCTTAAAACTGACCCCAAAAAAGTTCATTTTGAAATCTTTAGATATTAATGGGAAAAAAAATCTTACATCATGGCCATGACTATTGACGACTAATATATTTGTCTTTAGTCCTTTCTTTATTTTTTTTCAATATTTATCTCTTCTTTACGAGTTCTCCAGCTATTAACCATTCCCCATTACTAGCTTTCTAAAAATTACTATTGTTATTAATAGATGGTAATTTTTCTTAGAAATGTTAATATTTATACCACAAATATAAGTAGTAGGAACATCAAGAGTCTAGAATGATGTAGATGGAAACGGTGATGGATGTGCACAATATTGAACCAGATATAGGTGGTGATAAACATGCCATTAATTGAGATGCATGGTTATATCACTTTCACAATAAATATTAGGGTGGTGGTGGGTAGATGGGAGTTGAGCAGAACAAACATGTAAACAACTGAAAACACAAATAAAATTTGAAATCTGAATATATTATTGTGTAATTAGGTGGGATGCATTTATGTGTGGCTGGAAAGGGATAGATGTATTTATTGCACCACCACTGCTGAGAAAATCACCTAGTGACCACCTCATATAATTAAAAAAAAAACCACCTCTTATAACAGTAATATTTTTCTTCTTTTTTATAATTCTGCCCACAGAAAGTGCACAATTTTTCTAATTTTTTTCCCTCGATAAGATTTGTTTATTTAAATTTCTAAGGACTATATGTCTGCAAGCTTTCAACTAAAAAGAGTCTTTTATCAAACATTTCCAACAAAGTTATGGTAGCAATTAATTATCACATGTCTCTTGCAATATCTTCATTAATGGAACCTCTCATTTATGAAAATGCACTTCTTAGTAAGAAACACCTAAAATTGAAATGTCATATTCTTAACTTACACCGTAATTTCAAAATTGAAAGGGGGTATAAATGTTATTTTATTGATTCGAAGACCAAAGAGTGTCATATATAGGCGCAATTTATATCAAGAGATTTTTTGGGTAAATTTAACTATAAAACCTTAACAAATACACTTTTAGTTAAATTTGTGTCAGATACATGCATTTGAGAGTCGATTCTGTATTTATACATGCATTTATATATTATACATTTATCTGCATCTTACAATACGTAATTTGTTTGGAAGGCTTATATATTCTTGCATGATGTGTGCACGTGGATTGATTGACTTACTTAAGCAGTATATGCATGGGCAGGATCGAGTTGTTGGGAAGACTTTATTTTTGGTTTGTTTTGTTGTTACTTGTCAGATATGAGTAGTTGGATTTGTGTACTTCTAATTTGTTATCATCTGCTACTACTTTGACTACTACGTCACCGTATCATCCCTACCAACAGATAGAGATATAATTAAGAAAATTAAGAGTTGTGAGTGGCAATCAAATATGTGTGGTTTGATATCATTGTTTGTGTAATCATTTATATATGATGGTATAGTCAAGCTTCAGTATAAAAACATAACAACATTAGTAACATTTATTTTGTTTCTTGATGCTAACCTCTATTGAGTGTCACATAGGTGTTAATTATGTGAACCCATGTCTTAGATTTTGTTATGCTTTTTAAATACAAAATAAACCTTAAGAACATATACTTAAGTAGTTAAGCAACCAAATCTAGTGCTAGAACTTGCCAAACCTAACGTACGTTGTTTAACTTCATTTCAATGTGATGTTCATTAGCATTGATTGACAACATATATAATCAAACCTACATTCAAACATCTCATGATCTCTCATATTTCAATCCATCTTATATTTGTTGCTTAACTGAAAATATTGTTACACCTCTGCAGGTCGGCAACTTCATGCACTACATCAGTAGGTTCGTTGCCGGTTTCGCGATAGGGTTTATCCGAGTATGGCAGATCAGCCTTGTCACCCTCTCCATCGTACCCCTCATTGCTCTCGCCGGTGGTGTCTATGCTTATGTCACCATCGGCCTCCTCAACCGTGTTCGCAAGTCTTACATCAAGGCAGGAGAAATTACAGAAGAGGTATGACAAATATATCGACAATCTATCGTCAATCTTCTAGAATATTGTTAGTCTCATTTCTCATTTAAGTGGCTTTTGCAAACATGATAAAAGTAATACTTAAATGTTAGAAATTGTAAATATGTCACATTTTAACAAGTTAGGATCTGCTCTTATGAATTTTTATAGTAATCGGTAGTACTTCCTTCAATAGTGACACATTCTTACGTGTAAAAGTTAGCTACTTATTATAAAAGATAGATCAGCGTAAGACATTGAGCTTTGTGGATCTCACGCAAGGTAGAATTAGTCAAATATGATGTGAGATTATTAATTTTGACACAATAATATTCTAACGTCAACTTGTTAAAATATTAACATGTTGTCTGTTTTTTTAGGTTTTGGTACCATATCAATTCTAAATGTTTGTTTCTTTATAGGTTTTCGGGAATATTAGGACGGTACAAGCATTTGTAGGAGAGGAGAAGGCGGTGGAATCATACAAGGCGGCATTGTTGAATACGTACAAATACGGGCGGAAGGCAGGTTTGGCTAAGGGTTTAGGGCTTGGATCGCTTCACTGCACTCTGTTCTTCTCGTGGGCGTTGCTCGTATGGTTTACTAGTATCATTGTCCACAAGGAGATAGCGAACGGAGGCGAGTCGTTTACGACGATGCTCAACGTCGTTATTGCTGGCTTGTAAGTACTTTGTCAGCATAACAAACATGTCAACGAGTCGAGTTCAGCTAAGCAAACTAAGCTTCAAAGGACAATCGTGTGTCATGTATCAATCGTGTCAAAATATTAATAATCTTCTGATATTTCATAACCAATTATCACAAATATATGGAAGATAGCACTAAATATTCTTATTGCTCATCAATAGAAATAAAATAAAATGAAATTGGAGATTAATTATTATTTAACAAGTCAACAAATGGCTGTTCAATTTGAGTCGACAAACAAATCCCTATTTTTTGAAACATGTTTGATGAAATGTCTCACAGAGCCCTCGGCCAAGCCGCACCCAACCTAGTCACCTTCATCCGGGCCCAGTCGGCTGCACACTCAATTTTCAAAATGATCGAGCGTGGCACGATCAGCAAAGCCAGTGCCACCTCCGGCAAGACCCTACCCTCCGTCGAAGGTCACATCCACTTCGACCGCATCAAATTCAGCTACCCTTCACGCCCGGATGTTGCCATCTTTGACAATCTCTCGCTCGACATTCCGGCCGGCAGGATTGTTGCCCTCGTTGGAGGCTCGGGCTCGGGAAAGAGCACAATTATCTCGCTCATCGAGAGGTTTTACGAGCCGATTTCAGGCAAAATTACGCTTGATGGTTTTGATATAAGGGGATTGGAGCTCAAGTGGCTAAGACACCAAATAGGGTTGGTCAACCAAGAGCCAGCCTTGTTTGCCACAAGCATTAGGGAGAACATACTCTATGGGAAGGATGACGCCACCTTCGACGATATCACGCGGGCGGCGAAGTTGTCTGAGGCCATCTCCTTCATCAACAACCTCCCGGACCGGTACTTTGTAACATACATTCATATAATATTGACAATCGAGTCGTGTCGTGTTAAATACGTACCATGACTTCTGACATTATCGATCCCTTGAATACGTACCATGCATTACTTAACCATAGTAGCTATATATTTGATCAGATACGAGACACAAGTGGGAGAAAGAGGCATCCAACTCTCCGGCGGCCAGAAGCAACGCATTGCGATCGCGAGAGCAATCCTTAAAAACCCTTCAATTCTCCTCCTCGACGAGGCCACAAGTGCGCTGGACGCGGAGTCCGAGAAGAGCCTTCAGGAGGCTCTCGATCGAGTCATGGTCGGCCGGACCACCATGGTGGTGGCCCACAGGCTGTCCACCATTAGGAACGCCGACGTGATCGCCGTAGTGCAAGGTGGGAGGATTGTAGAGACTGGGACACACGATGAGCTGATCGCCGATGCGAATACCGCTTATGCCTCCCTCGTGCACCTCCAAGGAGCCGCCGGGAAGCCTCGAATGGCGCACACCGATAGTGGTCTTGGCCGGCCGATAAGGTATATCTAATTTCTTGTTCTTAATCTGTATATCTTTAGGTTAATTAATAATTTGAACATGTTTTTGAAAATGTTTTTGATGTCCATTGATCTTCATAAAATATCATGCATGCATGTAGCAAGAAGTTCTCTCGAGAGCTATCAAGCAACAGCATGGGTGCGAGCTTCCGGTCGGAGAAAGACTCCCGGTACATCCCGGATGTCGTCGTCGACGGTAATACGAAGAAAAAGGCGGTGTCAATGCGAAGGCTGTACTCAATGCTAGGCCCCGATTGGCCTTACGGTGTGTTTGGCACCTTAGGGTGCTTCGTCTCCGGAGCTCAGATGCCACTTTTCGCGCTTGGCGTAACACAAGCCCTCGTGTCTTTCTACATGGATTGGGACACCACTAAGAGGGAGGTTAAGAAGATTGCGCTTTTGTTTGCCGGAAGTGCGATTGTGACGGTTTTCGTTCATGTTATTGCTCACTTCAACTTTGGCATCATGGGTGAGAGGCTCACTCTTAGGGTTAGAGAAAAGATGTTTGGAGGTAAATAATATTTTATTTTCATCATCTAGTTATTGAAGGCATGCCAACATTAATTCTCCTAAATAAAATGTTGCATATATTAATTAATGAAATAAATGGACCTTGAATATTTTTCAAAATACATTGTAAAATTCATTTGTTCTGACTAATTAAATTGGAAATACTATTCAAGTACAAAAGGACTACAACATGACAGTCTTAACTTAAATATTATAGATTGATTAAGCTTGGATACCAATCTTTATCTTCAATTTAGTGGACATTGAAAGTACTTAAACTTGGATCAAAAGTTGACATGCATTTGATTGTTAATTTATCTGTTAACGTACGTGTTTAATTTGGTTTCACTATTTATATATGCAGCTATATTGAGGAACGAAATAGGATTTTTCGATGAGACCAACAATGCGAGCTCAATTTTATCGTCGCGTTTGGAGGCTGACGCAACTCTTTTGAAGACAATCACAGTCGATCGATCAACGATTTTGCTTCAAAATATTGGTATGGTTGTGTGCGCGTTTATCATCGCATTCATTTTGAATTGGCGTATCACTCTAGTCGTCATAGCAACCTACCCTTTGCTCATCAGCGGCCACATTAGTGAGGTACGTACTTATTAATTATAACAAGTATGTACTGAATTTTAAATTCTAATTTAAAAAATTAATAATGTATTTCGTAATTAATCCATATTTTGGTGTGTGTGTATATATATATATATATAGAAACAATTTATGAAAGGATTTGGAGGCAACCTAAGCAAGGCGTACCTAAAGGCCAACATGCTGGCGGCCGAGGCTGTCGGCAACATTCGTACCGTTGCCGCCTTTTGCTCGGAGAAAAAGGTGATTGATATGTATGCAAGAGAGCTCCACGAGCCATCTAGACGGGCGTTTCAAAGGGGCCAAATTGCAGGACTCTTCTACGGGATTACTCAATTTTTTCTCTTCTCGTCCTATGGCCTAGCACTCTGGTACGTAAGTACGTGCATCAGTACGTACGTGCCAATTAAGTTGCTAACAACATATGTTTTTGTAACGTCGATCGATTATTAACTTAGGTATGGCTCGGTATTGATGGGGAGAGGCCAAGCAAGCTTCAAGTCGGTCATGAAGTCATTCATGGTGTTGATTGTAACTGCTTTGGCCATGGGAGAGACGTTGGCAATGGCACCGGACCTCGTAAAGGGAAATCAAATGGCAGCATCCGTTTTCGAGGTTCTCGATAGGAAGACTTCATTCTCAAGCGACGAAGGCGAGGATGTACAAAGAATAGAAGGGTCTATTGAGCTCCGAGGGGTTGAATTTCGATACCCCTCGAGGCCCGACGTTGTTATATTCAAGGATTTTGATTTGAAGGTGAGAGCCGGAAAGAGCATGGCACTTGTTGGTGCTAGTGGCTCCGGTAAAAGTACCGTGCTTTCGCTCATCCTCAGATTCTACGATCCCATTGTTGGAAAAGTCATGGTTGATGGTAAGTACGTTTTTTTTTAAAATATAAATAAAATAATCTCACATTGTTAAACACAAAATAATGATTCATGCACCTCAGGAAAGGACATTAGAAAGTTCAAGATAAAGTCACTCCGAAAACACATAGGCTTAGTGCAACAAGAGCCTGCCCTTTTTGCGACAACTATATATGAAAATATCCTCTATGGCAAGGAGGGTGCTACGGAAGCAGAAGTCATTGAGGCCGCGAGATTGGCAAACGCCCATTCTTTCATAAGTGCCTTGCCGGAGGGCTACTCCACAAAAGTCGGGGAAAGAGGTGTCCAACTATCCGGTGGGCAAAAACAACGCGTGGCAATCGCACGAGCGATCATTAAAAACCCGGCAATCCTCCTCCTAGACGAGGCAACAAGCGCGTTGGACGCAGAGTCCGAGCAAGTGGTTCAACAAGCACTTGACCGGGTGATGCAGAGGCGGACGACGGTGGTGGTGGCTCACCGACTCTCGACGATCCAAAATGCTGACGTCATATCGGTCGTCCAAGAAGGGAAGATCATAGAGCAGGGCACACATTCTAGCCTTGCCAGTAACAAGTTCGGAGCATACCATAAGCTTAACAACTTGCAACAGAAACAACAGTCATAATATATAAGAGTAGTTACAATACCTAATCATGAAACTAGACTACATGTTCAGAATTGGTTTGTGTTTTTCGTTTTCTTTTAAGAAAAAAAATCATATGTCTTAGTATAGATTTGATGACGATGTAATATTATTGTTTGTGTTACTTAATAAATGAAAAGTCACATGTTCATGTTTTTTTATTTCTTTTCTTGTCGAGTTTATGTAGAGAGTAATTCACTGATCGTTTCTTCATTAATTGTGCGACATGTTGTTTGATTTTTTATATTTTGTGCTATGTTTTTTGGGCTTGTGGTCTTATGTCTCATGCAACTATAGTAGTTACTGGGCTTGGGAGCGAATACATTCTTTTGATGATTAGCCTTTAGAATCTGGCATTAACAGCTAATTAACACCTTTAGAATCCCTGGATATTTTCATCACTTACGCAATATTGATAATACCTTTATATCCTAAGTTACACTCTCAAACCTTGACGATTAACATCATTTCACGTAGTTATATTGTACTATAATATTTTTTATAACATATCATATAAATTAAATTAAAGTTCAACTCAAGTATATTCTCATAGGCTTTTGGGTGGAATAAATTAAGTGGCGAAAATGCAAAGAACTACCCAATTATTCATTTTTCTACCAGCTAAAGCTAGTGGAATATTACTTAATTATTCTGAGGATCTAAATAATCTATATAAATGCCAAATTATTTTCTTGGAAGTTTTTTTAAACATTTAATATTTCTAAATTAATTAATCCTAACATGTAATTTAAAAGAAGTTAGGATTTGATTTCTGGTCCAACTTAATCCAAAATTAGAGACGTATCAACTAAACTAATCTTAGTTGATTATAAAAGCCAAAAATTATTGAATGAAACTTCTTCTTCTTCTGTTATTGTGTTAATAGCATCTTAAGACACCATTTTTATTTGGGAGTGTTTTGGTACTTGTATTGTATGACTTACCTGCTTACACAAATTTCGCCCCTAACCAGCTATAATTAATTCCAACTATCACCATATGTATTAACTAATTACGGACGACAAGGATGACTCACATGATTATGATGTCCTCCTAAAACATTGTGAAGCACATGTGATGATTTCATTATCTTACATAAAATGGTACTCTACGTATGGTGGTTTCAGAAGTTAACCGTAGATTTGGTTGCGAAAACTGTGGGTATAATATTGATTAATGAACCAAGTTGGGGGATATACCAAACCTTTTGGGTATTAAATATAGTTGGTAAAAACATATTTTCCCCAGAACATTGTTAAGTTAAACATATGGATGGGTTCAATGAACATTCGATCTTATAATTTTATTTTTTTAATCCATCCACAACAGCACGTAGTGTCAGCATAATAAGTTGGTAACGTTTTTTCGGGGATATTTGGAGTTAATATAATTATCTTCTAGAATAAATTATAATCATCAGAAGATTAAATTTAATGCATATATATATATATCCCCTCTTTGGTCGTGCGTGGAAGGAGGAGGAACCTCACACCAATCGTAATTTGACATGTTTTTTAAAATTTATATTTTGCAATTGAACCCTTGAATTAGTTACAATTGTTATTACAATACAAGAGTTAAATATGGGTTGACAGAAACCAAAGATTTAATTTGAGCTAAAATTGGAAATTTTATCTTGAGTTTTTTTTTATTCCTATATAATTTTTGTTTTCGAAAAATCATTTCGAATTTTGAATCTGAAAGACTGAAATAAAATAAAATTTTGCTAGATCTAATTAGCTTAATTGACGATGTTGTTTGTTCTCCTATTTTTAGTAATTAATCTACAAGTTCAAACAATTTAAATATAAGGTACTTATATATGTATGTATATTATTAACATTAACAGAAAAAAACATTTGAATAAATAATTTACACTCAAAGTATGGCTTTAAATATTAATTTCAAATATTGAAATATTTGCACGCTAAATTGATGTTAAGGATCACATTCAAAATATTTCACATATAGTATGTCATATTTAAGAAATTAGTGTATGAGATTACCAAAACTCAAAGCATGGAATAGAAAAAACTTCCATGTTGCTATTTCGCGGGTAGTATTTTTCTAATAGTTAGTTGTAAAGGGAAATAGAATGATGTTCCTCGTTTGTACAGTAATAATAGAAGAGCCACAATCGAAAAAACAAGAAGAATAAGAAGCCAAATTAATCCTAGTTGTTTTTGTTATAATTACCGCTTTTGATTTATATTGCAAAGCAATTACTACAGATTTAATTACCACATAATCACAAAAAATAGCATTAATGTACCGACCAAATTAACATGTGCACCCAGTTGCCTACCAAGTGGAAATAATCTTTGTGTATCTTTTCGACCGACCAAACACCATAATCTCAAAAACAAATACTTAAGACATTTATCACAAACAACTTTAGGGTGGATTTTTTATACACAAGAGTTCGTTAGTGAAAAATAGAAACAAACACAGACACACACATACTATTTTAGAAGCTCTATAATGATCTTTGTTCAATCTTCCTCTAAAAGGGTGCAAATTTTAGAAAAATCACACACTTAAAGAACAAACACACCCTAATTAATCATCTACAGTAATACACATGTCCAGTTGACCTATGGATAGATTTATATATGCTAAACCAGTAATTTATGGAACATATCTCATGTAGGATGTCAAGAGGTAGGGTATGATAAAGATATTTTCGTTAACATACCCGATAATTATAACATAATCACATGTTTCTTTACGCATTTACCTTACCCTTAGGAACATGGGTAACAGGTAGACAAATAAACATATTTATCGATTAATAAAAAATAGGGAATTTAATATATAAAATAAACAGTCACACATGATTGTTTGATTTTTCTGCAAAACCACAATATGTAACAGTACATATATCCCAAATCTGTCAAACATGACATAATTGAATGTGAACACTCAATTTATGATTAATATATAATTAAGATGTACAAAAATTATAATCTCCAACTGTGACATTAATGTTATGTACCACGATATATAATAATTCAAATTTCACAACTACACAGAAACAAAAAGCAACATGTTACTAAACATAGAATGAAACTATACAATTAACTATGACACGAGTTATACACCCGATAAGGAAGTGTGTAAAACAGATAAGGGTAAAAAGGGTAAGAAAATACATATAAATGGGTAAGATAATTATACTATAATGTATTTTTAACAAGTAGAACCATAACGTATATATAAACGGATCATAGATTTATACCCATCAACAACCCTAATCTCACGTCTCAAGATGTTGATAGGAAGGTTGCATGGAAAAAACAACCAATCGGCATTATTGCCTAAACAAACATATCTAAATTAACTTAAGTCACAATGTAGACGTACGCAATAAATTAACCTCCATGCATACCTTTTTTAACCAAAATCTACACCTAAACGAGCCTCTATAAAACCTGGCCACAAACATCACCTTCAAATCTCACTCACAATTCACCATCTTAACTCTTCTAAACCTACACACCTCAAAATTAAACCCTCAGTGCTAATTCGAAATATGGGAAGACCACCTAGTTGTGATGAAGGTCTTACAAAGGGGCATTGGTTGCCTGAGGAAGACAATAAGCTCTTGAGCTTCATGGAAAAGAATGGCCATGTCAATTGGAAGGCTTTGCCAAAGCTCGCTGGACTTAACCGGTGTAGCAAGAGTTGTCGTCTACGGTGGACTAACTACTTACGCCCTAACATCAAAAGAGGGTCTTTTTCCGAGGAAGAGGAGCAACAGATCATCAAACTCCACTCTTGCCTCGGAAATAAGTAAGTATATATATATATATATATATTGAAGTATGAATATCCAACTCAGACATAATTAATGATATTGCATGCTCTAAGTTTTAACTAATATTAATTGAGTGATATAGACTTATAAGCTGTTGTGATTATGACATTAATATGATTATGTTTTATTAATTACTTGGTAGGTGGTCTGCAATTGCCTCACGTCTTCCAGGAAGAACAGACAATGAGATTAAGAACTACTGGAACACACACCTAAGAAAGAAGCTCCTCCGTCTAGGGATCGATCCTGTGACTCACGAACCCCGACGTGACCTTGCATTACTAGCAACCATCCCTGCTCTCATGACATCATTTTCTCCGTCGACGATCAATCCATTCTATCTTCAGTCAAGTGCACAAGAATTGGCCAAAATTCACTTACTTCAAACCCTAATCCAAATATTATCACCACCAGACTCTACTCATCAAAATGTTTCATCCATGACAAATACAACAACAACAACCAATTGCAATTTGTTTGGACCAAACAATGATCACTATAACTCCATACCTCTCATGTTTCATCATGATCGAAACTCAAATATTGAGATTGCAATACCGACTACCATCGGCCCTCATGAGTCACTTCCTTATGAACCATTGACCGTCTCGTTCGATCCCAACTATAATCAAAGTCCAATAGTTTCATCAGCATCATCGTCTGAGAACTATAATTATGTCGCGAACGCCAATCGTGTTGAGGACCTACAATCTTGGTTCATAGGACCACCAAGCTCATCGTCTGGTTTCGAGTTTGGCGATATTAATTGGTAGAATGTTTTGTTGACTAATATTGATGCTTCATATTCTATGAACCCGTCGCCATAAGTTTTGTCGGTCCCTAGCTAGAAGGTAATCACCGATCCAATATTCGTCCAACAACGACAAATACACAGTCTTTGCCGACGGAGGAAGTAGCTTTTATTTTGAATGAGCTTATGTGATGGATTACTTTGTTGATAGGTGTGTTTCAATGTATTAGTTTGTCGTAAAAGTTTGTATAATTTCGAATGAAGTATGGATAATTTATTAAGCTTAGTTATTTGTTTGATCTTCCTTCCAATGGAAGAGATCATTGGATGAATCTGTTGTATCATATAATGTTGTTTAGTTATCCAAAAACACAACAACAAAGCCACAAAAGTATAGTAACTGACTAACACTTATTAATGAAGTGGAAGAAAAAGAAACTGTGTGATGAGCTAACCATGCAACTAACTGAATCGCTTGCTTTTAATTCTTTTATTTTTAGTCCAGTGAACTTATAAATATGCCCACTTTTCAGGTGCAATCAGTAAAAGGTAGTACTAAAATAGCAAGTTAATGACAATTTTGGGTTAATTAAGTGTTTGGTGCACATCTTGAACCAATTAATTTGACTTTCCTTTAAGTTTCTCATCTTCTAATCGATAATGATTTACGTTGTAGCTACTGTGATAAATTCCATGACCCAGGGTAATGGAGTTTTGAATAGATTAGCAGGTTTGATTTTCGTGAAGTTAAGGATTTAATAATTTAACCACGGAACCACCCAATTCACTCTTTCTTTACACCAAAAGAAGCAAATTGTAAATTACACTTTAATAGTGATTATGACAGCATACACTTTATTTTTCTAAAACTAAAAATAACACGATAACAATCGACCTGGCCTAGAAATATAAAGAAACGAAATGTACTATATTATGTTAACGAGTTTCAAACACCTCACGTAGGGTTGAGGTTTTGGAAATGGCTCTTTGAGCACACCAAGGGACAAACTCTCTTGTATAAATAAAGGGAAACCACCACAAAGTTGGAAGCTGCAACACAATGGGAAGAGGATCAGAAAGAAGAAGACGATGTTCTCAACCATGTAAGAATAACCATGGTTAATTATGTTCTAATTATAATGTTGTATAATACAAGTTACCAAACTTTTTTTTTGGCAACCAAGAAAAAAAGTTGTTGAACGCTCTAGTGCCACTTCAGGAATCTAAAACCTCAGGACATAACAGCATTCAATCGATGTGGCTGAAGATAAGTCAAGGTCGAGGATCGAATCCCCTCTAGACCAACTCCCTGTGCCCAAGTGAGCAGGTCATATAATTAACCATGATGATTATATTTCTCTTCATTTCTCTCCTTAAAATTATAACCAAATAATAGACTCCACTCTCTCCTCATTTCTCTTTTTTTCTCTCAATTTCTCTTCTATTTTAACACGACGTTAGTCTAAACACCATGTATAATGGTGATTAAAAAGACGTAATTACACAGTAAGGTAAGGTTACTATTAAGACTGTGAGATCAGGTATGAAGGGAAAATATGTAAGAACTTAGAAGCAATAAGCATTGGGGACCAACAATATTGAATGAACAATTACATATGACAAGTTTGACAACCAGTGATTTGTATTGTTATGACAAACTTAGAAGGGTTGACATGTTAGAGCACAATTAACAGGGTTGTGGGATGACACTACTACAGAAAAGGGAATATTCGTCTAATGTTGTCTAATCTAATGCGTGCTTTCTAATGAATGATGAGTGAAAGATAGTACGTACCTTACGCCAGCAATCTACGACAGAAAGCGTAAATAATAGAAAATACAATGCATGCAAATCCTATATGATGAATGACTTAACAAATATTGTCTAATCTTTTGCTTTGGGTTATTAAAGGCCAAGTTGTTTAAGGGGGGCAATGAGTTATTATCATAATATTAAAAATTCAATAAATTAAGGCAATAAACATTTAAAATATTAAAATCAAGTATTAAAACTAATTACATGAATTGACAGAAAAACATTTGAAACACAAACTATCATGTTATTAATAATAATTGGGAATAAAATTTTATTGAAATTTTGGCAGAACCTCCACTTAAAATTTAATATGTAAAATTCTTCAAATCCTGAAATCAACAAGAAAATCCTAATATCTAGGTATCTAATCACATTCACATCTAGTTATCCACTTAAATTTTATTCAAATCCTAATATCTAGTTATCTAATCACATTCACATTATGTATTTCTCTACTCAATCCAAACCAAATTCTTAACATAATCCAAACCAAATCAATCCAATGAAAACAAAGTTTGGTTAAATCATCCAACCAACCCAACTCAATCCAAACTAAATCAATTCAATGAATATGTTTATCAAATATCAACACATAACACACATGCAAAAAAACTCCGAGAAGAAGTTGTTTATCACGTCTACATGTCAAGAGTGTACATCCACATTGAATCGATATCTAACCAATATTTGCACTAACCCTAATTTGGCGTTGGATTCTTGGTCTAAACTAATCCTAAATTAAGAATCTAAAATTTAGGACGAACCAGAGGAGGGAAAAGTTGTATTGCCGGAGAAGCTCTTTGTGTTTCCCGAAGACGTCGCGGAGGAGACGGAGCTACATGCGGAGGAGGCTAAGTTAGAGAGAATATGTGGAGAAAGATGAACTTAAAACAAGAAAAAACGAACTTAAAACCTACATGTGGAGAGAGACGGAGGAAGACGAAGGAAGAAGGAGAAGAGGGCCGGAGAAGTGGAGGAGCGCTTGGGAGCTCGCTGCGGTGCCGGAGACGGTGCGGATCGGTCGGAGGATGGTCGCGGAGGAGAGTTCGGTCGCGGGACGGCTAGGGTTTGGGTGGGTTTCGACTGAAAAGAATGAAAGAAAACGCGTCTGTCCGATTTCTTTAAGACCTATATACGTCGGATGTTACATAACACCGACGTCTATACCTCGACGTCTATGTGGATAGACTATAGACGTCGGTCTTAAATTACGTCCGACGTCTATAGGCCGACGTCTATACCCTATAGACGTCGGATTCACAAGGTACTAAAACACCGACGTCTAAAGGTCGACGTCTATAAACTATAGACGTCGGCTAAACGTGTTATTTCAAAACCCGACGTCTATAGTGTCACATAGACGTCGTCTTCCATTTCAGCCGACGTCTATGCTGTCCTCTCCACAATAGACGTCGGCCGTTACAACGGCCGACGTCTATTGGGCGACGAGTAAAGCCAATTCTGCACTAGTGTGACCCACGCCCCCCAACCCGGTCGACCGGGGGTCACGACCAGGATTGGGGTCGACCAGCTCGATCCTGGTCGCCAACAAGAATGTGCCACGCGGTGTGTCCTGTTGGTTTAATTTAATTTTTTAATTATTTTTTGTTTTAATTTTTTTGGTTGTGTACATAATATCGTTTAAATGATTTGAGGGTATTATTTTATAAATATTTAGGTATTTATTATTTTGTAAATAGTTGAATGTTTATATTGAAAATAGGAAGACACAACCCTTAAATTGAAATAAAAGTACATTAAAATGCTTAAATTACAATTAAACTACATTAGCACGCTTAAATTGAAAATAAACTACACAACAACGCTTAAATTGAAATTAAACTACATCAGCTCCTTACAGATATTGGTTAACTGTACTTCGTCATCCTCAATCAGCAAACCCAACTTTTTAAGCTTCAAAAGTTGTAGGTATATTTGATACTTTAAATCTTTACAGCTCTTCTCGTCTCTTTTTTTTTGGTTCTTTATATGCAATCTTTTTATCTTTTACCGTCGTGTGGTAAGCAAGATGAGCAACCATGTCCGTAGCCTCCACTTCAGATATTCTGCTACCGTTTTACCTTTCCTTTTGGGTTCTTTTATACTCGTAGGACGGGGTTGAGGAGGTGGCATAAATTCAGGGATTGTCAAAGAAAAAGTAGGAGGCAAACTTTCATATAGTTCCTCTTCAATGGCTCCGTACGACTCCGTTTATTGGAGACGGACCCGGAGGAATGTCTGGTTGGAGTATTTTCCCCTCGCAAGTGAGATTTGCTTGTGTACTGACTTGGAGGGTTCTGAGTGAGTACGGAGAGCATAGAAATCCACTTCGGGTATTGTTTCAGCACTCTCCACGCGTGGGTGTACAGAAAGGCGGTGTTGTAAGTACGCTCGTAAATCACATGAGCTTGTTTAATGACATCATCCTCGTTCTGCCCACTTCTCATTCGTCGTGTCGCTTCATCAAAGATTCCAGCCCACTTGACCGTTGCTGAATTTATTCTCCTCCAATGACCTTTGATGGAGTTTGTATTTCTAGCGGTGAATTGGTCATTAGTCAAGCGCGCTTCGTCGTACATATTTTTAACTTTTCTCCAAAAAGTTGAGCTCGCTGGTTTGTCCCCACCACCGCATCGCAACTGATGGACATGTAGGAAAAAAAACAAGGGTCTCGTCCTCCGGGTATGACCAACCCTTCTTGGCCTTCAAGGGGTTGGTCGTATGTTCGGTGGCCCTTGAGACAGGTCAATGGGACAAGGGTCTACCTCATCATGAGTCCCGTTGCTACTGGAGTCACTACTCAGCAACTGGGAATACATCTAGAATGGGTTTAGTATGTGATATGATTGGGAGCTACCTCCATAGTTGAGGATTTTGCGACGGTGGATGTTGAGAAAATGGTTGGTAGCTACTCCCGTAATGAGGGTGTTGTAATGAGGGTGTTGCAGTGGTGGTTGTTGGGAGCTACCCCCATAATGAGGGTGTTGTAGTGGTGGTTGTTGGGAGCTACCCCCGTAATGAGGGTGTTGAGGTGGTGGAGGTTGGTAGCTACCCCCGTAATGAGGGTTTTGAGAGGGTGGATGTTGAGAGTTACTGTCGTAGTAAAGATTTTGAGAGGGTGGAGGTTGGGAGCAAAACATAACTGCAACTCTACGGATGTTAGCTTATGGCGTAACAACTGATAACGTGGACGAGTACCTACGGATGAGCGAGGGAATGGCAAGAAAGTCTCTCCAAAAATTTGTAGGAGTCATAGTCAATTTTCACAAGGAATATCCGAGAAGACCCACATCAGAGGACTTGGCAAGGCTACTACGTGTTGGTGAGGAACGAAGCTTTCTGGGAATGTTGGGGAACATCGACTGTATGCATTGGAAATGGAAAAATTGTTCGGCTGCTTGGAAAGGACAATACCAAGGACGAAGAGGAAAACCCATTGTTATCTTAGAGGCCGTAGCATCCTACGACCTCTGGATATAGCATTCCTTCTTCAGTATTCCAAGGTCTTGTAACGACCTGAATGTCCTTCAACGGTCTCCTATTTTTAATGGCGTGTTAGAAGGACGCGCACCTACCGTCCAGTACTTCAATCTAACCCGATACCCCAATCTCCTAAGGACAAGTTATTTGCACGATGCCAGGAAGGAACGGGTAAAGACATAGAACGCGCATTTGGAGTGCTGCAGGCATGATGGGCAATCATAAAAGCTTCCTCTCTTGCCTGGAACGTTGACCTCCTCAACGATTATCACTTCATGCATCATAATGCACAACATGATAATAGAGGACGAAAGAGATTCGTATTCCAGTATTCATGATACAACAGAGTTTGAGCATGACATCCAGCCCAACTTAAGTGGCACATCAACTCCGGGTTCGAATCGATTCTCTACCGGTCGTGTTGTGGACATTAATACGTACATAGACATCAGAGACCGCATTCGTGAAAGAAGCATGCATCTTGCTCTCAGATCCAACTTGATCGACCACATATGGCAACGATTCGGAGGAAACAAAAATTAATTTTATTAGTATGCATTTTTATTTTAATGAAATTTATATAATGTAATCTTTTGTTGTATTGTGCTACATACAATCGTTTAAATAAATATGTATTTTTAATAATAATAATTTGCTAATTAATATATATATTGTTTGAATTATTAATGGTTTGGGTAAATATAATTGATTTTGGAATAAAATAAAAAGTAGTAAAAATAAAAATGATGTGATTGAGAGAGATAAGTTGCGATTAAAAATGAATAGTGTTGGAAAAAGAGAAAAAATAAGTTGACGAGAGAAAAAGTTAATGTGGATAAGAAATAAAATTGACGTGGAAAAAAAAACTTATGACCGAGTTGCCATATTACGGATGGTCTTAGAACATTTTATTTCTGGATCGTACGTCACGATGAGCCCACATATCCAAGTTGCTTGATATAGATGTGCTAATCAAATGTTTTGGGTGGAAACAAGGTATTATATCTAATTTCATCACTTCTCCGTTATCATCTGAAAGCATCCAAAAGAATAATTTAAGTTTCGTAATGGCATGGAACACGCTAACGGATATTGTCGGGCGTTTACATTTCACGACACAACACGAGATATAATCCGTGTTTTGTACTGTACTGTGATCGTCATGTGGAAGTTCAACTCTCAAACACAAACCCTCCAAAGTAGTACATCTAACAAATAATACCAAAATGACAATAAGAACCATAAAGAAGCCTATTAACATGCAATCATAAAAGCCTATAAGTAATTAGGAGAATAAGTATGATGATGCTTAACAAATATCATGCAGTATTAATATGACATTACTAAGCAGGAAAATTCTCTATAGGTAGTTTGTGTGGAACAAAGGCTATTATATATCAAATTAAAGAAAAATAAATAGTATACTGTCATCAGCAATCAGCACTGAATCATCTATTTCGTTGGTGAATTATTTTATACGGACCAAAGAAATGCACCTGGACTAAGTGCATGATGTTAATTATTGCTGATTAGTTAGTGGCCATATTATGAAAGTCTAAGCTTGAATATTTAATCAATGTTCAACCACATCAGCTCTAGAAATAAACAACTTGTTCTCCAAAAAGGTATCTTGTGAAGTGTTGAGTGTCCATAACCAGAAATTGGGGAACCTGTGATGGTTCATGGCTGTTACTAACAGCAAAGATTGCCTACACCATCTAATCTAAATAAATAGGAAATAAGGACTAGATTGGCTTTTAAAATATATAAAGGCGACTCCAAACTGAAAGGGGCACATACTTGGGACAATAATAGTCTAAGTCTTTGAATAAAGGTTACACTACAGAGTGACATAATCACACACCATCAAAGACTTCATGCACAAGCATAAAATAAAGAGCATGCTATGCTTTCCAAGTAGGATTTGTTGTGCAACAGAATAAAGAGAGATTTTAAATGATCAGAGAAACATTAAAATAAAATGATGGCAAGTAAGATAGTTTATAGGGATAATTTCAAAAAAATAGAGTATGAGCTTTTCGAAATTACCTCCAGAAGGAACGGAGCAAGGTATACGATGACAAGAAGAGTACTACAAGGATCGGCACAAATTTTAAAATTCCACCAACTGGAACTGCCTTTCTTGATAGAAAACATAGTTGGGATCATGTTGATGATTGAGTTCTTACATGGATTTTCATATAAATAAAAGTTAAATATATATATCTAAACAAAGGCTAATGGTAGCGACCAGCAGCATCCTTGACTTTGTACATGCTAAAATATCCACAGAGATTGTACATGACAGAATTTTCAGTGTTACTAGGTTTTGCTGCCATTCAGTATGCCAGATTCATTTCTTGCCGCTTTTATGAGGCTTCAATGGAAACCCAGCTGAGCACAAAGCAAGGGAACACTTTCAAAATATCATCTTGTGAATATCAATATTTCTATATCTACATTCATAGATGAAAAGGAAGTACTAATTCTGTATTCCCAATACAATACATCCAAATATCAGGACATCAAAGAAGCAAGTACATTTTTTATTTGCTTTCTATTTGTTCTGGAACACCCAAATTGTTGCTGATTTAGAAGTTAGAACTGCAGATTTGTTGAACTTCCATGAAGTCAACCTGGGAAAATGTTTTTAGCAACTTTAAGTTCATTAGAACAACCTCTGTTCAGTCAAATGCACTCATGCCCTCGACATGAAGCCCAATAATGTATCCCGTGAAGATACCTTTGGATGGGTATTCAATTAAATATTGGACAGTAAGAAACTGAACTACCTAACTAACCAATTATCAAGGTAATTATACCTTTAAAGTGAAAATATTATAAGCATGTATTGCACTTACTGTTAAGCAAATTTATTTGCACTCACCATTAACTACTTGTTACTTATATACGCTTAAAAATTGCATTTGTTAATATGATAATGTGTAGTTTCTTTCGAAGAAGAAGAACATAATGTGTAGTTGTAAGCAATAGATATAATGAAATTGAATGTTTATCAGCTTATGTCATGTTTTATACGTTTTCCTGTTCTATGAAGTCTTAATTCATTTCAACTATTCCTTTACAATGCATTTCTAGGCTCTCTTTGGGTTCCCATTACTGCTTTGGCCAGCATTATAGTGGGTGCATGATATTACTTAACTTTTTTGAGCAGTGATTTCTTTTGATATTCAAATGTATGCCACAAGTCTACATGTAAAATTGATACAAGGGTTGCTATACTTACTAGCTACTGAAATCCACATGCTGATAACAACGGGTTTTTTCTCAAACAACTGATGTAGTCCACTAATTGCTTCTACATCATAAGAACACGATATTCAAGTAATGATAAACTGTGACCTTATGGTCCTTACCAGGACGAGAAATGAGATGCATTTGGGAGCGAGGACCTGCAAACATCCAACTATCTTCATCCAATGATTTCACCTCTTTATCAAGCGCAGCCATTAGTTCTTCTTTCAAAACTACATCATTGCTATCAAAAGTTAGAGAAAAGTACAAGCAAGTCTAAGAGTTTGAAAACTGCCCAACAAACAGTTTCTGGATTAGTGATCTTTTCACTGTAATGTATTCAAGCTCTTTCCTTTGATGGTATAGAACCATAAAAGTTACAAAAAAGAAGTCATTGTTGTTCTGATAGAAATTTGTCCATTTTGCCGTGTCAAAGATTAAATTGTTTTTTTGACATTTGAATCATCGTGGACTATATCAAATAACTGTCTAAACTATCTGCATTTCTTATATATCGTAAAATCGCAGGGTCAGTTGCATTCCAAATCATTGAGTTAATTGGAAACAACCTCTTTGTTTTTACAGTGGTATGGTTGTGTACACCCGACCCCTCTTACCTCGCTCAAGCTGGAGCATTTTTTGAGGCACTGGGGTAATGTTGATGTTGTTTTGATAGAAATATTGTGCCTAATCAACTTGCCATCCCTAAATTACTAAGACACTTCACTTTCTATCCAACATTCAACCAAAAAAGAAAACAATTTGACATGTTTAGTTACCAAAATAAGGTCATGTTTGGTTGTCCATAATCAAGGGATTACATTCCACTATTTGGTTGATTACATTCCCATGAAGGTAATTGGATTACCTCATTAGAAGTACAAATCCAATTACAATGTAATCAACTTGTTTCAAATTCACTCAAAGCTTGTCTGATGGATTAATGTTGACCACGACCATGTTGAATGCCTGCAGCAACTCTGACAATCTTACCATAAATTTACTAGAACTAGTTAGTTACTAAATTACATTTATAATTTATACATTGCAGTCCATGTGATGAATTCCAATGCCACCAAGCAATGCAATCCAATTACGGCGAACGAAACACGACCTAAAAGAGTTCTCGAAATTAAGAGGACATTTGGAAGTGTAACACTCTCTACCCCTAAATCACCAAACACTTGGCTTTCTACCTCAAGTTTACCTCAACATACAAACTTTTTCTACCAACCAAAACTCTTCACTTTCTATCCAACAAGTCCAGTTACAAAAATTCAAGAGAATTTCTCGAAATCGAATACTTAAAATTGCAACACTCGATAACCCTAAATCACCCAAACACCTAACTATTTCACTTCAAAATACAAACTTTTTTTTCTGCCAAAACACTCACATTTACATAAAAACAGGAACTTTTTTAGAAATCGGAAAAGAACTAAAATTGGAGATGAATATGAGTTACCGGCGAGGGCTTCGTCCTTCCGATCCTGGGCGGAGATAAGGTCAGTGGGGATGTGGAGGAACGAGGAGGAGGAAGAGGACTCATCGGGGAAGGTGGTGGTACCGTTTCCCCCGGCGCCGGCGCTGGTGGCCGACGCCGACGATCTCGCCGGCGAACTCATATTCATCGATGTGGTGGAACCTTATGCTTCGCTAAATGTAAAAATATATAATTTTGTTGGTAAATTACAATTGTCCCTCTTAAATGTGGTCGAGTAACACTTCAACGGTTCAACCTATTTAACTTTAAATCATTAAAAGTTTGGACTATTCGTCGTCGGAAAATTACTTAAATCGCCCCCAAAAATGACTTTTTTGCCCTTAACAAATCAATTAATACACATTTCGTCTCGTGTCTTTAAATAAGGTGTTAGACTCAGTTTTACTCACATTCCCAGTACCAACACCACGAAAATGTCTAGCGAAGCACCTGGATCCAGCTAAGCCGAGTGGAGGCGTCTGGCTAACACACTTACACCTAGGTGGACGCGTTTTAGTCAGACGCCTCCACCAATGTGTAGGCGTCTTAGCCAAACGCCCGTTTTTGTTTTAATTTTTTTTAATTTTCTGTTAAATTAATTTTTTTCAGGTTCCATTGCAAGATTTTGGTGGTGATGGAGTAGATTACAGTGAACTTTTTGACAGTAAAAAAATATTTACAACAATCGATGAAGCTTGTAAATGGACGAAACAAGTTGCAATAGGAGCCAATTTTTTTTTGTTATAATCATACAAAACAAAAGCAGATAATCAGATGGATTGTTACCTGAGATGTAATCGCAGACGTGAAATGAGTTCTCATGATACGAGTATTGCACTGCGAAAGAATACAAAAAGAAAAGGTTGCGGTTGTCGGTTTTTAGTAAAAGTGGTGGAGCGACGAGATCGTGATGGATGAGTCATTGTTTCTAGTAGCACATATGGGCAGCACAACCATGCACTTGCAGTTTATTCAGAGGGTCACCGACAGGTCAGCGGACTTAGTGCTGGGGCAAAGCAAATTGTTCGTGATATGACAAAGGCACAAACAAGATCACGTAACATTTTGTTGGCGGTAAAGGAGAAATTCCCGGACGATTATCCTAATCAAAGACACATTTATAACTTCAAAGAGTACATGAGGAGGACGAAATCTGAAGACAAGAATCCCACGCAGCAGTTTCTCAGGGAGGCAGTGCAGCATAAGTATTTGCATTGGATTGTGGCAGATGAAGAAACTAATGTCCTCACTCACGCGTTTTTGGCACATCCGACTTCAGTTCAGTTATTGCGTACATACTCATTCGTAATCTGCATGGATTCAACGTATAAGACGAACAAGTACAAGATGCCTTTGTTTGAGATGGTTGGGGTTACTCCAACAAACATGAATTTCCTCGTCGGATATGCGATTTTGCAGGATGAGACCGAGTCTAGTTACCGGTGGGTGTTGGAGAGGTTGCGAGATCTGTTATTGGATATTGTTACCCCGACTGCAATAATAACGGACCGGGAGATGAGTCTGATGCGACCAGTGGCAGAGGTTTTTCTTGAGTCTGCTCATTTACTATGCACCTGGAATATCAACAAAGACGTGTACAACTATGCATACCACATTTTCGGCAAGGACAAGCAGTCTGCAGAGATTTTCAGGCGTGGAAAGTGGAGGAAAGTCATGTTTTCTGATTCACAGACGGATTATGATAGAGCAGTCCGTAATCTGAAGGATTCTTACAGTTCCTGGCCAATGCTGACGAAGTATGTGGAAGACACGTGGTTGGTGCATAAGGAAACATTCGTGTTGATATGGACGAATCAAGTTTTTCATTTCGGCAACACTACGAACTGCATGGTGAAAATTGCACATTTGGCACTGAAAGAGTGGATCACTACATCAACTGCCGCTCTTGACACTCTTTTGACCGTGTGAACTCGACTATTGAAATGCAGCTGACGAATATTCAGAACTTTCTTGAAGATTCGAGACGTCAAATTGTGACAAACTACATAGGTCCTTTGTTTCAGCATATAAATGGCCGAGTTTTGCATTACTGATTGTCGTTATTGAATCAGGAGTTGAAGAGAATGCAAGACTTAAGTGATGAAGTTGAATATCGTTGCGGGTGTGCTTTACTAACATCACATGGGATTCCTTGTGCATGTACCATGTACGAGTGTTTTGCGTCAGGTGATGGAATTTATTTAGAGCAGATTCATCCATTCTGGAAAACACTTATAATTGGAGAAGGAGTCCAGATGTCAGAGTTTATGGATCAGTCAACACAAGACGTCGAGCATTTTCGGAAGCTCGTTGATGAGATTTCGGAGAGTGACCCTGCAGTAATTCGTAGTGCCTCTCGTATTTTATACGAACAGTTACACCCCGATCAGTCGAACTATGGAGAACCCGCAAAAAATACTAAGGTACGAGGTCAACCTAGGGGAAAGTCGACACGTCGGGACCCGAGTACCTTCGAGTATGCTGAGCGAGGTCGTGGTCGGTCTGGCAGTAGTGGGAGCAGGGGTCGTGGTCGGTCTTCCAATTTGTCTCGATCGTCCGTGAACACGGGCACATGATCTTCTGGTATGGCGATATCTTTGTTGTTAATATATATCAGTAATCTAGATGAGGTTGAATATATTATCTCCTAATTTTGTTGTTTTAATGAATTGTTATTTATCTATCTTACAGTGTCCGGACGGATTGACGTAGACAACTTCCCATATGTTGATAGACTGTTAGGAATCATTTTACCATTTCTGGAAAGGTGGAATGACGTACGTGCTGATGGCAACTGTGGATTTCGATGTGTTGTCGATGTCTTCCATGGTGGTCAAGACAACTGGTCGTACGCCCGTCGTGCGATTTCTAATGAGATATGTGCACATCCTATTTATGAGAGTGTCTATTTCGGCAATGTGGTAGAGGCTCGTCAACGAATTGATTGGGGTGGGGGAGCTTGTGGCGAGAATCATTATATGGAGGTTTGGGCCGACTTGTTTCCTATTGCTAATTTTTATAAGTGTGCGGTCATGTATTTCGCAATGGAAACAGATGGTTCGTTGTTCCCGTGTTTTACTGTGTTACCTTGGGAGAATTCGTCTGCCATGACGAGGCCTGTCAGAGAGTTGGTCATTGCTCATTTAGGGAGTTACAAACATTTTATTCGTTTGGAATTAACTGATAATTTCCCAGTACCTCCTATAGCAACCTTATGGTATCAAATGCGAGATGAGAGTGTTGTTGGATGGGAGGATCAGTACGAAAGTAGGATAGAGTATTGGAACCGGTTACATAGTACATTTTGATTGTAATTTGTAATGCATTTATAATGTATAATATATCGTGTATTTGTACTTATATCGTGTTGTTCTTTTATCATATTTTAAATTTAAGTATTATTTGATATCTAAAGAAATAAGTTGAAGATATTTTCGTGACAAATAAATTTTAAAAATACGATAGTCAAAGAAATATGTAGAAAATATGTTCGTAAGAAATAAATAATAAGAGTACACAAATAAGCATAAGCAAATACCAACAAATGTAGTAACAGTGCAAAATATAACAAAACGATAGTAAAAGCAAGTCAACTACAGCTCAACATCCGAATCATGGTCCGAAATGCCCAACTGGCTGTTAATTCCAATCCTCGATGAGGCGATCCCAATCTGTATATCAAGTCTCGTATCCTCAGTCGGCATCCTGTCTCTCTGTAGCAAGAACGACTACATACACCGTATCACCCTACTTATCCACTGTATGTAAAATAAAAATTAGCATACATTAACAATAATAACAAAATATACATTACAATTACAAATAAAATTAGATAAACTTACCGCATCGGTACATGTCCTATTCAGTGGTCTCTCCGGACTCGGAATGATACCGCGTACGAAAAGTGGATGTGAGCACCTATCGAACTACTGCAAATAATTTGCATCACAAGTGGAGGGATCGCGGCTACGACTCATATCGTCCAGGTGAAGTCGTCCTACTCTCGGAAATGTCCTCCAAACCGATTCCGCGAACAAAACGCTATGCCTGACGTCGTACGTCGTCGCAGTCGCAGACCGTACTGCATGCTCGGGCGTCGGAATGTCAACCAGGATCACCTGAACGTAACCTAACTGACGTAACACGCGATCAGGTAAATAAGGCTTTGTGATATCCCTATAACGAATAACGCCCATAAATGTAGTCCTCGGCACAGCTACAGCAGGCTCGGGACCATACGGCAACCACTTCACCTAAACGTTTATACGTTAATAATAATAAAGTTAAAATTTAAATAAAGGTTAATGATATATACATTATATACATGCGATGCAGTCATCTGATCTAGTCGTCTACGAATAGAAAGAAGTCGACCCTCGCTCTTATCCTCGACCTGGACATCCCACAAACGCGAACGAGGATGACCACGCTCAATAATCTTCCGTTCCCGATGTGTGCGAAAAGTAGGAAAATACTCATAAATCCAAGCCTGCAGCAGGGTGAGACAACACGTAATCTCAGAACAATCAGCACGACTCGATATACCCAGTTGGCGATACAGATATGCCAACGTCGCGGACCCCCACGAGTACTGACCAATGGTATCTGGCTCCCTCGCCTCCAGTAGGTCGCGTGGTCTGACTCTGGAACCGCTCTTGTCGACAAACAAGACGCAGCCTAGCAGTAAGAAGAGGTAAGCAGTCATCTGCGTATCCTCAGTCCGTGGCGGTCGCCCTCGTCTGCAACACTCGTCCACAACATCGATACTAACACCACCGCCACTCCAAAACGAGCTATCCCGCCCAAGACCCTCCAGGCTGACACCCAGCAACTTAGATACATATAACTTCAGCTCAGATGTCGGCACCTGCACACTGATCATAGGACTCTCAACAAGAATGTGCAGAATTTGAAAGACGTCATGCAACATGATCGTCATCTCTCCGAACGGCAAGTGGAAAGTGTTGGTGTCAGGCTGTCGCTGCTCCACGAAAGCCGAAATCAACGGCATGTCGATGCAGGAAAACATGTTGTACGGCAAGTGACCCAATCCACTGTTACTGACGGTCGTCGTCATATCATCAGTCATCACTGAACGCCATGCCTGCAATGTCGTACATGCTCTGTGCTGATTATGGCACTTCAAGACCTTCCGATCCTCGCCATCCCAGATGCGTCTGGCGATGTGGCCTCCGAAACTAGGAATGATGTTGTCATCTAGAGGACCACCGGACATAATATCTGTGACGATCCAAGAGTCGTCCTCACTCCTCTTCTTCTTCTGAGCTCGGACGTCTGCCGTGCACGAACTCGAATCACCGGTCACAAACCGGTCACCTCGATCCTTCCTAATGACCCACTCAGCCAAAAGACCACAATGTCGCCCCCGTCCTCGACCAGAGTGATGTATCACCTCCTCTTGTGGCCCCAAGTCATACCAGCCCCCATCGTCACTCTCGTCGTGACTCCTCAACTCATCTGAATCATCCTCGTCGTCGAAAGAATCCCCAGCTGTCTGACGACGACGTAACAAATCTCTCTCTCCTAACTGAAGCAGAAATACCACGTGTACGTGGATGGCGAGGACCTGACTCGTCTGCTACACTACGTACCGCGCGTAAGGGAATTGATTTCCTTTTTCCTCCACGGTAACCCGATGACTATTAATTCAATTTTAAAAATAAAATTTTATTAATGGATTTACTAAAAGAATTAAACTAATTATTAACTTAATAATCGATTTATTTAGCAATTATCACAATTAATCAAAAATCCTTTACTAAAATCGTACACAACTAATTATTAACATAATAATCAATTTTATTTAGTGATTATCACAACTTTTAATCAATAATTCGTCTCCCGCGGACGCCCAACCCAATTTTTTTTTTAAATTTAATTAAAATAAATAGGTCAGTTTACCAGATGTGAGTAGTCCGGGGCGTCCGCTGGTTCTTTTCCTGGCCTCCTAGACATTATATCTGGTGAATAGAAGAGTTATATGAAGAGAAAGTTGTGTTAAAAGAGTGAAATGTAGAGTTATATAAGTAGAAAGGGTAGAGGGGCAAAATGGTAATCTGTTGGGGGCGCTTTAAGTAGTTTTACGGCGACACGAATATCAGTTCAGTAAAACTTTGATCATCTTTATCATAAAAATGTTGTTTTCAATATATTTGTCATCTTTTCTCAAATTATTTTGTATTGTTTGCTAAACATACTTCTTTTGTGTCTTATTGAAAAATTTGAATCAAATTGGATATCAATTTTTTAATCAAATTTGAGATGGATTGATTAAAAATCCGACCTAAATTCGACATTCAATTTCATTGGAACTTTACTGTAAAGATAGATTAGAAACATATTTACCAAATAATACAAAGCTAATGGAAAAAATAATAATTGAAAAATAATAATTTTTTGATAAAAAAATCAATGTGTCTTACAAATCAAAATTTAAAATGTGTGAGCGTGACAATTCAAAATTGAAGATGACAAAGTGTTACTCGATTGGTTGAAGGTGATAAATTGTAATTTACTATAATTGTTTAGGTAATTTTTTGTTTGCAGGCTACTGTAAAGTAATTTTAATTGCTTGACATCAGTTTTGGATTATTAATATTTGTGCCAACACTAAGTTGTAAGTTGTAACCTGAAAGATATGCAAGAGGATAATTTATTAGAATTGTAAGATGATCAAATACTTTGGAATAAATTGAAGAAGCAAATGAAACTCTTCCTCATTTGAAGGAATTTATTTATAGTAGGAAGTATGAATTACATTTAATTGTTTTACAATATGGGACTAATATTATCCAATTACATAACTTGGAAGACAAAAATACAATAGTGTTAATCAAGCTTTGTCCTAATACAATGTATGACTATATGGGCTTGGGGCTGGACCACATGAGTGGGTTCTAGGACTCTTGTGGTCTAACATTCCCCCACAAGTGAAGATGAGAGGGGCCCAGAATGAGCTTGGATCGAAGATAGTTAAATCGACGAGCGGAGAGTGGTTTGGTGAGGAGATCGGCCAATTGGTCTTAGGTGAACACAAACTGAACATCGAGTTGTTTGGTCACAACTCATTCACGAACAAAATGAAAATCAATTTCTGCATGTTTGGTGCATGCATGTAGATTGGGATTGGATGCCAGATAAGTTGTGTTGAGATTGTCACACCAAAGAACAAGAATTGATTTTGGAATACCTAGTTCGGTTATTAAATTCTGGAACCAAATTAGTTCCATGGTGGCATGAGACCCCCCCATTTCTACTTCCATGCTTGATTTGGCAACTATAGGTTGCTTTCTTGTTTTCCAAGAGCCCAGCATTTGACGGTTCACGATTGTTACTTTTGACAACAATATTTGCGGTGGCATCACTGATGATGTTCCAATCGATTCAAACCTAATCTCATGAGTAAGTAACATACTGTGAAGGTCAACTACAGAAAGATCATCAAAACGAGTAGTAACAGAGGTTACAATTGTGTCTTATTCAGAACCAAGACCAAAGAGATATGTAACACAAGATCAATATTAGTCATCGGATTGGCAACCACAACAAGATTATCAGCGATAGACTTCATTTTTTTGAAGATAAGTAGTCATGGAAAGATCTACTTTCTTCGTAATTTGAAGTTGAAGGCGAAGTTGGATTATACACGAATGAGATTGGGAAGGAAAAAAAGTCCAATGTCGTCCACAGATATCGAGATGTATGACATCCAACAACATCACCAAGAACTTCCATGGTCAGAGAGGCAAGTAGTCATCCTAACAGAAGTTGGTCATGTTTTTTGCCAAAGTGAAAAGATTGGACAGGGATGAAATTCATCAAGAAACCCAAAGAGGTAATGACCTTTAACAATGGGGAGGATCTGAGATCTCCAGAGGAGATTGTTGACTCTGTCCAACACAAATTCTATAATTTAGTTCATACATGACCAGAAAATCTAAAAAGTCAGGTTCCCCTTCATCAACAACAAGAATAATTCTAGTTCTCCGGCCAAAGTTGAAGTTGAACTAACTTTTCTATCAACCAAAACCTTGGACGAGGACGCAGTCAAGTCAAGTGATCAGAATTAGAGTTTGAGGAGCAAAGGTTGGTTTAAGGAGAGTGCTAGGATAGTTTTCGTTTCGAGTGAAAGTAACTTCAGAAAATGGACAAGACGAGAGATGAAAATTAGACTTTAGTGGAGTTTCAATAAATTCTTGCTTGCAAAGATAAAAGTAGCACACCATTTATATAAGAATGGGTTTCTGTAACATGAAAATAAGTAAAAGGGAAAACAACGATTTAAGGAGACTGTCCTATAAGGACATCTCTGTGTATGAATGTCAACACATTAATTTAAATTTTATAATAAAAGTATAATAATTAGGAAATAACAACTAAATTGTTTTGTGGAGAATGACCTTTGGCTTGATTGAAGATGAAATGATCCATTAATTGAGCAAAAAAGAAAGAATCGTATCAAGGAGCATTGAATGGGATTTACGGTATCAAGGATTATCCGACGCAAATCCTCCATCCTCCAGCGGTGTACAAGTACTGTTGCAAAGGTCACAACACAACCATAATGACAAGGCTCATAAATACATTTTATATACTTAATTTGGTCACCCCGCTAAGAAGAAATTTTTTCAACCGCTATAGTTTGAAATTTTAACCCCATTCATATGTGTAAATTTGTAGTTCCAATTAAACCATCATATAACAGTACAATTATATATGCAGAACCAACTACACAAGCTATATTGAAAAATTGGAATCCACCATCTTCTACTGTGCATCAACAATCAAAGCTAGTCATGATCGAAGTAGTTGGCCACACCCCCACAATAACTTACATACATCCAAAACATCATAATTAATATACTTGTAGTCTACATTCAATGAGAAACAGAAGATACACATGACATCTCAGACGCAAACAACAACAACAACAAGAATCCAATCCAAATCATAAAGGTTACACACCACATCACACAAAGAAGTCAATTCCCGAACCAAAATCCTCTCTGGCTTCCTCAGGAATTAATAAATCATCAATAAAACCATCACTTGAAGGATATAATCTGGTGCGCTCTTGACTTCTCTAAATTGTCTTCTATGACCAAACTGATCAGCTTAATCAAAAGTTAATTAATCCATAAATACTCCTAATTAACAGCAATGTTTCTACTTATTATATGCAATAACATAACCTAATAAAGCTTAGGCAGAGATCACAACAACTGCCGTATCAACTAGGAAAATACCGAAATACCCTTGTCAACATTTCCCATGGATTCTACTAAATGACGTAAATGCCTTCAACGGGCTGAGGGTATTCTCGTCATTTAGAGGTTCATGGGATTTTTTTTTGTCTAGCTTAACTCAATTTTATGTTATATCATCATGACTTCTACTCTTTCGCCATTATCGATAGACTTGCATGGGAGCAATGCGACTAATGGCGAAAGAGTGTGAAGTCAAGTTATTTTTTGAAATCATACCAGCAGATCAAGCAGGTGTTGGTGATCTCACTTGCAGTGTCAATTTTCCAGTAAGACGGTGTTAGCCACCGATACGTCAGCATGTTCAAGTGCGGTACGAATTTGGTCAACAGCGTTGGACAAGTGGTTGTTGATGGCGGTGACGCTCGATAGGTTAAGCTTTGCGGACGGAATTGCACTAGCCAAAACTTGTAGACCGACGGTTAGAAGGCAACCGTTGGTCGATGTGTTTCCAGTGGCGGTGAGGGACGACGATGGAACAACGACGAAGCCATTTGGGAGGAGGGGAATATAAGAAGGGTCCTCCCCACTCATTGCCACTTGGACGGAGTCGACGTCCATGGTGGTGTAGACCACAAGGCTGCCTCCACTGGGGTGAGTGCTGCTCTCTTGTAGCAAGAGCTCCACATTTTGTGAGGAGTTGCTTGATGCCTGTTGACCAAAGTCAAAATAGTCAAATGTTCAAAATTAAATTGTTGAATTTGGACTAAGTTCAATGGTTTAGGGTTGGTGATTAATTACGTTGATTCTGAAGAGTGAGACGCAATTCTTGTGGTGTGATCCGTTTGCAATGTGAGCAACTTCATGTAGAGAGTTCCCGCCAGAAAGAACGTCCAACTGATAATAATAAACATGCATTACATAATATTAATTTATTTATATAACAACTATATATATATATATATTAGTATTACTCTAATTCCATATGGCAATTTGAATTAACTCTATTTCCATACCGTAAATCATTTTTTGTTGTATCGTTTGTTGGTATCATATGATATGAATGTCATAAAAAACAACTCCTTAAGAAATAGCATTATAGGACTCTTTTAGTATGGTATGAATTCATAATATAGTTGATTTCCTGATTCTATAAACCTTAAATCTTCATGAAAATTATATAAATTCTAAATATAGTTGATTTACATATATAGCCACAAGTAATAGAAACTATATAAGTAGTGATATATATATATGGTAATTTTTGCTTATATATTAACTCAATAATAAAATTCTAACCTGTGATCTTCTGTTTTCATCAGTGAGAAGTTCAAACACTTGGAGATGGGAGAAAGGCAGCCAAGTTGTAGAAACGGCGCTGAGAATGACTCCATTGGGCTGCCCAGCCTCTGAGTTCTTCCTTGTGGTGATCCGAATTGTGTCGTTAGACGAGTAGGAAAGTGCGGTCCACGGTTGAATCATCGACACGGACGAGCAAAAGTTGGAACAAAATGTCTTTATCATCCTCAACGACAACCTCATCATGTTTTTCCTAGCTTCGGCAGATGGAATCACTATAAAAACACATGGTAATTATAGTGAAGTGATATTTTTTTGTGTCTTGTAAGATTTTTCTCTTGAAAGTAGTTTGTAATTAAGAACTTAGATCGACAAGCTGAGCTAATTCCAATTCAAGATGGTCTTGTAGCTTGTAATTAAGAACTTAAGTAGTTTTCGAAAAAGAAAAATGTGAATGATTAATATATATATATATATATATGTACCTCCAAGATCGGAAACATTTCTAGCCATGAGACTGGCGAGCCTGTTGCACTGGTGTTGGAGGACGGCGAGCCACCGGGTAGCCCCGAAGGCGCCACCACTTGTAACAAAATGATCGAATATTTGGTGCACAGGCTTGGACTCCACCTCTGCTTGCTCAACCCAAGTCACCTGCTCATAAATAAATAAAATATAGTCTCACATTAATCAACCAAAACAATAACTCCCTAGCTAGTTTTTAGGATATCAATTACGTACTGGCGACAATCGTTTCTGTTGCGCTATATATTTGAAAAATAAATATCATGCTGCAATTAATTATATATCAAACATGGAAGAGTATATATATTACATATTTTAGATGAATGAAACCATAGTACTCCTTCTACATATATTAGACCATAGAAGAAACTAATTAATTAAGTAGAAAAGGAAAATATTCAAATTTTGAACAAAATATCTAACTTCTCCAATCATCAAACACTAGTGTATCATGTGGAGTGTTGATGCAATTTTAACTAAAATATGCATTACAAACCCATCAAAACAACTTCATGATATGAAAATTAATTGGAGGCATGATTACTTACCATAGAGTACCCATTGGGCATATCTTGAAAAATAAACCCAGAAGGTCTCCTCTTATAACCTCTATTAGCATTTATTTGAAACCCTTCTTGTATTAATCCATCAGCATCAAAGTCCACAATGACCCAAAATCCTTCTTCCACATTATGTTGGCAATACCTAAAGAAATAAGCTTCCCTTGTTGGAACCAGCGGTGAGAGAACTTGAAATTCCGCGTACATCTGCCAATATACATAAACACATTTAATTAGTTACATAGCAACTTAAACAATTAGTTATATAGTCATAATTTCTTGTTTAAATACCAGATGAAGTGAGCCATTGTCATTGTCAGCAAGGTTTGGTGTGATCACTTGAAGGGTTTTGGCATTGGAGACTATTGATGGGAATAAATCCGCCCATTTGTTCTGATATATAAACCAATGTTAGTCAGAAAAAAGTTACTAAAAACCCATATTTAAAAAAAGGAAACCATTCTACAATATGATCAGTTAATATATTTGAGTGGTTTCTAACAAAAATGCTCATCTAGATTTTCATTAATTATATGATAAGAACAAAGAGAAGATTAATAAGTTCCAACTTAATTTGAAAGGTATTGACAGAACTAAGGTGGTCAATAGTTTCTTTGATTGTTTCAGTGTATTTTAGGTGGATTAGTCAACCCCTTCAATTGCAAGGAAAAGTCTTAAAAATTCGATGCATGTTTTTTGTGGACAATGTCTAATATTCTTCAAATATTTAATGCTTCATAGAATATTGGCAGTTGGCCTCCAAATTGAAGTAAACTTTTGGTTCCATTTTTTTGTCAGTCATTTATATATCGATTTTGCAACATAAATATTTGATATTATATCCAAAAATTAGAAGTGTGGATTCACTATTTATTTAATTGTCATATTAATCAGGTACAAGAGAATTGTCAAGTTCTAATTAAGCACGTATGATTGACATGAGATGAGAGTATCTTAGATACTTTCAAAATTATTATCGGACGACCAATTAATGATGTTAGAAACTTTCCGAAGCTATTACTATCCCTATAATATATACTTGATGACTTACCACATCAAGGAAGGCATCAACAAGAGTAACACCATTCATCATAACATGCCCCCTATCTCTAGTGGCTTCCAATCTCATATCCTTCTTCTCCAAATTCACCCCCCATGAAGGAAACATTTTTCCATGCTCTTGCAAATTCATCACTTCTCCTCCACAAGTGCCTTCTTTGTTGACCCAAAGTGGATCATTGGTCCTACACATCCTCACTAGTTGCTCAATCGCCGAAATTGACATATCGATAACCATATGCTTGTCTTCTTCTCTAACAAATGTCGTATCGGTATTAGTAAAGTACTTGGGCTCGCGGATGGAATCGTTAAATTGATTAGGGTTTGGTTGGTTGAAGTTTCTAGAGTAGATTCCCATGTCGAGATCGAGTGATGGGAGGAGCAATGGCGGTGCTGGACCCAACTGTGTTGTGATCGGTCGACCGGTGTATCGTGAAGCAATACATGAAAGACGATCCAACTGTAAAAACAAACGGATAGACAATTACAATAGAAAGCAAATTAGCTTAATTATGATCGAATTTCGATAGCTCCAAACAATAGTATGCATACATATTGTATGTCCAAATAGACCTTAACTAATTTGAAGCTAATATATAAAGAGGTTATAATTAAGGGAAGAAAATGCAATATGTTATACCTCTTCTTTTAGTCTAGCATTCTCCACTCTTAGATTTTGCTCATCAAACGACATTTCACCAAGGATGGCTGGACCGCCACAATTCGGACAAGCAAGGTTCCCCATCGCCGCCTGTAGCCGGAAGTTCTCACTCTTCAAGCTCTCATTTTCAACCCTAAGTATGACATTATCTGCCCTATCTTGTTGTGCCTTCAAAAGTACACAAATAAAATGAATTAAGAGTAATACATTTAACCATATTAGTCCTTTAGATTCTATCATAACCAAAATATTTATTGCCTTAGCTTTTAAGTGAACCAAACAAAATAAATTTTAAAAAATAAATGAGAAATAATATTTCTTAACAAATCAATTCCTTGGTTGCATGAAGTCAAGAAAAAAGTTGTACTATGGATCTATTGTTCGTGGTTCGATATTCAGTTTGGTCAGTTTGTTAAACCCCAAACCCCATAGTGCTTAGCCAAGATTAAAGATTTAGTCACTCTCAAAACCGATCGAACTAAATCAAGATCTCACTAAAAAACAAAATTGCTTGATTTCATTTAAATTTGTTAATAACTCATACGTACCCTTACATAAATTTTGAGAACTATGGAGTGGGATTTACTAAAATATAAGCTTATTTGCACTTATCATTCACCATTAATTAAAAACTAGACCCGACAAGCTATAGAACCAACCTTCATCTGGGTTCGACGATTTTGGAACCAAAACTTGACTTGTCTGGGTTTGAGCCCCAGGTCTTGGCTCAACCTCATACGTTGCTTGTCGTCCGGATGTGGGCATTCCTTAAACAAACTACATCATTATATATTCAGACTTAATATGTTAACAAAACAAACTTCAATTCAATCAAAACTCAGAAATAAATATTTGTAGATCCAAATATTCTTCGCCTTACGCTTCCATTTCTTGAATTTGGCGGACGGTGTGCCTGTGGTAGCGTTTCTTCTTCCCATTCGCGTCGAGTAGCTGTGGTTCTTGTTGGTTTTGATTTTGTTCATGTTCGTGTTCTGTCGTGTCACGTTCCTCTTCACAGCTTACAACGTCCATTTGACCGCTACCCGACACACTTTTGTCCAACTCTTCTTCCTTCCTCATCGCTCCTACCTTCTCTTCCTTCTGCAACACAAATATCATATTGACGTCATACATTATTGCACAAAAAAATGAACGAAAATTGAAATTATCTTTCGTTTGAGGTCGTGTTTGAGTGAACATTGGTGTTCTAGATGAGTTCAAAATGAGCATTTAAACTCACATTCTAGCTTATCACCCAAAATA
This sequence comes from Triglochin maritima, assembly GCA_963682175.1. Taxonomy (NCBI): domain Eukaryota; kingdom Viridiplantae; phylum Streptophyta; class Magnoliopsida; order Alismatales; family Juncaginaceae; genus Triglochin; species Triglochin maritima. Next base: position 36,693,480 of record OY821786.1, read on the forward strand.
TGAGCTCGAATGCGATCTAGGGTTCACTCACTCGAATGCGAGTACAAACGAGCATTTTGAACTCTTCTCCACATTTATATGAAAAACTTCCAACCTACCATTTTCTACAATTTTTGGGGTGCAAAAACCTTTTACAAAGTAACATAAAATGACACAATAAAAATATATAGTTCACTTACAGGGATGATAGAGGAGGAGAAGGAGTGGAAGGGAGGCAAGTTGGTCATGAAGGTGGTGAGTTGATTAGGGTTTTCCATGGTGAAGATGGGGTCTAGTGGTATGCTCATGTTCATGTTCACGTCCATAGGCATAGACATGTTCATGTTACTACCAACTCCATTAACACTTGCTCCCATCATCATGGAAGAAGATGATTGTTGCATCACTTGACAATCACCATACATTCTTCTCTGGCCTTCTTCTAAATCTTCTACTTATTCTCCTCCTCTTGAACCCTTCTCTGAACTTCTCAAAACACTAGAAGAGTTGTTTCTACTTCATTCCTACATAAATGATGAAAAAAATTAAGAACTCGTCTTTTGAAATGAAAAGAACAATATAGGTTGAGCAACTTAGACATATGCAAAGTTGGTAGCAAAGGAAAAAGGAAAGTACATCTTAGGTAAAGTTGAGAAGAAGAAAAAGGTGGTGAGAGTTGAAAAGATGGAAGAACCAGAAAGTGTGCAAGCTAGTGCTCTTCTTCTCTTTTAGAGACAAAGAAGTGAAGAAAAACTCTTACCTTTTTTGTAACCCCTCAACACTTGTAGAATAGTAGCATGTAGGATTTTTTTTCTCTTGGAATTTATGAGAGCCTTTTTATTTTACAAGAAATATTTTTTAATATGTGATTCAAAATGAATCAAATGAGTCAACAAAAAAAAACATGAAAACTAGCTAGATTCTCAACTTATATTCATGAAATATATAGTCCAAAACATTGTGACTACTAACTTGGAAATTATTATTAACTCATCAAGATAGTGTACTAGTTGAAATTGTAAATGCCTTCCTCACAAATGAATGGGAACTCGTTGAACAAGTTGAAATCATTGTTTTCTATCCAATGAATTATGTGTCTATATATGCATGTCTAAAAGCTGAGCGATGGGATTCCAAAATATTAATCATACAAGAAGTATCGCAATAAGAAATAATTTAGAAATAAATATTGGAACGTAATTGTAAAACTGTATTTACTAATCATTATACTATGACCTCGTAAAATCAACGATTTTTTCTTAAGATTTTTTTTATCGTTGATTAGTATGATGGTCCACTTTAAGTAGTCTTTATCAACACTCCAAATGAAACCAAATGGCTTGAGAAATTTAACCCAAAAAATGAATTTTAAAAGTAATGTAAATTAATATATGTAGTCATATATTGAGCAAGTGGGCTAAGTCTATTTTAGCTATATCAATAGCTTTGTAATTGAATTTAGGGTCGTTGTACACCGACGTGGCGTCTCGGACGCACCTACATGGTCAGTCCAGTTATCAAAAGTCAAATGTTTTTTTTTTCTGAAATTAATTTAATAACATGTTTGTGTCACATGCAACTTTTAGTTTCTCAATGCAACATTACTTTCTCACTGCAACGTTTGGTTTCCTCATGCAACTTTTACTTTCCCAACGCAACTTTTGGTTTCCTCATGCAACCTTCGGATACAAATGTAAAATTAAGAATTCATGTTTTGTCATTTTAAACATATAAGTTTGTCTTTTTTAACATCTGCGTTTGTCTTTTTTAACATCTGCGTTCTCCTTTTTAATATATGGGTTGTCCTTTTTAAGTAGTGGTTTGTCTTTAAGTATGATTTTATCCTTGTTTATTACCGGTTTATACTTTTTAAGTATGGTTTTGTCCTTTTTAGTGTAGATTTGTCCTTTTTAAGTATGATTTTGTTTTTTTAACAGTTGAGTCGGTCCTTGTTATATTGGTGGGTTGTCTTTTTTATGTTGATGTTTTATCCTTTTTAAGCAACAGTTTGTCCTTTTTAAGTAGTGGTTTGACTTTTTTAAGCATGAGATCGTCATTTTTATCACCTGCGTTTGTCATTTTTATCATATTAGTTGTCATTTTTAACAACCTAAGTTGAAATTAGTAAACAAGAACACGAAATCAAACCCAATTCCGTGAAAACAAATCAGAAATCCCCAAAAAACTAATATCAAAGACAAACCAACTTTAGACAAGAACACCACAAACCAAAATCAAAGAAAAAGACCAAACTTTCAAGACAAATACCAACAACCAAAACACAAATGCATCACCACAACACCTCAAATTAGCCACAAAGAATCAAACTTTCCCCAACAACATCACACAAAAAACCAAAACAAATACAAAGAACAAAAGCTACAAAGAAACAAACTTTCCAAAATAACATTAAAAATCAAGATCGATCCATCACAGAAAAAACCAAAAACTTCAAATCAACCACAAAGAACCAAGTTTCCCCCCCAAAGCATCACACAAAAAAACTCAAATCAGTTATAAAGAATCACACTTCCAAAAAACAAGACTAATCCATCATTGAACAAAACCAAAACTTTAAATCAGCCACAAAAACCAAATTTCCCCAAAAAATACCACACAAAAAACTCAAATCAGCTATAAAGAACCATATTCCTCATCCTCCCCGCCGACCAACTTCACCGCGACATCCTAACCAACGTCGTCGGCGTCCCCACCTCCCTCAAAACTCACTCCCTTGTCGTCTCCCTCGGCATCCATCTTACTGATCTCGCCTTCCACCCCGTCCTCGACCTCTCCGTCGACACCTCGTCAAAAGCCACGACGGATCTTTACACCGGGAGAAAATGATGGAGAATGGAAGGTTTTTGAGGACAATGGAAGGTTTTGAGAAGATATTTACGGTGGGAACCAAATGTCGCATAGTTTAGCGATGACGTGATACAAAATAAATAAATAGTATGTGATTTAATTAATTTTTTGATAATAAAAAATATGTGATTTTTACTGACGGGATTGACCACGTTAGACGGTGTCTGGGACGCAACTTGTCAACAAATTATTTTCCTTGAATTTAACTTTAACCTACGAAGGCTGGAATTGACACGTGGCGAGTGGATTTTTGTGGAGTAGGAAGCGTTTTCCTACGGAATCTCATTTTCTGAAGTCAAAACTCCAACTCTGACATCCTGTCAGCAAAACCTTTGGAAAATTTTGATTTCGAAATTTCTCTGCTATTATCTTCTTTTATGTGTTTTTTTGTAGTATTTTTTTATGTGTAATGTACTAAAATTGGTTGTCAGAAAACGCGTCATTTTGGTGGGATTTTATGTTTCTAAAATTGCAATAAAACCCTCAAGTCTGAGAAATTATCGAAATGAAATTGATGTATGAGAAGTGAATCCACTTATCCAAGCAACTTTTTGAGTTTATAGTTAGGTCTTGTTTTAATACGCATTTTTTTGTTATAGAAATTGTAACAATAGAAGTAGGAGATGGAACTTTTGGGCCTATAAAGACTTGTTTATATACTGAATATTTGGTGTTAAAAACTTCAAGAAGAACATGTCTTGTACATAAATGTTGGTGGACGACGTTTTCCCAAAATCATAAAAATTAAACAAAGTTAGCATGGATTGAAAATTCATGCATGGCTGTTTAAATTTCCATTGGAATCATGAATTTTTCAAGTTTCTAGACAAAAGAATGTCCTCAAAAAGGTTTTCTTATATAAATGACAGAGAAACAGAAACAATATAGTACCTCTGCCAAAATCTAAGATTACCAACAAAATATCATTCATACGTGACAAGCTTCAGAAAACCAAAACCCAACACCACACTTTTCTATTAATAAACTTTTTCCACAAACAGTATCACTACCAAAACCTATATTGCAATTCAATCCTCCAAGAAGCATGTACAGAACAATACAGTACTTTGTCCATCGGTGAAGATATCCACATGGGTTGTTTCAGGCTTTCATCTAGCAATGATAAATGAGGAGCAAATTCCAAAGCCAACAAACACACTTCCCTTCCCTTCATGATGAGATCCAAACCAAACCAAGAAGAGCATTGACAATGGGATTGCATATGCCATGTTTGAGCAGCAGTAAGTGGCCTACACAGGTAAAATGAGCTGTAAGTTAGTAAAGAACAGTAACCAGTATTTATTCTTCCTGTCATATTTCATGCTTCAACTTGCAAGCTCTCAAAAAAAACATTTATGGGCATCACCAGATTCAGCCCAATGACTGGATTGCATTTATGGTGGTACTTCGAATTCTTGTGCCAAAAAGAACTGCACTCATATGCTGGTGCTGAGGTCCTTATAAATTCCAAGTTTAATCACCAACTAATTTTTTGACACTGCTGTAATTAATTCCTGGCAGTCCTTAAGTGACGATATGATGCTGTTTTTTCCTTCACATGCATCATAACTCAAATCATGATTGTCGCTGTCTTTCTTAACACAATGAACAATGTAGAGTTCACGCCATCTTAAATTCATGAGTAAGGAGGAGTTTGTCATCAAACGACAGGAAATATTCGAAAGAACGATGAAATTAGCAGCAGCGACGACAACAACGCCTTCAATCCCAAAAACTAGTTGTATGTTAGAAATGAATCTCATCAAATATCATACTTCCATAATGTGATCAACCTCTTTCCATGTGTCAATGTATTACAAGCTTTCAAGTATTTTTAAGCTGATTGTAGTGTTCCTTACCTCTCCTTATGCCTTTGTCATGACGAGAGACCCTTTTTTTCACCAGTACCACTAGAAGTCTATGTTGAATATGTGGAAACAACCTCAAACAGTACTAAATTTTCTCTTCAATAATAGATACTCCAACCATTTATTAGAAATTCTCAAATCTAACCTAAGTCATTCTCATAAGTTGACAAGTCAACTGTAATTTTCGCATTTCTGCTACTCGTTTAGTGAGTTATTTGTCTTTCACCTTTAGGGACAAGGAAACCAAGTTAAAAATAAAACTTGCACGATCTCTTCATATGTTTTTCTTTGGTTTCTGAAAGCACAAAACCCTTTAGGAGCTGCAACAGGCTCATTAAATATGAATACAGTAAATATTCCAAACACGAATCATAGACCTCTAGCATAGTGAGTCAGTGACACAGTCAAAAGATAGGGAAGCAAAAGCATCGATGGCTTTATTAGCTCAGCAGGCTGATGCATTAAATAGGGAGTCAGAGAAGGATATTGCATTTTAATATTTTATAGAGTTGTGTATTTCCTTCAAAAATAAGAGAGAAACGAATAAGTAGTCACCTTTTTACCATTATTTTGTTGCGTGTGCCTCTTAGAAATCAAGGACTTTGCTCTTCAGAAGTTCGAAGATTGCTGAAAAATGGATCACATGGGAAAATGAGCAGCACTATAAAAGGGGATTCGTGAAAACAGTTTTTTTTTTAAATCATTATCAGTAACATAGGAGATAGGGATACAAGAGGTTACTCAGAAAAAAACCAGGAACAGAAACAAAAAAGGGGTTCATGAAATTAGATTTTGAAATAATTCGAATGAATATTGGACAGAATCCTAACATCAAGATAAATTCTGGTAACTTCGGTAGTATCACTGAAACGTCAACCAAGTTATGACTACTTTTATTTTCGTGGCTGTTTTTTTGGATACATTACCCTGCATGTACGCGTAATACCTTGAGATACCAAGTGATATAACTAAGATTCGAGCCTGTAAGCTGGTTATTCGAAACCAAATGAATTGCGGATTGGGCTGTACCCAAACTAGTGACTTTAAATCCATTTATGTAAATGTAAAAGTGTCTCATAAATGACTAGGTCTAGAAAGTTAAAACTTAATAATGAACTGGCCCACAGCAAGAGCAACTTCATCAATATCACTAAATCCAATAGAGTAACAAAATTAAATGAAAGAAACAAGGCATACCAATTAATCCTCACTGGCACTGGACTATTCTTGCCATTATTGGCTTGGTCATGATGTACCAAAATTTGAATGACAAGTTTCAGTTTGAACACAACCATGGCACACTCAAAGCTACACTGGTTAGCATGAAAATTTGAATTGTCACTTTTTCAATCAAATGCATAAGTATCCTATGTTATGGTTTGCTTTTAATTTTGCAAAGCTTAGGTCATCAAATGCCTAAGTGCTAAAGCACTGCCCATCTGCAAAGCCTCCAGAACTGCTCCTATAAAATCTACATATATATGGGTCCGTAATATAAAATCAAGATCGGAACATATGGTTTTATTTATGTAACGTGAAGGGAAAAATGGAGATTGGGACCCATACCGCACTATAATGTAAGCATTATCTAGCAAGTTCAAACAACGGTTATGATCAATGATAACAGTAGTTCGAAAAATATCGTACAATTCCTAAATCACGGAGGATTCAGACATGCACAAAATGTAAAAATATGGGATACCTTGTATTAAAGGAACAAGATTTTTGGTATTGGAATCTAAAAAGAGTTCTATGAGACCCTGAAAATGATCTAATGATGAGAGACCTTGATGAATAAATATATAGAATAATAATGAAGGGATTGGCTTCTTTGAAAAAGATTTCATAAAACGAGACATCAGCAGTGTTAATTAGTGGTAAGATGAATGTCATGAAATTGTATTACGCTTGTTAGTTGTTTGGCCAATACATTATAAAGAGATATAGAGGAGAGATCGTCTGAGTGTATCGCTAGATTGACTTCTGCTCGTAGAGGGAAGAGATAAGTAGTGTATTTCATGTTTAAGCATAAGGGAAATATTCCTAAACACTTTACACTTCGTAATTAATTTGAATAATTTAGATTCTATTAAATTAATCCAAACTGGGAAAGGGAGCGTAGAGATGCTGCTAACCAACATATGCAGGTACGCATGTACACAACCAAATTGTTAGTGCCAAAACACAACATGTAGTTAAAGCATAAAAGCAACACAGAGAGAAAGGAGTTGGATATTTTACCTGTATTCTGTTTTGTGTATGGCATATTTTGAGTTCATAGACAGTGAAGGCCAGTGCATGTTGCCAAAATTCTGAAGACACTTGTATATCCAGTTGAAGTTCATTGTGCTCTAACCACCACAGGCCCTTGCTCTTCCCTCCAAACGCCAAGCCATTTGCACCATTATGCCCGTGAAAGTCCGGTCCATTTGTTATGGCATGGAGGCACCACTTTTGATGAAATTCTGACCGACTCTAGGCAAAATTTAGAAGAGAAGGTCGTTACCCACTAATATAACTGCTATGCTGATTTTCCATAGCTCTCAACTTCGGTCATCATATAAAATGCAAATACAACCTGAACCTGAATAAATACCAAGTGATCATTACGTGAAGAACACTTGGTGAAGGAGAATAGCAAGCTGATAGAGGAACTTCACCAGACTTTTTAAAGTTTAATGACTTAATCACAACTTTTCCAAATTCAAAAACCTGGTATTCAAGAACTTAAAACTTTAACTTCGGAAATATCGATGAACATCAACCTAAGTTATGACTACATTTTATTTCCGTGGCTCCGTTTTTATACACCACCCTGCATATATGCTTAATACCTCACAATGCCAAGCGATATACCTAGAAATCTAGCCCGTAAGCAATATTCAAAATCAAAAGTGCAAATTGGGCTATAACCAAACTAGTGTCTCTTAAAACCCATTTTTGTAAAGGTAAAAGTGTGCCATGAATAGCTCGGTCTGGAAAGTGTAGCTTTATAATGACAGGCCCAAAGCAAGACCAACTTCATCAATATCACTAAATCCAATAGATCAACACAATAAAATGAAAGAGAAAAAATATCAATTTAATCATTACTGGCATTGGACTATTTTTGTCATTATTTGCTTGGTCATGATGTACCAGGACTTCGATGACAAATTTGAAGTTTCAGTTTGAATATAACTACTCTAATGATAGCACACTCAAAGCAACACTATTTAGCATGAAAATTTGCAGTGTCACTTTTTCCATCAGAGGCATAAACATCCATATGGTACAATTTGCTTTTAATTTTGCAAAGATCAGGTCATCAAATGGCTAAGCTCTACAACAATGTCCACCTGCAAAGCCTCAAAACCCAAGTTTGGAACACGTCGTTTTATTGGAACCCATATCTTTACAATAATGTACCCATTTCCTACTAAGTCTAAATAACATTTGATTCTGCGATGACAACAGTAGTTCAAACAATGTTATAAAATTCCTAAATCTCTAATGATCCAGACGTGCACAAAATGTTAAAAATAAATCATAAAGCAACACAGAGTAAAAAGGGTTGAATGTTATACCTGTATTTAGCTTTGCGTAAGGCATGATAGGCATATTCTGAGTTCGCAGACAGTGAATCACTGAAGACCACTGTATGTTACCGAAATTCTGAAGACGTGTGTATATCCACTCAAAGTTCATAGAGCTCCAACCACCACAGGCACTTGCCCTCCTCTCTAAATCTCCAAGCCATTTGCACCATTGTGCCCATGAGAATCCGGTCCATCTGTTATGGCACAGAGACCAACTTTTGGTGATATTTAGAAGACAAGATCGTTACCCACTTATATGACTGCTATTCTGATTTTCCTTAGCTCTCAGCTTTGGTCATCATATAAGAAGCAGATACAACCTGAACCTGAATAAATACCAAGTGATTCTTATGTAAATAACACTTGGTGAAGGAGGATAACAGGCTAATAGAAGAACTTCACCAGATTTTTTTTAAAGTTTAAAGACTTGATCACAACTTCTCCAAATTCAAAAGGCAGGTATTCATGAACTTTAAGACATTAACATCTCCATTTTGTAAGAGCTGAATCATAGTGGTCAGCATTCTAACTCCTATTGAGTAACCATTGCCAATGGATACGACTGATGAAAAATAAAAACCGAACAACAAAAATAATAATGCTTTTATTTTCTAAAAAGTCATTTGTAACTACACATGAAGCCTAGCCAAGAGAAGTAAAACAACAAGCTCTTGAAGCATATGAAGACGCCGGAATTCACAGTTAATAAATTACTGGTCAAAAAAGAATTTTTTTTCTGTCACAAACGTTTTTCTCGAATGCTTTAACTATAGGTAGGTTTTAAAATTATGCGATTTAAATAGAGAAAGTTAAAAGATTCCCCATTAATCGGGCATCAGAATTTCAAATGTGACTCATTGGTTCAGACTTCAGAATATGAATGTAGCCCAGGTAACTAAAGAGCATCGTGATCGTGACATGAGCATCCAACCATGTGACTTTTTGGTGCATATCCAAGAACACATTAAGAAGGAAACTTACTTATCATCTCAGTTAATTGCATATGTGATCACAAACTCACATTCACCTTACAGGAAATCACTCATCCTAGTTATAAGCTTATAATGTGCCTTATTTATGTTCTCTTCATTTGTCGACTAGGTCAAAGAAAGGATACTAATGATGCAATTACAGTTCAACTACAGTAGTTAAATAAGGTTATAGTGTCGTAAATGAGATTAATCTAAGCGGTAGGTCATTATCAAGCACTTGCAAATTATCTCAGAGCTCATACCTGTATTCCGGCATCCCTGCATGGATCTTTGTTAGATTATTGGGCTTACGAAACAAATGACATGACGCAAAGAAAGGTGTTAATTCTCTTTCACAAGCAAGTTGCTAACTTGCAGCTATCCAAAATAAATAAATAATTACCTATTTTGAAGGATAATGTTTGTAAGCCAGTGAAGTCAGTTGCACAGATGAAGTTGTTCAGCTTGAAGACGCTATACCAATGACATGGAACAGAAACCAGAAGAATTGAACCCATGTATGTGAGTCAGCTCATGTGAACGAATATCTTATTAGCCTCATCAAATAGCCCCTGCCTTCTGAGATGATTAATCATTATATTACAGGTGGATACATTAGGCGTCAAACCCTCCAACAGCATGGAGTTAAAAAGTTTCTTGGCCACATTCCCCTTTCCCGTCCTAAATAACCATTCGATAAAAATATTAAAAATTTTGATGCCTTGTTTGAATCTTTTAACGTCGATGGTCTGATATAGTTGCATGGCCTCGTTGTGGTAACGATTTTTGCAAAGTGCGACCAACATAATCATGTACGTTGTGAAATCAGGGATCACTCCACAAGTGTGCATTTCATTATATAGTCTCCTTGCATCAAGAACCCTCCCAAAGTGGCATAACATCATTATTAAGGTGTTGTAAGCTACAACATCGGGTTTCAAACCTTGAAGCATCATTTTGTAAAAGAGCTCGATAGCTTTATTGATCAACCCATTTCTGCAACAGGCACCAATCAATATGGTGTAAGAAGTAACATCTGGTCTTGGACCATTAAAATGCAAGCTTTCAAATACTTTGAATGCTTCACTTAAGTTATGAACCAAACAATATCCGTTCATGAGAGCATTGTATGAAATCAAATTAGGCTTTTTACCAATTCGCTTCATCTTATTCATCATTTCTTCTGCTTTCTGAATATTCCTTCTTTTACAATGAGAATCGATAAATATATTGTGCATTGCAACATCAAGTTCAATACCCTCGTCTTCCATTCGACTCATTAAGTAATCAACATCATCATGTCTACCAAGACGGTATAGTTCCTGCAGAACACAGCTATATGTGACGATACTAGGTTTAAATCCCAAGCCACGCATTTCACGGAAAAGCTTTGTAGCCTCATCCAATCTGTTATTCTTGCAATACCCATTGATCATGAGTGTGTAACTTTTAAGATCAGGCACAAGGCCATAGGCTGACATAGACCGAAAGACTTTTGCAGCATTATCCATCTGACCAGCCATGCAATAACCATTGACCAATATAGAGTGGGAGACGATATCAGGCTTCAGACCCATATCAACCAAGAAATCAAACAGTATACATGCCTCTCCAATTCGTCCTTGCCGGCAATACGAATCCATGAAATTGCTGACGACCTTCAAGTTCGGCGAAAACCCACAATCAATCATCTCCCTCAACACTTGTATGGCGACGTCCAATGCATCATGCTTGCAAAGACTATCAATGAGCGTACCATAAGTAACCAAATTCGGTCTACAAACACTGTCCTTCCTCGCCATCTCCCTATATATCTCGACGGCAATATTTGAATCTGTCACCCCACGAAGCCCCTTGAGAATAGTATTGTACACCACGACATTGGGATTCAAACCCACATTGGCAATTCTCTTAAACAAATCCACAGACTCGCCAATCCTCCTCTCCAAGGCAAGCCCATTCATCAACGCCCCTAGCACAACCACACTTGGCCGAACACCCCGTTTCAACATGTCCCCAACAAACCCGAACCCCAAATCCACCATACCCATCCGACAACAACAATCGACCACCACTCCATACCCAACAACCCCAACCCCACATTCCATCTCCCTCATCTTCCCAACCACCAAACTTGCTTTGTGAACCCTCCCCTCGACACAAAACCCACAAACCAACGCACCCAAAACCTCGGCATCAACTTCAAAACCTCCCTTCAACATTTCCCCGAAAAAAACCAACCCCAAATCCACCCTTTTAGACTTACAAAACCAACTAATAAGCCCCGTATACGCGACCCCGTCCAACCCGCACTCCACCTCCATCTCCCTAAAAAACCGAACCCCCTCAACCACCCTTCCTTCTTTCAAAAACCCATTAACCAAACAAGTCCAACAAACCCTATCCCTCCCCAACCCCCACTCACCCATCTCGTCGAACACCTTGACGGCATCATCAACCCTCCGAACCCCACAGAATCCCTCCACCACCACCGCGCATAAAACCTTGTCGGGCCCACAATGCCTCAATCTCATGACGTCGAACATAATCTCCGCCTCCGAAACCCGCCCGGCGGCGAACAACGCCCGGATGAGGATCGTGAACATGAAGACATTGACCGTTTGGTTGGTCTTGAGGAGGTTGGCGAAGAAGGAGAGGGCGGAGTCGAGCGGGAGGGAGCGGAGGACGGTGGCGTGGGTGAAGGTGTCCGGGGGGGCGGTGGAGGAGAGGAAGAGGGGGAGGACGGAGGTGGGGGATTGGTGGGATCGGAGGCGGAAGTTGAGGGAGACTGTGGAGGGTCGGGATGTGGAGAGGGGAAGGGATCGGACGGTCGGGATTGGTCGGAAGGGTATGTGGCGGCGGAGGAGGAGGAGCATGGTTTAGACAGAGGGAGAGAGACAGATTACGAGGACATCATGGTCGCTAATTGTGTTTTGGGGTGGGACCCACCAATCACAACTTATTAGGTCATGAAAATCAAATCTTATTAGCACATCCTTGCTCGTCGGGCGGATTAATCAACCGCCCGACACATCATTTTTTTTATGGAAAAAAAATTCCCAACCCATCGCCTGAGCGGGAATCCGCCCGAATTTCCAACCAGATGGGTTGGTTGGTTGGGTGGGGGCACATGCCCCCCATTGGTCACTTCTTTATTTTTATTATTTTTTTGAGTATTTTTGTTTAGAACATATTTTTAAAAATTATTTATAATTGTTTTTATAAAAAAAATATGTTTTTTATGTGTTTATATTTTCTAGAATTTTTTGATTTTTTTGTGTTTTGGCTAAAATTGATCCCGAAATGACATGTAGGGGAGAGAATGCAGGACGTTAGAGTTGTTTCTGGGTGTGGTTAAGAAAGATTTAGGGGGGTTGGTTTGAGCTGACGTGGCTGTGAGAGAAGCTGACGTGGCTGAAAGAGAAAACCGAGCGCCCGAAAATTGCCCGAGCACCGTTAATGGTGCTCTTAGGGCATGTTGGATTTCGTGCCCTATAGTATGTATATATTTTCGAAATTTTATAAACATATAGGATCGTAGTATTCATATTTTCTTCGATTTTCATATAGACGTGCATTTGTTTGTCCTAATTATTTAACATGCATTAGAACAAACAAACAATTGCAAAGAGAATCATAACCTAGAGGTTCTCTAAAACCTCTTGAAGATCCGGAGTCGCGTTGACGGTCGAATCGCCCGGTGGATTGCCTCCGAGTATTCACCAAACTCTAAACGAGATTGGAGAGAGAAGAGCTAGTCTCTCAATCTCCAATAGGGTTTAGAATTCAATTATTAACCCCTCTTTAGTTCCCTTGAGAAGAAGATCTCTGAAAACTAAGACTAATTTTAAGAATTAAGGGAATTTCGTGGAGAACTATGGAGAGAGATTTTTGCATGAGAAAATAATGAATTAATTATTGAGATAAACTTGTATTTATAAGTTCTCTCCAAATTACCTATTCACGTGCAACCTCTTACACATGATTTCATGCAAACTTCCATCTAACCATCCATTATTTACTAATAAATAATCTTAGCCACGAATTAAATCAATTATGGACCAATTCCATGCATGATCTAATTAATTCTTAAATTAATTCTGCAGAAAACCGTCTGGACCGGTCGACCGTTTGGAAGTTCGGTCGACCGCTCGAACCAAGTTTCGGTCGACCATTCGACATTCGGTCGACCGTTCGCAACAATAAAATATTTCATCACAATGTTCGGTCGACCGGCCGATTGATTCGGTCGACCGATCCGAACAGACGAAAATTCTCTGTTATCGGTCGAGACGTGTCTGGTCGACCGTGCACCAATCGGTCGACCGTTTACTGCGGACCGGTCGACCGTTTTTGCACAGTACTGCAGATTTGTCAAATTTCGGTTTAACCCCTACAAAATTTGACATTTCGGGATTAGTAGTAAATTCACAACTTATGTAACATATTATCCTATGTAATGATAAATCATTACACCCCATAATATTTACATCACATATGAATTTAATTTAGATTCTAATTATATTATTAATCACAACATAATTTTGATTTTGCCTGTTCACCCTATGTGTAATATTTTCTACATGAAACCCGTCACATCTTATGAACTCAAAATCCTCATTTCTCGTTTCCTAGTTTTGTGGTGTGACCTATGGGAGGATCTAAACTAAGTTGACAGTGATATTAAGAGCTTAATACCACCAGCTATAAGCGGTATCTAGCTACACATTATAGCTCTCAATTAGTTAGATGTCTTAATTCCACTTGAATCAAAACCCGATCCATTTAGTGATGGAGTGCACCACTTGTGTCCGTCCCTTGCCTCATGATATTAAGAATACACACAAAGTAGTATTGTGTCATCTTTGTATTAGTATTCATTTCTTGATCTCTTTAAGCTAGTTATAAATATGTGACTTAACTCAAATCACATTGTGCACATTATAACTTTGCTTTATCAAGGGGTCCACTAATATCATGACTCAATTAAGAGGGGCAATGATAATCTTTTGACGAACTATCTTCTCCAACGAAAGTCATACTTAACCAACCAATGCCTTTACACTACACTTATCGATAGCTTAAGACACTAGTCTAATCAAGCATTTCTTAAGTGATCGGATATAAGTGTCATATCAAATGACCAAGGACACAGTAAAATATTAATGACACAGAAACACATTTTGTATAGTATTTTACTTATTAGGTCTATTCAGTATACAAAAGTAATATCTTCCTCTTTTGTGTACCCGTGTTGTCACTCACTTGTAGAGCTACAATGATCTATGACCAACACGACAAATCTTAACTCGGTAATTAATGTCTCATGTTAATCACCATGATTGCGAATATCTTTTGTTTTATGTAAACCAATATCTTTTAGAGCTCTACGGTTAAAGACCAAGAGCATCTTCCTTAACACTTCTAAAAGACGAATAACATAAACAAGAAACAAAATGATTTCCCATTCAATTCATAACAATTGACATTTAAAAGTAAAACTTTTAGAACACATTTCTTTCAGGGCATCCCTTACGGGTCGTGCCCCCACGACCTGGGTTGCCCAAGTCGTCCCTCCTTAAGGGGGAGATGACTGGGTCATGGACGACCCAGTCGTCATATATTTTTAATATTTTTTGTTTTGTTTTGATTTGATTTTTTAATTTTTTGTTTAAATCTTTTTTAAAATAATTTGCAAGATAGACCCCGAAATGATGTGGATGAGAGAAGTGAGTTGTGATGAGTTGTGGTTAAGATGTGAATAGTGTAGGAAAGAAACAAAAGTAGATTATGGAAAGAGAAAACTAATGTGGAAGAGAGAGAGAAAACTCATGACCAGATTGTTAAGGTCATGGTTAGTGATGACCTTAGATCGCATACATCTTGGTCGAGTGATCTAGCGGATCTTGTGACACAAGACAACGTGGGTGAAAATAGTCTAGATAATATCCATTCTTATTAACACATTTGTGTTCATTTGGTAGGATTCATGATACGACTCTTATTAGATAAAGAACTCAGTTTCAAAAAATATTAGAAGATTATGTAGATGATAGGTCTCTTATTCAAGGAAGGGATAATCTCCATAATTGCAAAGAATAACTCGTAATTGGTTTAAACCTTGTTTTCTTTTTTTATCTTGAATTTATTTCGCCCTCCTACCAATATCAATATATCGCTCAAGAGGATCTTGTTTGTATCATAGTTATTCGTTAAGACACTGTTAGCTTGTGTGTCACTCGAAAAGAAGAAAATACCATATGAGAGAACTATTTTGAAACTTAAGTTGCTCTCTATGTTTCATGTAATTTTATATTATATTACTAGGAGTGTAAATGGAACGGATATGAATTGATAATGGTAGTACCCGTACCCATACTCTAGATTAACTCCACTTAACAACGTAATTTGGAGATATGAAACGCAAACACAAACTAAAATGTTGTTCGATATCCAATTGATTAAATCCAAATCGTGATCTCTTTGTATCAGTTATACCAAACTTCTAACACTCACGGTACCGCCTCGACACAAAACAAACCAAACCAAACCAAACCAAACCAACAAGTAGGGTCAGAATCATCACTCACTTTCTCAAATAACTTGTAGACTATTCTAATTAAGCTTAAATCGAATAAAACCCACCAAACAAAAAAAAGTAACCCAAGTATAATGCAGCTGGTTGAAGGAGTGAATCGTACCCTCGAATTTTGGGATCAAACATGCACGGAACACAAAAAATGCACCTTAATTTAGAACCGTCATTCGTCTTACAAAATGGGATGAGTATAAAAAAAAATTGGGTAAAAAAACACTTGCCTTTATGTGCCTAAACACCCAAATTTATCCTAAAAATCCCCAAGACTTTGTTTGGTTAACAACTTAAAGGAGAGAAATAATAAAAAAAGTGGGATTTTCTGTGGTTTGAATAACAACCTAAGTAGAGAAAGGGAAAAAAATTAAGAGAAATATTATAATCTAAAATTACAATTCAAATTTCTCTCAAGTTTGGAGAAATTTTGAGTGAAAGTGAATTAATAATTTTTTTATACCAAAATACCCTAATTTATTACCCTTAAATACTCATTCCGCATTCCGTCTCTCCCCCACTTGATCGTTCGTCATTCCGTCATCCGCACCCAACCGTTCTACATTCTCTTCTTTCTCATCTAGACGTGCTCTCATACTCATCTTTTTAGTTCACGTCCTTGTTGGATTAGTCTACATTTATCAATGCGAGGTTTGTTAACATCAAAATAGGTATAATGTTGTTTTTAACCAAAAAATAATAATTCTTCTATTTTACGTCAAAATATCTAACAAAGATTAATAGTTGTGTTCGGTGTGGAAGTTTAACATAATAGTATAAGTTTTTAAATTTTTTGACATGATATTCACGTTCATGCATGCCGCTTAATTTATTTAAGACAATATTCATATTAGAGTGGTGAGAGAATGTGTTTCGAGTATTTTCATAGAATTCTAAATAACTGTTTTGTTAAAACACATGTTATAGTGTTGGAAGTTGAAAAAAAATATTTCTTTGAAGTTTTTCATAGAATTTGTACGTTTATTTTTATTTATTTTACATGAGAAATATATTTTCGAGTTTCTATAGTTTGAAAATTTTAATCTTTGGTGGATATATTTAATTTAAATTAATTTATAGTTCTTAACATTGATACAAGAAAATGTAGAATGTACGAACGTTATATGTTATTGTATGGTACAAGGAAAAAAGCATTACAAGTATTTTTAGATGTTTGTTTTCTTCTTCTAGATTTTAACTTGAGAAATTTATGGGAACTACTATTCATCGTCGGAAAATTACTTAAATCGTGCCAACAATTACCATTTTGTCCTTCACAATTCATTTAATACACATTTCGTCCCGTCTCTTAAAATAAGGTTTCTACCTATGTTTTCCTAATTTTCCCAGTACAAACACCACGAAAATGTCTAGCGAAACGCCTGGATTCGGTGAAGCAAACCCAGTAAAAACAATCGGGTCGGACGTCTGGGTAAAACGCCCCCTACGGGGGAGACGTCTTAGCCAGATGCCTCCACCATGGTGGGGGCGTCTTAGCCAGACGCCACCCCCAAAGGGCGAGCATTTTACCCAGACGCCTCCCCCATAGAGGCCTCACCGATGGGGGAGCGTCTCGCTAGGACGTTCGTCCAAAAAAACTTAAAAAAAACTTAAAATTATACGGTGTGTTATCTCAAATTATTTGCGGTTTCGTTGTAAGATTTTTCGGTGGTAACAGGTCGGATTACAATGAGTTTTTTTACAAGTGATTAAAATTCACCATATCCAACAATTCAAGTTCCAAAATTTCCGGTGGTAAAACTTCCCGACTTACAAATACCACCTCGAAATATCGTTCGGGATTTTGAAATTGTTGGATCTGGAAAATTTTGAATCTTCATCACTTGCAAAAACTCGTTGTAATCCAACCCGTATAATTGAAAGGAATGTGTTCTAAAAGTTTTACTTTTATATGTCAATTATTATAAATTGAATGTGCAAACATTTTGTTCATTGATTGTGGTATTCGTCTTTTGAAAGTGTTAAGGAATATGCGTTTAGTCCTTAACCGTAGAGCTCTAAAAGATAATGGTTTACATAAATCAAAAGTTATTCACAATCATGGTAATTAACATGGATCATTGATTACCGAGATAAAATTGTCGTGTTGGTCATCGATTGTTGTAGCTCTACAAATAATTGACGACACGAGTATATAAAAGATGAAAAAATTACTTTTATATATTGAATAGACCTAACAAGTAAAACATTATAGAATTGTGTTTCGTGTCATTAATGTTTTACTGTGTCTTGGATCCTAAGATATGAGACTTATATATTTTCACTCAAGAAGTGCTTCATTTGATTATTGTCAAAAGCTATCAGTGAGTATAGTGATAAAGACAATAGTTGGTTGAACATGACTTGTGCTGGAAAAAATAGCCAGTCAAACGATTATCTTTGCCCCTCTTAATTGAGTGATGATATTAATGAGCTCATTGATAAAGCAAAATTATAATGTGCACAATGTAACTTGAGTTAAGTTACATAGTTATAATTATCTTAAAGAGATCAAGAAATTAATATAATACAAAGGTGACACATTTCTACTTTGTATATATTCTTAATATCATGAGGTAATGAACCGACACAAGTTGTGCACTTACATCACTAAATAGATCGTGTTTTGGTTCGGGTGGAACAAAGACATTTATGCTAATTGGGTAACTATAATGTGTAGTTAGATACCGTTTATAGTTTGAGATATTAAGTGTTTAATATCGCTGTCAATTTAGCTTAGATCCTCCTATAGGTCACACCACAAAACTGGGAAATAAGAGGCTTGATTTTAAGTTCATATGATGTGTCGGGTTTCATGTGAAAATGAGACACATGTGGTGAACGAATAAAATCAATATGTCATGAGAATTGATATAATTAGAATCATAATAAATTCATATGATGTGTATATATTATGGGGTGTAATAATATTACATAAGATATGAATTTACTAAAACCCCAAAAAGATCAATTTTTGTTGGAAATAAATCCAAAATTTGACAAAGGCAAAATCAGGGTCAAACACGGTGAACCGTTCAGTGTTCGGTCGACTGTGGAATCTTCAGGTCGGTTAACCGAATGGGGAACGGGTAAGCACAATTGTTTGACCGAAATTGTCTAGAGTGCCTGGACAATCAGGTTCGGTTAACCAAGTGTGAACGGTCAACCGAGAAAAAATACTTTTGGTAGACCGAATGTGACACGGTCATCCGATGACTATGTCCTAGGAGAATTTTTGGTGAGTTATTGGTAGACCGAAGAGAAGACGTGGTTCGTCCGAATTCTTCCAGGGAATTTTTCTCATACGGATTCGGTCGACCGTTTAGCTCACGGTGCACCGAACACGTGTTATAACCAAACGGTTCGGTTGACCGAATAATTCTCGGTCCACCGAACAAGAACGATTCTGCCTGAATTATTAAGAGATTAATTAAATCATGGGTGAATTAATTCCAGATTTAATTAAACATTTTAGAGGATGCTTATGTGACAATTATAGATTAATTTTAGGAGAGAATAAGTAAGAGATCATGACTAAGGAATAGTTCTTGATAAGGATGTTTTGAGAGCCTATAAAAGGACCCCTTATCCTACTTGTTTATGTTAATGCAAAAATTCTTTCTATCATTAATCTCCTCTAATCACCACGAAAATCTCTTATTAATTTTGAGTTTAGGAGATAGAAATCTCAAGAGCTTAAAGAGGGGTTATTAGCTAAATTCTAAGCATTATTAGAGATTGATTGACTAGCTCATTTCTCTCTAATCTTGTTTAGAGTTTGGTGAACACTCGGAGGTAAATCGGTCGACGATTCTACGGGTAGCGCGACTCCGGATCTTCAAAAGGTTTTAGAGAACTTTTATGTGTGATTCTTTTTTTTTGTGATTTATTTTAATATATGTAGGATTGCGAAAAAAATTAGAATAAACACAAAATAATGTACATAAAAAGTGTTGAAAATATGAAATCCATCTTGTATGTTGTATTAAATTTTTTAAAACATATACATACATGGGGACACGAAATCCTACAATAATTACCAATTACTACCAATTTTTTTGGAACGGAACCTAAAATAATTTGAGATAACACACCGTATAATTTTTAAATTTTTATTAAAAAAAATTGTGGGTGTCCGTCGGAGCCCCCATGGTGGAGACGTCTTAGACAATCGCCCCCTAATTTTTTTATTATTAAAAAGAAGTTTGATATGTTACCAGATTCGAGTACACCGAGGCGTCTGTTGGCTCATTTACTGACTTCCGAAATATTATCTTTTATGATTATGAGAGAAAAATAAAGAGAGATGTGTGATAGGAGAGTGACATGTCGTGATATATGAGTAGAAACGAGAGAATGACCAAATGATGATTCGTGAGGGACGATTTAAGTAGTTTTCCGAACAAAGTTTATTTATTATACCGGTCATCCGAACAAAGTTTTTTCTCTTGATTCGTTATCCAAACGGAACAACCTAAACAAACAAAAAAAGAAACCCTGAAATTCCCAAAAAGAATAAGATGAAGGCGAGGGGGGGTTTGGTTTGGGCGACGGCGGAGGATCTGGCGAGGAACCGGCGGAAGATCCTCTCCCTCTACCGTCAAATCCTACGTGGCATCAACGGACCAGATCTCCCCTTAGGGTATGCCGCCCGGGTGGCGAAGAAAGCCGAGGTTCGGCTGATCTTCGCCGAGGGAGCCAAGGAGAGGTCGCTCCACAACATCGCCGATCTCATCCACGCCGCCGACTATTCCATTGGCCTTCTAAACAAGGGTCGGATCCCTCCTGTCGATCTTCGCCGATACTAAGTTTGAATGTGAGTTTTTTTATATAGAATTTTGATGGAAAAGTTGGAATTTTTTCCTGGAATTACAAGTTTCTTTATTTGTAAAAGATTGAACTCGATTGATAAAAAACGGAAAGGTGGTTTTTTGGGGGGTTAGTTTGAGAATTGTAAGTTCTGAGTTGGAATATGTGAAACCCAAATGCATGTTCTGAGATGGAAAACTGAGATTTTTCTTCTTTTTCTTAGATTGGTTTGGAGAATTGTGGGTTTGTGGAAAAGTTGTATCTTTTTGGGAATTGGTTTGGGTGTCTTTGGAAAGGAGATGCTTTTTGTTTGTGGATGATAGAAGTTAATAGTTTGGGTTCATGTTCAAGCTTGAACTTGATGGATTGAAGGGTTGGATCCCTCCGGTTGAGCTCCAGCGATTTTGAGTTTGGAAAGGTGAGAGTTTTTTTTTTGTTTTGAGGTTGGTTTGGAGAATATAGGTTTTAGGGAATTTGGTTTATGGGTTTTGGGTTTGTGGGTAGTTTGAATTTTTTAGAGTTGATAAAAAATGAATGATTTTGGGAATTAGATGTTTTATGGAAGGCAAAACTTGATGATGGTTTGGGTTCATGATAAAATTTTCCTTTTCTTGCGTAAGGCATGTTTTTGAAGATTTTGAACTAGAGGGTTTTGGCTTTTGAGGGATTTTTTTGGCTTTTTTGAGATTTATTTTTAGAATTGTGAGTTTTGTGTAAAACTTTCTTGTTTTGGGAGATTTTAGTGTGTTGAGTTTTGGTTTTGATGAAAAGTTTTTTTTGGGAATTGATTTGGATATGTTTGGTAAGAGATGTTTTGTTGTTTGTGAAAGATTGAACTTGATACTTTGTGTTTATGCTAGTGGCTTTTGTTTGGGTTTGGAGAATTGCAGATTATGTTTGGGTGATTTTAGGTTCTTGTGGAAGACATGTTTTTAGAGGATTTGAGTGTAGATGGTTTTGGCTTTTGAGGGGATTTGGATCTTGAATCCGGAACACTAACACAAGTAAGGGACCGTTTAAAACCACATTTTGGCAATTAGATTTTGATTCCTTGTTTATGATTATTGGTCATATGACATGCTAATATTTTTCCATGCATTCTGATATTTGCAGTAGCTTAATTCCCCACTCTTTCATGTGTTGACATTCTAGGATCTTTCAGGCCTAAAATAAACATATCGGAATTTTATGATACCATGGGTTTTTTGCTCTTGTTTCTGATTGCATTAGCTTTTCCTCTCTTTGCTAATTGCTACGACGGCACGACCAATAGGTTCCTATATTTAATCGAATGCGGCCTTGCTTGTTGCAAGCACTTGCCCTTTTGGCTTAGCAAACTGACCAGCATATTCACTTCATTGGACAGCTAGACCTTTTCTAACAAAAAACGAACTGCAGGTTCAAGTTGCTCGAAGAAGCTATGGTGGATGTTGCTCTTGATCTCGAGTAATTCACACTGGATTTGCAAAAGAAGCCTAAGATAAGAGGGGGTTTCATTCTGTGATAAAGACACAGTAGTGGAATAGAAGCAGCATGCTCAAATTAGGAACTTGAAAGGTTTACTTAGGATTGCAGCCTGAATTGGGTGGGGGTGGGATATATTAACTAAATGTTCTGGAATACATCTGAATTATGCTTTGGAGTTCCCAAAATGCATATTTTCCCATTTTATGTTTTGTAGTTGATATATCGTTTTGGCTCTGATAACAGCTTCAACATCCAAGATGTCTATGTTTATTATCATTTAGGTGAATGATATTGTATATGTTCAGCTTTTGACTTTACAATATTTCAGAATTTGACATGGTTTCTTTGAAATTAACTTTTCCAAGGCATGGTCGTGGAGTTGCATTCCCCAACCAATTTGACATCTCACACTTATGCCTTCAGTAACATTTTGAATACATTGCTTAAATGAACATTTTCCAAGTAAAACTAGATACCAGCTTAAAATCAAAGAAGTAACAAAGATCAGGACTCCGTTGAAGGTAGATCTCAAGATATAATTAAATGAGGTCATTACAAACATATCAATGTAGATTATTATCGTGCTATATCTGGGGTGTAAATGAGCCGAGTCGAGCGTATTTGGTTTGTTAAGAATGGGAGTCCAAGATGTCTATGCTATGCACTTATTTTTCGAGTTCCAGTTCAGCTCAAAATTCTGCTAAAGCTGAACCAAACAACAAACCAAAACTTGGGTCGTTCTGGGACATTGACTCTCGGCATCTAACGTCCTAAACGCAACATTTGAAAATTTTCCCGACTTCCTTGATACAACATTTAGGTTGTAAATTGTGTTTCTCAAATTCCAACGAGCGGTGACAACAAAGTCTTATTTAACTTCTTGATTCTTATGTAAAATCTGGACGCCACAAACTAATGTTGAACCTTTATAAAACCCAAATACAAACATTAGATCCTAATTGCCACCTCGGAAACCACAAACATTGGATCTTAGATCTGGATAATGTTTGGTAATCAAACATTTACTACAACATGACTTCACCAAATCAGCAGCCTTTATTATACTTCATTCCAACACAAACCCAAAAGTCACCTACTTCCCCACCAATCAATACCCTCCACGTGTCCACCACACTCCCCAATGACCTCCACCACTCACCTTGCACACTCCCCAAATTTCCAGGAAAAGAAAAAACCCCCCCAATTTTTAGCCCCAAAAATCACCTTTTTTCCAATCCGACAATTCAGATAATTCCCGATCGAACCCTAACTCCTTTTCCCATAATTCTCGTCTTTTTGTGTATGAACTATAGGATTAGGGTTTTCTTTTCCACCCAAAGGAATCCAAAATTTTGGGAGAAAACCCTAATTTTTGCCCACCCCCTAAAAAGGAGCCCTAATTTTTTAAATTTGTTTTTTTTTCTGCTTGTGTTTACTTTGGAATTAAGGGTTAGGCTTTTCTTCTTTTGCAGTTTTTTTTCCATATTTTTTCCCGAAAAAGTCTTTAATCTGGAATCAAATGACCCAAAACTCTGTTCTTCCTATAAAAGTAGTACTTAGATTGCATTTGCTTTAGGGGCGATATTTTTTTCTTCTTCTAAAATTCCAATTTTTTCCAGAAAAAAACCGATTTTTTGGCATATTCCAGTAAGTTAGGTAGTTAGTGTGTTGAAATCCTGATTTAGTTGTCGAGTATATAAGTAGAAAAATTGAGTAGTTGGGTTTTGGAGTGGTTTTGGTTAGCGGTTTAGGGAGATGGCGTTGGTTTCTGCTTGTTGGGCGTTTACTGGGGTTGGTATGAGAGTAGGGGTTTCTTTGCCTTCTGGTGCTTGCACGAGTACGACCAGTTCATCTTCCACGGTTGCGATATCGTTTCCTTATAGGAGTTGGATGGGTCGGATGTCGGGTATGAGAGGGTCGTGTTGGTCGGGAACAAGAGGTATGGACAAATTGTTAGAGGATCAGGAGTTGAAGAGCGGAGTTAGGTTGCCGAAAGGGGTGGCCTTGAAGGACGAGAATGGGTGGTTGCGGTCTTTCCTCAAAGCTCGCAACGAGGAAGGTAGTTGGTCAGTTTCTTTGCTTTGATATGTCTTTTATAATCATCTCGGTTAGTCTAGTAACTTACAAATGTAATTTGAAAACAATGCCAACAAAGCCTTTAATTTCAAACTAGCTAGGGTAGGCTATTACATATATAATTTTATCCATTTGATGCCAATTACAGTTTTGTTATACTTTAGCTTGCTTGTTGGAAAAGTGATTTGTAAGAAATTTTTATTTCCTTCTGAAAAATGTCAGTTGTGAAATATACTAATTAGTTTAAACAAATTATCCACTTCTAGAAGTTTATTTTTTAATGAATTTTAAGATATATATATTCCTATTTTGGTTTAACAATTCTGTTGTTTGGTCTTTTTTTTGCAGAGATCCTTTCTTGCATCAGAAAGGAAGTGGAGGCAGGGAAGCTTCCACCGAATGTGGCCATGGGAATGGAGGAACTATACTATAACTACCGGAATGCCGTGAGTTACCATATTGAAATTTCACAGATAACATATTTACTCTATTCTTTAATTTCCTGTTCCTTTTAACTCAATCAACCCCAATATGTAATTAGGAACTGAGCTATGGGCAACCATTAGAGAAAATTGATCTGTTTATGTACTACAGGAAATCAGAAAATAATTTTTTGACCATTTGTAAAACAAAACAAAATGGCTGAGGATGGACTTAAGGTAGTTGAAAATAGTGCAAAATTGCTTCATCATGCTGTTTCATATTTTATTAAACTACCATTACCTATGCTTGAGTTTTTGGTTCTTGTAAACACTTTTATTATATCACTTTTAGGTATTGCGGAGTAGGAATCCCTTGGCAGATGAGATCATATTATCAAATATGGCCGTTGCTCTGGATCGAATCTTGCTGGATGTAGAGGTTTGACATTATGTTACTCTTAGAATTGTTTGCTTTGGGGATGATTGGCTATTTTCTTTTTTTATTTCTTCCATTTTTGAGTTTCATTTTTCTTGCAGGATCCCTTTGTTTTTCCACCACATCATAAAGCAGTAAGGGAACCCTTCGACTATTACTTGTTTGGTCAAAACTACTTTCACCCTCTTGTAGATTTCAGGTGGATCCCTACCTTATTTCCTTATAGATTTCTAATTTATTTGTTTTTGTTACTTACTTTGGTATATAACTATTCTAACACATTGATGCGATGGGCAAATATTTAAATATTTATATGCAGTACGACTGTACTACTTTATAAGAGCATTTACTACATTAGCTAGTATGAATTGTACTGGTGTTGATGTGTATAGTAGGTAATATCAGAATGTTACGAGCAGAGCTTTATACAAAAATACCAACTCAAATTTATGATCTCGACTGAACAGTACTCGGAATTTAAGAGCCGAGCTTCATGTAAAATACATGGTTATTTAGTAATTAGTATATTGTGTATATGTCATGAACATGTATTCTGTAAATGAAGCATATGATACAGAACACATAATGTAGGAATCAGATTGTGATCAAGTTGAAGTATTTTGAAACTACTTGTAGTTTTTGGCTTGTATAGGTGTATCTTTGTACTTGTAAGGATGTCTACCATGCAGCAGTTTAATATATGTTCATTTTTTTCCATTTCAGGAATTCTTATGTTGGCAACATCTCCATTTTCCACGAAGTGGAGGAAAAACTTCAACTGGTTCCACAGCTTATCTCCTTATGACATTTGTTGTTGTTGTTGTTTATCACCCCTTTGTTTTAGAAACTAAATGTGATTATTTAGTGGTTAACAGTTTCTACTGTAAAGTTTGAACTACTTTAAGCTCCCAATGAAGAAGGGAAAAATTGCACTAAATGAAAACTTCAATTTTCATGTTTCTGCAGAGGGTTCTAGAAGTTTAAGTTTGTGCTATGCGACTTCATTTGACATCTTATTCCTTTGTTACTTTGCATAGGGTCATAATGTAATTTTAATATCCAACCATCAGACAGAAGCGGATCCTGCTCTTATTGGATTGTTAATTGAGTCAACCAATCCTCGTATTGCTGAGGAAATGGTAGGATATATGCGTATCTACTTTTATATTTTCATTCTTAACTGTGTTGTAGGTGTTTGGTCATGACATTGCTCTATTGACAGACATACGTGGCAGGAGACAGGGTTGTTACGGATACCCTCTGTAAACCATTCAGTATGGGAAGGTGCTAATTCTCTTACTAAGTAAAGTTTCTTTTTTAATTTGCAAGTGCTAATGGCTTTGTGGAAAAAATAATAGTTTAACTGTAGGGAGTATCTGCTCTCTTTCACTGCACCAGGAACTTACTTTGTGTATACTCTAAGAAGCACTTATATGATTTCCCTGATCTGGTCGAGATGAAGAGGAGGGCTAATGCTCGCAGTCTCAAGGCGATTGCATTGCTCTTAAGGTATCATAGGAATGCATTTTGTTGTCTATTCATCTAAAGGGTGCATTCAAATAACTGAAGATACCGCATCAGCCTTTTATACTTTGTTATGTCAATAATTTGCTCTATATCAGTCCGTCATGGGTAAATTTCAATGAAATGCGATAAAAATGCACATCCATATGTTATTTAGATTCACATTGGAAGCTAAATGTACTATACTAATACATAACAATGATTTGGTGTTAATCCAAGACTATCAACCTCTTATAGATGATGATGAAAATATCAAATATGTTTCTAGAGGTGTGATTGGTTTATAGTAAAATAGTGTGCAGGTGATGAATTAGACATCTAAAGCTAATTTTTATGTAATCTAATTGTTTGAATTCTAGAACTCAAATTTTTGACTCAAAACTTTTATACATGTGATGACTTCTCCCGTTCCATGAAACTCATGGGAAGTCATGGAAAACTCAAAAACACTGCAAATTGGATTAGATCTCAACTTCCAACCTAGAAACAAGTACGAAATCCGTCGTTCTACCTCCAGACTGGGTTACTAAGTGGAATTCTTGTAATTAGGACTTTAGAATTGGGAGGTCCTCCAAGTCAGTCACACCTCATGTAGGTGCTCCTTGGGACTTTGGCAGTGTTGGTGTCATTCAATATGGGGTCATTGAGACATTATCTTTCTTGTTTTTCTTGTCATTGTCTTTCTAGTTTTGGTGTTGCTTTGTTATATTGGTAGGTTTGTTAACTTAATTGGACATGTTGCTTTGATGAGGTTGATATGTTGGTTAAACTACTGTGATTTATTTGTTCACTTTCATGAGTCATAATTCAGTTACAAGTTGTCAACTTCAGTAGATATTTATTGCAGGGAAGGAGGGAATATCATATGGATTGCACCTAGTGGTGGAAGAGATCGTCCAGATTCTGTGACAGGAAAATGGTATCCAGTAAGTATTTCATTCTGTAATTTGAAACCAATTTTCTCATATATTCTTATTTTTCTCCATTTTCTTGATCGCTTACCTTTCTTTATATTATTATTTGCATCATTTGGTTTCTTATTTTCCCGCTGTAGAGTTTTTTATTTCTTATTTTTTTCATTTTAGAACCGTTGTAGACTATTTTTATAATAAGACATAACCAACATCTTGCGGTCGTCTTCTTATTTCTTCTCTTATTAAAAACTAAATGTTAGCCATTTTTTTCCGCCGATTGATAATTCCATTATATATCTGTTATTCCCAAGCTTCTCAAGTGGTACTTTCTTCACCACATTTGTATTTATGTGCAAAAACTGAAAAAAGGTCCACCTGCTTCTATGAATTCCCCAGGGGTTCACCACTACATGAAGCAATTATCCCTGCACGTATACAAGTATTTTGCAGAATTTACGATTGAGGGGATCAAGCAGATTCGTCTTTCGACTTCAGTTCTCCGTGTTAACATTATAATTTTGTATCTTATCTTAGCTACGTTTAAGACAAACCATTACATGCTCTTGTGTATTATAATCATTCTTGTGAGTAGAAGTAAGTGCATATATTGAGCTTGTAAACTTTCTTAATAATTAATACTGGTGGAACACTATGCTCTGCTTACTTATGTATGGTGAATACTCGCCAGGCACAGTTTGATGATTCCTCTGTCGACAACATGCGGCGACTTGTAGACCATTCAAGTGTTTCGGGCCATATGTATCCTCTAGCTCTGCTTTGTCACGATGTTATGCCACCACCACGTCAGGTATGCTTATACTGATAATCTTAAGCTAAATCCTTTTTCGGAAATGCTAATGCATATTCCACGTCTAATTGCAGGTGGCTAAAGAGATTGGTGAGAGGAGATGCATTTCTTTCCATGGAATTGGTATGTGCATTGGTCCTGAAATTAAGATTGAAGATTTTGCATCATCCGTTGCCAGCGCCGAGGTTAGTAGTGTCATACTGCCATACATCATATTTAAGCTACTATATATTTTACATCACTTTCTTGGTTTGATGACCGATATTCTGCTACTATAATATTGTTAAGTTTTTTTTGTTGCAGATTTAAGTACTTATGTCATATGATAATATCTTGCAGGCTAAAGTAGCTTTTTCACAAGCACTGTATAACTCGGTTAATGAGCAATACAACGTGCTTAAATCTGCTATACATGAACACAAAGGGCTAAATGCTTCAAATTCTTTTGTATCTCTTTCACAGCCATGGAATGATAGATCAACTGCCAGGAGGTACTATCTTTAGCTTAATTTCATTTTATCTCTTATTAAAGCATGTTATAGTTAGTTTTGTACTTTATATAGTATTTTTCCTCTATTACTTACAATCGATTACATGCTACTTGGTCAAGTTACTTTACAATATGTCCAGGATTTATGGCTCTGGAATATTGAAATTACTTTTGTACGTGTAATACTCCAGCTTGAAGCTTATAGAATTTCCTATTCTGACAACTTGTGCATTGAGAAAATGAAGTGAACATCTAAAAATCCGAAGTCTCGTTTATTAGTGGTTGAAAAATCCTTCTTAACTTCAAAGTATGTTTTCCCATTCCACGAAGTCCCTCGTTGACTGAACACTGAATTCATGAGGACATTAAGTTTATGTTACAATGGTTATTGATATTTGGCTGTCGTATAGTTTTGAAAAATGAAATAGCTATATTCACCTTCAATGTGTTTCCGTATCAGTTTTTGCTCATCAATTGGTCTACAGTTTAGTGAAGAATAACCATTTGCTCTAATTTCTTTTTTAGGTGATCTATTTTTACAGAAGATTTTCGATGTGAACCATTTTGTTTTCAGTAGTCTCGTTTTGTTGGCGCTTTGCCTTCATTCTTTTTGCACCCATGCGTCAAGAAGGCATAGAGGTGGAGATGTCAGAGTTCAATTATTTCTTATGCCTTGAAGAGCATGGCAAGTATATTAATCGTGTGTTTTTTCCTGTTTTGAATTTTATTTAATTATCAACTAATTAGTTAATGACAAGTCAATGTATACTCATTCTTTAGTTTGGTTTATTAATATGCAAAATTGGTTGTAACTACTTGTGTTTTTTTGCTTTTCATTTTGTGTGTGTTTGTTTTAGATGAGACCTGAATCTTCAACACTTATGTTGTGAATTATAGTCTGTTGATTGTGTTCAAAAGACCTTTACTCAGTCATCTTCTAAATCTCATTGTTGGCTTATGCTTGAATGTGAATTTCATGGGCTCTTTTCATACTAAAAACTTCCATAAAGAAGCTTAAAGCTTAGAGAATCTATTGCTGGGATAAAAATCAGTCGTGATACAGTGACAGTGAACTCTAAAAACTGAATTGAGTCTGTTTGTTCGACCCGATTGAATCCATCAATCCAGAACCAACCTTACCTTGGTCGGTTTGGTCAAAAAATCAAAGCTCATTTTGAGTTGGGTTGAACCAGGTTCGACCATAGTGGATCATCATGGAGTTTTATAGTTTTTAAATTTAAAAAATATCAAAAAAATAGTTTAATGTAAAATTTTAAAAGAGTAAAAGACTACCCATAAAAAAGTTTTAAACCCTAATCGGCACGGTTGTTTTGGAAATCATATTCACAATTTTGAATTTGTATTAAAAATTATTTCAATGGAAATGGTTGTGATGTCGTTTATTGTTAAGTGGTTTAATGTCGCAAAAAGTTATATTAATGAATGTTATTTATTTTTAAAACAAAAATGTATAAATTGGTTCAAACGGTTTCGATCATCAGTTGGACTGCCTGTATTCGAACACTTCAATTTAATTATGAGTTGCACATATGCTGATGTTATGTTGAAATCATTATTGCTTGAATCAAAATGTCAATTCGATGGTCGGTTTTGTTCTGAAAATCTTGATGGAATTGTGTTAAAATATTATTATTTTTACATTTTTGGATAGCATTCTATATGTTAATTGTCCTATACCAAGAAAAAAAAACTACCGGGCCATCCAAACAATTGGCGTCTTGCATGTCGTTGCTTCCTACGCATTTTCCCATGACATTTTCCTCTGCCAATTAACGCTCTTAATATTATATTTATAGAACTACAAAGTATTTTTTAGAGAAGTAACATAGATTTGAGTTTCTCTCACCAAATAGCTCGGTTTGGCTGCTACAATCATTATGTTTTTTAGAACCTTTTAATATCGTCATTTTTCTTTAATTTGTTATAAGTGAACTCAGTTTTTATATGAGTTTGATGACCTTGTTGCTTATGTTACAATATACGATCAGACTAATCAAAATATTTAATTCTCGACTTTCCACTTGAAATGTCTGGCTTGATTTTTTGTAGACAAACCTATGACAGATAGGTTGACCATGGTTTGAATCCAAAAATTCAATTACATTACATGGTGAGTGCTATAAAATAAATATACATGGAACAAAAAAATAAAGATTTGGGAAAGAATATTTGTAGTATTTCATCATTACCAAAAATATTACAATGGTCTCCTATTTATAGGATATATGAGGCAAATGAAAGGTGTATGTTACAAGAGTAATGAGAATGTGAGAGGTTGATGAAGTTATGGGAGGAGAAGGTGAAACATCCATGATGTTTCACAACACTCCCCGTTGGATCTTCACCTTTATACGTTAGGGATGTTGCATCGTTAAAAACTTTATCAAGAAAAATCCGATGGGATAAAACTTCATTAAGGAAAAAAGAGTATAGCGCGTATGATGTTCTCCCTCACTTCAACATATATTCTTCAAACGACAAACACCAAATTTAAAGACAAACTTCTTAAAGACTTTGGTAGCCAATGACTTTGTAAACAAATCCGCCAAATTCTCGCTTGATTGAATCTGATCTGTTGTCACTTGATTGGTCTGCCTCATTAAAAACATTACCAAGTAAAACTCTGTGGGACAAAAACTTGGTGAAGGAAAAAAGAGTGCACCGTATAATTCTCCCCTCAATTCAACATACGTTTATAATACTCCCTTAGATATACGCGTTATGTTTATGTCTCGTTAAAAACATTGTCACAAAACCCTATGGGAAAAAGTAGCTAAGGAAAAGAGTCCATAAAATACGCTAACAAAATTGCACAAGTTGACTCATTAAAAACATTTAACCAATAAAACATTTTAGGACAAAAAATGGAAAATGAAAAAAGAATGCAACTACAATCCTTCTGGGCTTTATCCTTCAGGGATATCCGTCATTCACGGACGATAAATACAAATCCGCCCTCCTGATTCGTAGTTTACCAAACTTACGAATATATTTTACAAAGTTCTTAAATACAAAAGTGCATGAGGATTCAATAAACAAATACATGATAGGTTAACGAATTTAATGTATGTTTACTATATTTCACTTAGATAATATGATTGTGAAATGTGTTTGCGCAATTTTTCTCAAATGATATACTGGGAGTAACACAAACTGTGACAACTTTTGCAAAATATGAATATGTTATCTCAAAAGATATTACTTATGGACAATTTAAAGATGTCTCATATTTACATTGATGCATAGCAATATGAGAATGTAAGAATCAATAACTGATTTCACCAACTTGCATAAAGTTGTAATGACTCCATATAATGACACCAAATAGTTTGTGATAATAATTGATGTGTATTGGACATGTAGGAAACATCACTAATATAAATCTTTGTCGCATGATTAGAAATTTGTAGATCCTTGAACGTCATATAAATATTTTCAGAAAAACATTTACTATGAACATGATAAGGAACTTCAGGTCCTATAAGAATTAGATATTTGTCGATATACAATAAATGTCTTTTGTTAATGTGCTTTCAAGATGAGCATTTAGTAGAATATTTTTCTTCAATATTCCCTTTCTACAATTGAATCATTTACCAATTCTCTTCTGGAGAATATTCGAACTTCAGGTCGAAAAACAATTGATTTATCTCTAGTCATTTATTTAAAAATCCGTCATTTAAATATTTCACAGTTTTTCAAAAACTATGTTGGAGGCCCTATGACATCAAGTCATATGCATATAATAAATAATAGTAAATTTTGTTATTGGGTGAAACATATGAACGACTAAGATCAACTTCATATCATTCTTCGAGATGACTTTGATTGAAGAGGTTATATGCACACTCTTACTTGTTTCTTCGTATAGTGATCTTTGTATAGTGCATCTTTTGATTGTTGTTATTATATAATATACTTTGTCATCTTTGTCCTTCAGGGACATTCATATATGTATCAATATTAAGTGACTTATAAAACTTTAAAGTCACAACATATCTTATATGTTTATCATATTGATCATGTAACAGAACATATTATCAATATTACGAGAGAATAAGTAACATGACGATGAATGTTGGGTCCTGCGAATACCCTTATATTACTTCTCGCTTTATAATGTATTACATGTTATTGTCATTTCTATTTGTATCCTTCAGGGATATAATTTTAGAAATCAGGACTACAGGTCCAAATAATATATTTATTCAACGAGTTTATTATATATTGTTCGTCTTCTTTTGTTTATATCAAATACGAATGCTTCTGACATTCTTATAATATCATAGATTTTGGATCCATTTTTCTTTTCTTGAGACAGCATGCTATTAAGAAGGCGAATGAATTGTCGACAATAATTTTAATAATTGTTTAATATCTCTCGTATCAACATATATAGTTGATTGCAAGTTTTACGTCAATAATAATCAAATCCTCGTCGTTTCCCAAAACTTTAGGATTTGATCGTTCTGTATCCCCGTAATTTCTTTAATCTTTTGTTCAGCAGCTGCATTTATTTTTACAGGTTTATATTCTTCAGGAATAACCTATTCAGGAGGTGCAATGAGAGTGACTAACTTTTATTTCATTTCCACAAATAATGTATGCTATGGTCCACGCTTCTGGCGTTGGTTGAGCTCAAATATATTTTATCATATATGTGGAGATATCCACTTTATATTATGTGTTTTATGTCTAGTAATATAAGGCTTAGTCACTCTTTTGTGATCAATAAAAATGTATGACAATTACTTGCTAAATATTGCAAGATAATGATTTTATGAACTTCAGGTTCAACCATACTTGTACGTATATTTTCTTATGAACTTCAAGTTCAATATAATAAATTTTCTTGACATTCTTTAAGCCTCTAGCTTCTCCCCTTAATGCCAGAAAATGTACATCCTATATATATGATTGTTGGATTAGACAATAAAACTTAGCCTTTCTGGAGCTTTAAATCGCAGGAGGGAAACAATTTATTCATTATTGTACAAGTAAAGTAGGAGAAGATTCATAACATGATGTATATCAACCATAAAAATTAATGAATAATATTAGCAGGTATATATCCACATTAATATATCATGTATAAATTTTAAGATCCCATAATGATCAATATTGAGAGATATTTTAAAAACAGAGGGACTCTCATTTTATTGTGCAAATCGGTTGACAAATTTAACCTCATTTGGTCATAATAGAAGTCAACAAAATTATCTAAAGCTTCACCAAAACAAGACAAATGATGGCATCCATAATTAATATAAGAGATGATTTTATTTAGGCACTTCTGGGCATGTTTCGTCTCGTTGATGTCATCTTTATTTCATATTTATTTGCACAAAATTTAGTCCACTGCTTATGCTCTTGTTTTCACGATACTTTGTAGTGAGTGCTTCTGGCACACAAAAAGGTAAAAAAAGTATCGTGATTTTCCAACAACTCATGACCTTCAATCATCAGTGATGCATAACCCAAAAGAGTATTGGGTCATTAATTTGTAAAGTGATTAATAAAATATACATTTTTTCTTTTACTACTAATCTCTATATATCTATGAACTTCTGGTCATAAGGTTTGATTTAGAGATCGACGTGCATTTTTACTCAATTAGTTATTTGCACGTCGTTTAGATGGTCATATGAATCCTTCAGGGATTATCATAAAATTTCATAAGCCTCTTTAAATGAATGATCTCTAAATCTTCGTACAGTAGCATTTTATGAATATTAAGATATTCACCTTCTGGGCAAATGCATATCATTTTTAATAACAATGATCACTTTGTAACATGGTGATTCAAATTCCACTATAATGTAGCACATTGTATTATATATATATACATCTATCAAGATGGATATTATGTGCTCACGAGATGAATGCTCGTATTGATTGTGAATGATAATGTGTTATAGCACGTGACAGAATAATCAATAAAAAAATCACGAGTTTAAAAATATATTTGTTATGTAAGATTTAAATTAAGAACTAAATAATGGTTCCCCTCCAACATAAGCACATTAATATATTGACAAAAATAACAAAATAAATATCCGAAAAATCATATAATCACGTCAAAAAAAATCTTATAAATTGTGATTTTTGTTGTTGTTGTTGTAAAACACTAAGATATACCATTGTCCGAGATTCACACGTCCAAAAATATTTTTTTATTTCATTTTTAGAGTATACATATACAACCCTCAATTGATTGAAAATGATTTCTTTATTAATCATGCAAGATGAAATCACCTTTTTAACCTTTTTTAATCAAAACAAACAATTTTTGACAGATAAAAGGAAGAAATTATGTATGTCACGTTGGGAATCAAAACAAGGATTTGTTACCTTGAGACGTGAGTGACACCAAAGGTTTTAGACGGTAGTAGAACTTTCGTGTTGATAACGTGTTATAAAATAAATATACATGAAACAAAGAAGATAAAGATTTGGGGAAGAATATTTGTAGTATTTCACAATCACCAAAAGTATTAAAATGATCTTACAATGGTCTCCTATTTATAGGCTATATGAGGCAAATGAAAGGGTGTATGTTACAAGAGTAATGAAATGTGAGAGGTTGATGGAGTTATGAGAGGAGAAGGTAAAACATCCATGATGTTTCACAACAGTGAGAAGAATTATGGTAGTCATTTTTACGTTAATTTCTGGCCAAGTTTTAGTTATTGACATCAAGTGCATGATTACCATAGGCAAAAACTAAGTGCGGGTCAACCGTATGGTTTCAATTCTTGATCATTACTTCTTTGAACGGGTACATGGCATGTCACTACTGCAAAATAGGCTTTACTCGTCGCCCAATAGACGTCGGCCTTTATGACCACCGACGTCTAGTGGGGAGGGGACCGAATAGACGTCGGCCTTTAGGGAGACCGACGTCTATATTGTACTATAGACGTCGGGTGTAAGAATACCAAGTTTGGCCGACGTCTATGGTGTATAGACGTCGACCTATAGACGTCGGGTGTGATAGTACCTTGTGTATCCGACGTCTATAGGGTATAGACGTCGACCTATAGATGTCGGATGTTATAGTAGACCGACGTATATACGCCATGCATATAGACGTCGAGGTATAGACGTCGGAGTTATATAATATCTGACGTCTATAGGTCTTAAAGAAATCTAACATGCGCGTTTTCTCTCATTCTTTTCAGACGAAACCCACCCAAACCCTAGCTGTCCCGCGACCCAACGCTCCTCCGCGACCGATCTCCGACCCATCCGCACCGTCTCCGGCACCGCAGCGAGCTCCCAAGCTCTCCTCCACTTCTCCGGCCCTCTTCTCCTTCTTCCTCCGGCTTTCTCCACATGTAAGTTTTATGTTCGTTTTTGTTGTTTAAGTTCGTCTTCCTCCGTCCTCCGTTTTTCTCCACATATTCTATCTAAGTTAGCCTTCATCTCGTGTTGTTTGCAGCCGTCACCGCACCATCTCGTGTCTCTGAACCACAAAGAGCTCCTCCGACATCACATCTTGTTTAAGTTCGTCTTCCTCCGTCCTCCTCTGGTTCGTCACCGCATCATCTATGTAGAAAAATTAATAAGTGAAAAATATAGGTGGAACGAGTCAAATGTAGTTTGAAATCATATCAAAACAGATCTTAACATGCATATTTGGTATTGATTCCGACTGAAAGTGTATTATCGAGGTTGCATTGAAGTCTAATTAGGATTTATCTTTGTTCATCGGCATATTCGAACCAATGCAATATTAAAATTTCGAGGTTTTACGATAGGTCCATCTAAATGAGAACTTAAATGTTGCAAACTGAACTTAGATTGGTTTGGTTTTCTAGCTTAGATTTGTAATGTGAATGTGAATGTGATGTAATATTTCTTCGATTTTTATTAGTATTATTGAATGATATTTTAACTTGTGCTACTCAGGGCAATTAAGGTTTACAGAACTTTAGGTGGTAGGAGAACAACCACAAAAGCAGGAATAACATGACATGGAATGAGAGTATGTTCTATCCCATTGTTGTTAATTAAGTTAGGAACAAATATTTAACGAATTTCTATGTTTGTAGTACCGGAAGCAGGTTGGAAATACGGAATGCGGTTACTACGTGATGAGATACATAGAGGAAATCCTCAATGTGGTAACTCAAGACGTATGTCTAACCGAGGTAATGTAGATTGTTATTTAATTGTATATTCAATTGTAGTTTCAATATTTAGTTATTAATATTCAACACACTTGTATTTTTTTGATAGGTTTTCCCAAAAAGTAGTGATCCCTTCTCGCAACAAGAGCTCGATGAAACTCGCGACCGATGGGCTCGTTATTTCATCAGAAACATGTCGACGGACTAAGAGGTTCTCCTGCCAATAATATTTTTTGTAATTTAGTTAACAAGTGCACTTGTATTACAAACCTACACTTTATGCCTTAATATAATCGCCTTAATTTTAGAATGAATTAATTGCAAGTGTATTGAATGTCAATTGTGTATGCTTTGTATGTTTGTGCATGTATGGTTGTATGTTTGTGCATGTATGCTTGTGTGTTTGTGCTTGTATGTATATGTGGATGAAATTTTGAGTATTTGTGAACAAATTTATAGGTGAACGAATTTGGTGCAGTTGTATGTACACGAATACGACGAATAAAAACAATTTCGTCGGATGCTATTTTTTTGTCCAGGTTTAGGAATACACGACGGCTGTTTATATTACCCGACGTGTATTCCTGTAAAGAAAGGAATAGACGTCGGCCGTATGTTGAATCCAACGTATATACTTTAAGGATAGACGTCGTATGTTATTCCACCGACGTCTATACCTAAAGAATAGACGTCGTATGTTAGTGCACCGACGTCTATACCTAAAGAATAGACGTCGGGTGTTGTATAGGCCGACGTCTATACGTTAACGAATATACGTCGGCTTCTAAGTCCAGCCGACGTCTATTCGTTAGGTATAGACGTCGGCTATACCATAGCCGACGTCTATGTATA
The DNA here is from genome assembly GCA_963682175.1 of Triglochin maritima. NCBI lineage: Eukaryota > Viridiplantae > Streptophyta > Magnoliopsida > Alismatales > Juncaginaceae > Triglochin > Triglochin maritima. Next base: position 36,731,284 of record OY821786.1, read on the forward strand.
GACGACGCACACATAGACGTCGGATTGGGGAGTGCTTATATCCGACGTATATAGCCCCGTACATCCGACGTATATTCCATTTTCTGTAGTAGTGTGTGCTAAAGCATATGTTTAGAAAATTAAGTTGATTTTATATAGAAATTTTATGTATGTTATAATTAACCTTATCATTTAATTTTTCACTATGCTTAATACAACTAGCATGTAAAATGATGAACTAAGGGTACGATATTATATTATATGTTTCTAATATATATAATATTAGAATTAGATATATATGTAATTGCCAGCAAAACTAACCGTGCAATGGGAATATTGTCATATTCTCAGGAAAAAAAACTTTCTGGAATTTAAAAGGCAATTACTAGTCTTGCCATGACATCAAATTGAATTGCAGATTTGTGTTGCGATACAGGGGACTACTAACAAATTTGGGTTTACTAACAAGCTAGAAAAATAAATAAAACCAATATACATCTCACATAACGACACAAAAAATGAACTTTTAAAAATTCCAAGAATATGCTTATCTAATAGTTTATTTATCATTTTCTTGCAAGCTCATTAATGCGCAACATTTGTTGTTAGTCAACTCGTCACTTGGGAGATCCATTATCTTGAGATACTCAAGATGAGATATTGCATCATAACCATCATTTTAATGTTTGTGAGGTTGAGATTTCAAATGGGAGTGAGGAAAGTAGAAGAGTAGATAAAATTAAAAATAATTGTTGTTTGGGTAAATGACACTATAAGTTTATAACTACTCAACTCTACCTAAATTTAGCTTTACGCCCTTACCTTGCCTTATTTTATTTTGTAAAAGGTACTCTTTCATATGTTCTATTCTCATTTAAGTTTGTAAATTTTGAATTCTCTTTTGAATTTTTTTTATATATTCATATAAAACAATCATATCAAATTTTATCTGGATTGCTATTCATCGCCGGAAAACTACTTAAATTGCCACAACGAATTACCATCTTGGCATTCTCTCATTTTTACTCCTATAACACGACATTTCCCCCTCCTATCACCCATCTCTCTTCATCTTCCTCTCATAATCATAAAAAATAATATTTTGAAGGTCAGTAAATGATTTATTATTTTCATTTTCAAATTAAAATTATGAAGTGCATGTTGTCCATGTAAATGAGAAACTATATAACTCCACAATAGACTAAATAAGCAGATTAGATATGGAAAACAAGAGATTGTGCTGTACATAGATTTGAAATTTATTAGTGTTGTCTCTAATTTTATCTAATGATGTACAGGGACAAGCATATTGCTTGGTATTAGATATTCATAATTTCATATACCAGCAACTCTCATAAGAAAATTAATGTTTTTAGGACGTTGATACTTTAGTTTACATGAAAACAATACAAATACAACTTTTATATGGTTCAAATACCAGCAAAGGATCGATGATGAAAATATCAAAATTTCGAGACTATCAGATACTTTATATATTATTTCTTGCAACCCAATTAATTTGCGTCACCTTCGTTGAATGAGTTGCACTTGTGGTATATATGCGCCACACGCGCGTCGTTAATATTAGTAATTTTGCATCTATGCAATAATAAGTTTATATATACGTGCAGCTGCGTACTTAAGTCTTCAAAATGTGATTTTTTAACTCTTCACTGGAAAAAAACATAACTCCGCATTGCACATAATATCGTTCACAAAGGTAGCATTAAGTGGACATATAATAGCATATAGACAGATAATATTTAGGATTATTATCTGTCGGTTGGATTTGACATTGATTAAAAGTGAATGAAAGAAGACATTCGCACGACTCAACTATGATTCTTGTAAACTTTTATTTCTAACATATCCCAACTAATTTTGGATTAAATGTTTTGTCATCGTCGTCGTCGTATTCTCAGCCTCTAATCCAGAACTCAAAGTTATGCTATTGAGATTAATTCTATTCTTGTAAAAACATGTACAGCCAAAACTGCAACTAATTAGTATGGTTTTGAGTTAAAGATGGTCTTCTTCAACAATTCCTTCGACATTAATCTCTTTATATCAAAGCCAAGTTTGTTTATTATCAATCTTTCATAAAAAGAAGAAATTTTAAAAAATATGAAAATGATGTGAAAAAAGCATTTAACGTAGTTTCAGAATGGATGTATGACTAAAGAAGTGGACACGGAGCTTCATTTTTATGTAGATTATACCATACTTATCTTTTTACGTACAAAATCACGCGTAAGGAGATTTTTTTTAAAAAAATTAGAAGAAGAAAAGGACAAAACAACTACAAAATGGAGTTTATGAAGAACAAATCCACGCCAACAGTTTGAGATAGAGTACACGGTTGTATTTCTGCATTCAGACTTGTTATTTCCTGATTTCAGACTAATAACATTTTCATTTTCTTGCAAGCTAATTAATGTGCATCAAAATGCAAAACTAATTTTATTTGTTATTAGGGTAAACTACACTTTAACTCCTTAATTTACCTTATTTTATTTCGACAAAATTCTCTTTCACCCTAGCAATTGCAACATTACCCCCTTCCTTTCAGAAAACCATAATAACAACTTCTAAATGAGATCAAAGGACAAAATTATCTTTTTTTCTTGTCAATAACCCACTTAGAGCATGTAGAACCATGACGTAGGTCATCCGGATTACCTACGTCATCCACTTTTTCTCTCTTCTTTCTCTCCATGTCACGTCATCATGACCAAACCTCATATTTCTCCTTTATTATTCACTCATTAACCATGACCTAGGTCATCCCACTTTATTTCCTCTACATCATTAATTTTCTTCTCAACTTTTATTATATTCCAAAATCATTTATATTTACCAAAAACATTAATAATCTATTTGAAAAAACAAAATAACAATAAATATTTTATTTCTTTATTGCATATATTTTATTTATTTAACACACTTATCTACAGTACGTGCATGATGTCTTATTTTGTCGGACTGACAATCTACAATACGCGTGTGTTGCCTTATCTTGTTGGAATTTCAGTATAATTTTCGTACTTTAATTATAATGTTTGTTGAGATTGGATCATATGTCTTATGCCCAACTCCATAGGTCGATCGGGGGGCTCGCGGAGGTGGCAATGAGGGCAACGTCCCCTGGAATTTTTTTGGGTTTGTGTGTTTGGATATTGAAAATCTAACATTATCAAAATATAACAAACTCTAACCCTAATTATTATCAAACTATCAACTAAAACTACTTAAACCATATCTATTTATAAAAATATAAACCCTTAATTATTAAAACAAATAAAAAAAACCCAGACCAACCGGGATGTGCCAACTACCAAGTGGCACAACCCGGTCATCCGTGGTCGTGAGTGTAATATCCTAAATCCTTGATTTGCACTAATTATGTTTTGGGCTTGATTAAGGGTTGTTTAGGGAGGAATTAGAGTTGGTGAGATGGACGGTTGAGATTGAATGCAGGTTTTATATAAGGTTTTTTTTTCTCTCTCTCTCTTCTCTCTCACTCATCTCTCAACTCTCTCTGTCTCCAATCCGTTCGTGAAGGCTTCCTAGAGCTCCAGTGAGGTCGGGAGAAGATCGTGCACGAAGTGTGGTTGCGTTCGCTGGAGTTGAGTTAATCGTTGCTCGGTTGTATTTAGCCGGAGTTTAGGTTCTCGAGGGAAAAACTCGTCATTGGATCTTCAAAGACTTCTTCAAGCTTTAAGGTATGTCAAACTTTACTTTTATGATCACCTAGGCTAGTGTTTGAGTAGTTGACGGTAGGCCGGAAGACTTGTCGGACTTGTACAACAAAGTTCAGCACTGGATCGGTCGACCGTTTCAGTGGTTCGGTCGACCGGTCGTAGTGAAATTTCAGCATTTATCTCTCGCACCAGTCGAACGATACCCTTGGGTAGTCGACCGATTATGCATTTTGAGCGAGAAGATGGAGGTCTGGTGGTTTTTGGTCGAACGGGTCGCCTTTGCCGTTCGACTGAAATACTGTTTTAAGTTGGTTGAGGGTGTAGACCACAAAACGGTCGACTGCCCTAGGATCTCGTTCGACCGATGACTTAAAATAACTTAAAGTTTGTTCAACCTAATTGTTGTTCGGTCGACCGATACGATTTGTTTCGAAATCTTGATTTACTATTTTTTTCCGGTCGACCGTTATTTATGTTTTTGTTCGACCGTTCGTGTTTTTGTGCTGCCGTTATTCCTCTTCCTTGGAACCAAACAAAGGAGGCTGTATAAGTAGGAAAAGGAAATTAAACTGTGTGGGTATTTTGGCCTTTCCCCCTCATTGAGAGTGATTATTTAGTTTTTTTTATATAAGAACGGAGATATTTTTACATAATGCAAAATGGTAGAGCATGAGGAACTTTTAGCTATGATTGTAAATTTCCAAAATTGCACTGGGAAAAAACCCATATATTCATATATAAGAATCATATAAAATTTCAATACAAAATCGCACATAGTTATGATCTCAAAGGTATCATCGCACACAACATTTAAACAAAAATAATGCTTTGGATTTTTCACAAACACTTCCTTCCATGCAAAAAGTCTTTAGTTAGGTTGTAATATATACTTTTTGATCAGCTTGGTAGTAAGATTATATCCTTATAACAAAACAATAATTAATGAAACTTGTATGATTTTAATCTATAAATAGACCAGTCTATAGCAATAGCTTTTACATAAAATCATCAATCTCTTGCTTCTTGTTTACAAGCTTGCAAATTTTTTTCCAATCCTTATTGGACTCATAAGTGGAATCTATACGATTTGGTTGTTGAGTCATCTGTGGATTCCCGTAAAAGGTAATAGTCATTTGTTGAGTCATCCCAATTTTTTTGAATATACTTGTATACTTTAGACATGAAAATTAAGATTGAATAAACATTAAATTTTATGTTGCCCACGACAAACTTTAAGGATTTATTTGGTAGCACCCTTAAGGTTTAGCACCATTAGAATACACTTATACATACTGCCTAACATAATATGAAAATATGGGGTGGACAATAAATTAGTGTTTTAGGTCAGTGGTAACGGATCAAACTCGAGCTTGCACAACATGCTATTGCGTCATTTATCTTTTGGCAAGCATTGTTTGTTGGGGGGAAATGTATTTTTATGATCTACAATGTTTTTTGATTATATACATCTTTATATGCTTCATCAGGTTAATTTATCTCTTGCTTTGGAATAATAATAATAATAATAATGATAATAAATGCATAAAAGTTATTCCTAAATGATCAGGTTTATGATCATTTCAGTAAAATATTTTTTGTGCCAAACGTACCTAATATTTACCAATAGAATTTTTTATCTTCCAAATTAATTTTTGAATATTATTTTGTTCATAGGTAGAAAGAACAATGGCGGTTGAAACCTATCCATCTTTTGTGGTGACTAAAGTGGTTAAAAGGGCAACAACTTTAGCTGAAGATAAAATTTCAGAGATTATGGGGATTGATAGGGAGTTGGTGAAGTTGAAGAATGAGTTGATAATGTTACAAAATATTATGGAAGATGCAGAGCAAAAACAGTTGTCCAACCCTTATGTACTACGTAAATGGCTCGAAGATCTCAGGTTTTTTGCTTTAGATGCAGAGGACTTTCTTGATGAGATAGCAACCGAAGCCTCTGCAAATATGGTACGCGTTAAATATACTTCACCATGTGCTAATCCTGATCAGTTCGTCTCGTTTCGTCATAAGATAACACATTTGACGCAAATGTTGGACGACATTGTAACGAGAAAGAGTGATCTCAATCTCATGAAGTTGGAAGAGTACTCTGGACAACAAGAAATTGCAACAACAATGTCGATGAGGAGGCCGGAGGAAGGTGACATGCAACAACAACAGCTTGAGCTAATCGGAAGGGATGCCGAGAAAAATAATATTATAAACCAATTAATAGATGTAGGTGGTGAGCCTATTGTGAAAATAGTACCAATTATTGGTATGGGTGGGATTGGCAAAACAACTCTAGCTCGGTCTATTTTCAATGAACGTGAGGTATTCAAACACTTCGGTTTTGGAAAATGGGTATTTGTAGGGGAGAATTTCGACACAGTAAAAGTCATAAGCAAAATAATTAGTCCCGACATAGACATGGAATGGAGTTTTCCCTTAGAGACCATGCAGAACAAGTTTCTTAAGGAAGTCCTAACTAAAAAATTTCTTATTGTTCTAGACAATGTTTGTGATATAGATCAAAAGGTAGAGGAATGGAAAAACTTCTGGATCTTATTGAAACGAGGGAAGAAAGGAGGTTGTGTTATAGTAACTTCTTGGAATCATAAAATCTTACCAGTTATTGATGAACACAACGAAGTAGACTATATACAACTAGAGCGTCTAGAGGATAACCATTGTTGGTCTATTTTTGAGAAGAATGCTTTCGCAGATGGAAATTCTTATAACTGTCGTGATTTTAAGAGTATAGGTTGGGAAATAGTTCGGGAGAAGGTTAAGGGTGTCCCTTTAGCCGCAAAAATGGTAGGTAAATCCTTGTTAGGGAAGTATATAAAAGTATGGGAAAGCTTTTTGCAAAATGAGGGATGGTCTCTCAGAAAGGAAGGAGATGACACCATGACAGTCTTGAGATTTTGTTACCATCACCTTCCTCCTCATCTGAAATCATGTTTTAATTATTGCGCCACTTATCCAAAAGCTTGGAGGTTCGACAGAAAGGAGTTGATATTGAAGTGGATGGCTCTGGGTTTCTTAGAACCTGCAGAAGTTGTCAACCAAAGGATGGAAGACACAGGAGAGACCTACTTTGAAGATTTGCTGCGAAGATCATTTTTTGAGAAGAATATATATAATCAGTATGTGATGCATGATCTAGTCCATGATCTCGCGTTATTGGTGTCGTCAGGTGAATGCAACTCCACATTTGCCAACCAAGGTATTGATAGTTGGCCGAAGACCGTGTTGCATGTCTCGCTTGCATCAACACAACATTTTGAGAAGCTAGCAATGGAAAAGTGTGAAAAAATTCGCACAATTTCCTGTTGGGATCAGAATGAAGCAAGGTTTCAGTATAAATTTTCAGAAGAGTTTGATTATCATGTGACAGTATGTCTCCTTTGTTGTGATCATGTTGTGATGTTCAAATGGCTTCGTGTGCTGGATCTGAGCCGTATCACAATCGGAATATTGCCTGATTCTGTGGGGACACTGATACATCTTCGTTATCTGGACGTTTTGTTTCCTCATGTAAATTTACCAGAATCAATCACTAACCTAAACAACCTGCAGACGCTGAATGTAATATCAGAACAAGATGATCATGTGATCAACGTTCCCAAAGACATTAGCAAGTTGATCAACTTGAGGCACCTCAATGTAGGGATTGAGATTTCTAAGAGGATATGTGGCCTCAAAACTTTGACTTCGTTACAAAAATTAAACTTGTTTGTTGTGGAAAAAGATAATGGTTCCAGAATCTCGGACCTAAGAGAGTTGAACCAACTAAGAGGAGAACTTTGGATATGGCTTTTGAAAGACGTAGACAGTCGGGAAGAAGCTACGGAGGCGAACTTGAAAAATAAAGTTCATGTAACGTGGTTAAAGCTAGACTGGGGTGAAAGGATACGTAGTGTCTCATTTGAGGATTGTAATTATTCAGACATGGAGGTGATTGAACCACCTCTTGAGGATTGTAATTATTCCAACATGGAGATGATTGAACCACCTCGTGAAGAATCAGCAGAGGATTGTAATTCAGACATGGAGATGATTGAACCACCTCTTGAGGATTGTAATTATTCAGACATGGAGGTGATTGAAGGCCTGGAACCACCTCAAAACCTTGTGCATTTAGAAATCTGTCGATACCAGGGTACTCTATGCCCGAGTTGGCTGGCCATGGGTAATAAACAAACTCTCATCCAACTGGAATACCTCAAATTCTGTGAGTGTTATGAATTGGAGTCTATCCATTTACCAGATAACGTTACAGAGTTGGTGTTGGAATCTTGTATGAATTTAAAGTTGTTTGTGGATCAGATTCTGCCAAATCTCAAGAAGTTGGTCATTAGCGAGTGCCCTATGCTCCAATTTCACAACGCCAGTTTCGGTGATGCAGCATCAACAATAATGTTTCCAGCACTTGAGGAACTAGAAATTAGCAACAACTATTTATTCAAGTCCATAATTCTACGATGCCGACCTACTACTTTTCGGACTTTAGTAATTACAATGTGTGATGTCGTCGATATCAGTCACTTTTTCAACTTGGAAGAGGTGCAGTGGCAAGATTTTACCTCCTTCCAACATTTACGGATCGAATATTGTGAAGATCTGACTTCCATTCTGGACGAGATTCATTTGTTGCCATATTTGCGTGGTCTATCGATAAACATCTGCGACAAACTCCAATCTTTTCCGGAAAAGGGTCTCCCCAAGTCTTTGGAATTTTTATTCGTTTCGGGCTGCAACGAATTCGCAGAAAAATGTCAGGTTGGAGGATCAGAATGGCCAAAGATCTCCCACATACCCAACATATCTATTCACTTTTACTAGGAATATATTACATGCATGAATCTTTTTTGCCAACTCTCTTAGCTTCTACCAGATTCTTGCACATGAGTTAAATATATAGGTATGTTGTTATATATGTTTGTAGTCAAATACGTACATAATGTAAAATGTTCATTCTAAAAATGCTGTTTCAGTACTTGTGATCTAAATTAATTTAACTTTTTTTGTCTTTCAGAAGGAAGGAACTACATCGACATACTCATGTACATGCATATATAGATCATTCATTAATGGACGTCGAATGAAATTGGATGAGGAAGTTCAGATTATCTCAATCATTTACCATCAAAGATCTATAAATATTATGTGCCACCTTGTTTTGTAAATTGGTTTTCCTTGTTTTTTGTTTAGATTTGTTAAAGTTGCACAGTTGGATCATGACTCGTGAATATATTATGTATGTGTTGATTAAATCTTGGATGCTATCTCTTCATGTAACGTTTCGCAAATAAATACTGAATTTGGTGGCTGTGGGTTTTCTTCCCCATGAGGGTTTACCGCGACTCCATAAAAACCTTGTTCTTGTGGTTTATGATATTATTTTCTTTTCATGGAACCTGTAAATACTACATCCCTAAAAGGTTGTTTGTTGCTTCTCATAATTAAAATATCCTTTGATGTGCCAAAATAGTTTGTGTTAGTTTATTTTCAAACATAACCTTTTATATTGGAGGTAATAAATATCCATTGCAGGTTTCTCTTGCATCAACACAAGATTTTGAGAAGCTAACAATGGAAAAGTGTGAAAAATTTCGCACAATTTACTGTTGGGATCATAATGAAGCTGAGTTTCAACCAAGGACCGTACGTATGTCTCCTTTGTTGTGATGTTCAAATGGCTGTGTGGTAGATCTGAGTCGTATCACAATCCGAATGTTGCCGGATTCTGTGGGGATAGTAATACATCTTCGTTATCTGGACGTTTTGTTTCCTCGTGTAAATTTACCAGAATCAATCACTAACCTACACAACGCTGAATGTAAAATCACAAATTTATTATCCTGTGATCAACTCCCCTAAATACATTAGCAAGTTGATCAACTTGTGTAACTCACTGAAACAACGAAAAATTTAAACTTTTAAAAGATATATAAATCAAACACCGTGGACGTTACCAAAATCACATATACAATATAAAATGGTACACCGTATAATACAGGAGTCAAAAGATGATTACAACAACAAATATATACAATATATACGAGTGTAATCATCAACCTCGAAACTACGTAAGACGGGATATAGTCTGGGTGCGTTCACCCTTAGTCAGCACATCCTAACGACGCTCACGACCTGAAATGCAAACACGAAACTATGCTTGAGTTTCCAATATGGAAACCTCATATGTCAAACTCATAAATGAAAGAATGAAACAAATACATGACATGATATGAAATGAAATGCAATAAAATCACAACCACCACCATTCAACTGGGTTCCTGGGACCTCTCTCCCAATCACAGCTGACACAAACCAATTCGGGTCTTAAGGGTCCTCTCACCCCAACCCCACAACCACTCGTGCACCTCAGGCACCGTCAGTCAGAGTCTCGGCCACAACACACGTGCACACAAGGCACTGTCAGTCAGAGTCTCGGCCAACAAACACACGTGCACACAAGACACCGTCGGTCAGAGTCTCGACCAACAAACACACGTGCACACAAGGCACTGCTAGTCAAAGTCCCGGCAAACATACACATGATCACTATTAGGCTGGAATGTCCGTACCGTCGCCCAAAAAGGTCGGGGACTCATTGCCCTCAAGGCAGATATAAAACAAACTCAAAACCACAACAGCACATGCAACCTATGTACAACTGTCCAGAAACGGTTGGAAAAAAACGACACTCTGGTCGACTGAATCCCCATCCAGAGGATTGTCCAAACCGAAAAACCCACCAACCGGTCGAACGACAAATGAGACCCGTTCGACCGAAACCATCCAGTAAAATCCACTTCACGCTCTAAAATGCACAAACGGTCAAACAACAAGAAAATAATCGATCGACCGGAAAAAGACAGTAAATTTAGATCTGGAACAAATTATACCAGTCAATCAGAACAACAAAATGTCGAACGAACTTTATGTTAACTTAAGTCATCGGTCGAACAAAATCGGAGTGACCATTTTGATGATCAATGTTCCAACTGACTAAGCTACATGTACGATCGGTCGAACAAGTCAATAGGGCGGTCGACCGTTTAGATGGACAACGCCCCCAACAGACCTACAACAGTACTTTGATCGAACGACAAAGAAGACATATTCGACCGGAAACACCCAGGGCCTTCATCTTCTCGCTCAAAATGCAAATCCGGTCGACCACCCAAGGGTATCGTTCGACTGGTGCGAGCTATAATGCCCAAAATACACTACCACCGGTCGACCGAATCAAGCACCGGTCGATCATTGCAGTGCTGAAAATTGCTGCAAAACTCTGACGAGTCTTTCGGCCTACCGTCGACTACTCGAACACTCACTTTAGCCTAAGTGAGCATAAAAGTAAAGCTTGACATACCTTGAAGACTTGAAGAAGCCTTTGAAGATCGATCGCGAGCGTTTCCTTGAAAAATGCTAATCTCCAACGAAACCCAACCTCGAGTTTGATCACCGCAACTTTGCCCATCATCCAAGCTTCTCCCTACCTCGCCAAATCCACGCCTATCCGGAGCTTCCAACTTGACTGAGAGGGAAGAGTAGAGAGAGAATTGAACGGGAGAGAGAAACGAGTGAGAAGAGAGAGAGAACCAACATTTATACTCTTCTCCACGCCATCCTCACCATCCACCTAACCTTCTCCAACTCATCCCAGTCGTCCAAACCAAATCTGTAAAATCCTAAACCCATCTTAGGGTTAATGGTGGTTAAGTGGTGATTAGATGGAGGTTTGACTTTGAAGAGAGAGAGAGAGAGGTATGGTTGGGGTGTTGGGGTATGGGCTTGGATGTGGGAGGTATGGGAGGGGGTTGGGTGAGGATTTGGTTTGCTTTAAAAGCAACCATCCTCCTTCATTCTTCTTCTTCTTCTTCTTCTTCTTCCTTCTTTGTTTCCTCCTTTCTCACCAAGCACCCATCTTTCTCGCTCAGTTGCTCGAGCTTCGGCGGAAGAGGCTGTTGTTGGCTTTTTGGCCTTAATCTATATTAATTTGAATGATTAATTAAACTAATCTTAATCAATCAACCTAATCAATCAAAGTGAGCAAACACGATTACATGCATTGCATATATGTTTGTATACTTGCAATCATCTTAATAGGTTGATCAAGACAATCAAGGGAATGAGCATTGGGACAAGGACATCAAGACTCAAGACTTGTAATCAAAGCTTTGGATCAAGACATGTAACTTTATATTTATTGAGTCCATAAGGTTTTATGTAAACTTGAGCACTAGGATTTTGTCCCGTCATGCATCGGTAAACCGAACATATTCGGTAAACCGAATCCTACCCAGTTCGGTCCACCAAACACCTTTCGATACCCGAATACTTCCCACCAGTAAAACTTAGGTGTTCTCTGGAATTGCCCCAACGGAAGACCGATCTACCTTCGTTCGACCGAATAGCCATGGACTGGTTTTCAGACTTTGCTTCAACGGTCGCTTTTGAATTAAGTGCCTAAAGCCCAATTGACTTGACCCACTTCGGACGACCGAACACTTATTGGCTTTAGGAGCCCAACGACTATTTTACACGTGGTATTTGACCGTTAACGAAAAACCAACTTCCCACTCTTGGTCAGCGCAAAACCCGTGCTAACTTCGGTCTACTGAAGTGTAGACGGTCAACCGAACTAGACATGAATAGAGCCCAATCAATTCTACTGTCCACCTTGGAACGGTGAACCGAATGTGTTTCAGTGAACCGAATTTAATTAGGGCTAAATAGATAAAAGCTACTGGAGGTTGGTGAATGGTGATCCGATACATAATCGGTCAACCGAGTTCTTAGTTCAGACCAATTCTTCGGACTACCGTTTGGATAACGGTCGACGGAATCTGTCTCGAATTCTGCCCGAGCTTAAGTCACATCTTGTATTCCTTTTGGTCAATTTCCCCACCAACTCCCAAACGGCTAGTAGAGCTTGAAGGGTTATAAATAAGACCTCATTTGTTGTCTTTGGACATCTTGAACACTTCCTATCTATCCAATACTGAAAGCCAAATCCTCTCCATCTTCAAGCTCTAAATCCACAACACTCAAGCCTAAACTTCACCACTTGCATATCCAATTCCATATCATATCCAAGTGTACTCAAGTATAGAGTGTTAGTTAGATTGTGATTCCAATTCCTTATTCAAAAATCACCAAGTTGTAAAGCTTCGAGGAAGCTCCCTCTCGGGTTGTAAGAGGAGACACGAGCGAGGCGAGGTTGTTCGCGAGGCTCGGTGTTGTAAACGACGTTGGTCTCGGCCCGGAACGGAGATCGGTTAGTGGAACCGTAAGTGAGGCTCGGGGGATCGAGCGAGGCTTGCGAGGAGGACTAGGACCCGAGTGTGGGTGCCGAACCTCTCTAAACTCCAGTGTCGACGAATTTGTGGTTTGCAATTGTCTCTTCCCTTAATCCTTCGATTAGTATTTTTAATTCCGTATTTTTCTATCGATTAGAGGGTCATAGATCCTAACAATTGGTATCAGAGTATTAGGTTGCTAATTTCATTTATTTAATTGTAATTTAGCATGACATCTAGTTCAAATCATTGTGAAGGATTATCTACATCTAAGCCACCTTTGTTTAATGAGTTAAACTATGACTATTGGAAGAAAATAATGAGAATATAATTGCAATCAAATGATTTGAAATATTGGACATTCATATTAAACTCATACACACCTCCTAATGATGATGAAATTGTATCCTTAACAAAACCCAAAATTAAGGAAGCGGAGATGAATTCTCGTATTATGAATATCTTGTATTGTGGGTTAAATGAAGGGGAATATAATCGGGTAAGAGGTTGTGAAAGTGCTTATGATATTTGGCATACATTAGAGATGCATCACGAGGGTTCAACTAAATTGAAAGAAACTATGATTAATTTGCTCATGCATAAATATGAATTATTTCGTATGCAATCCGGTGAAAACATAAGCGAGATGCACACTCGCTTCACCGAGATCATTAACTTTCTTAAAGCACTTGGCAAGGATTTTAGCAAGGGAGAAATGACTCGAAAGATTCTCCGGTCACTCACCGACGATTGGGAGGAGAAGACGACCGCCATCGAAGAAGCACAAGATCTCACCAAATTATCGATCGAGGAGCTAATGGGTAGTCTCATGACATATGAGATACAAATGAAAGACCGCAAGGAGAAAAGAGTCAAGAAATCCTTGGGGCTACATGTCGTCGCCAATTCGATCAAAGGAGATAGTGACATCGATGAACAATTGGCGACACATCAATTTATGGAGTTTCTCAAAGAAGAGAAAGAAAGGAGAAAAGAGAAGAAGAAGAGCAAGAGAAAAGAGAAGAAGAAGAAAGCTCTCAAAGCCACTTGGGACACTTCATCATCTTCATCAATTGAAGGTGAATTCGCCTCGATGTGCTTCATGGCAATAGAAGATGACGAAAGTGAGGTATCTTCTTGCTCTAGTCACGATTCAAATAATTCAAATGCATATAATGAACTTCAATGTGAATTCAATGAATTGCTTCAAAATTTTGAGAAAATTTGTCAAAAGAATAAACTAGCAAGAAAGAAAATTAATGAGCTACAATCTCAAATTGAATCTATCATGAATGAGAAGAATGAATTGCTTGCTAGTCATGATAAAATTGCATTAGAGAACACTCAATTGATTAATAAAATTGCAACTCTAAATGCAAAACCTTCATATAGTGATGATATTCAAGATCTAATTGCTAAGAATGTTCAATTACAAAAGGATCATGAAAAATTCACAAGTGGAAAGAAAATGCTTGATATGATCATAGGAGTCAAAAACAATCTTTAGATAAGCATGGTGTAGGCTATTATGTTAACAACTACAAAAACCATGTTATTCACACTACTATGAATGAAAGACATTTCTTTGTGAATAAGAGTTCCTCAAGTGTTTGGACACCTAAGACCAAAATAGTTTGGGTACCAAAGATTAATGTCAAAGGACCCAAGGTTGTTTGGGTACCAAAATCTTCACTTGTAGGTACTTAGAAGAAGAAGAATCAATAGCGATGGCTCAAACAATAAAAGATTGATTCCAAGCTTCAAGGAAATTATATGGATCGAATTCATAAAGCCGTCGTCGCTATCGAAAGGAGATTGGAACCAATACAAAATCGAGGATCAAAAGTTTGGTATTATTTTCAATCCTCTCAATATTGACTATTTTAACAATTGGTTCTAATCTAGGGATATTGTAATATGCTTAATTGATATAATACATCATTGCTTTTAGGCCTTAGTGATAAGGGGAGCAAATAATGTTATATCATCTAATTAAGGGGGAGAATTATGTAATCCTATACCTTTACATCGTATGCTTGTATTGTTTGCATTTGATTGATGTCAAAGGGGGAGAATGATAAGGATTGAGCTTAAATTTACTCATACTATGCATATTGCTAGGGGGAGCATCTTATACATGCATAGTTTACATATATGAAGGGGGAACAATCATATAGAAAAGGAGAGAACTTAAATTGAAACTCAAGCATTAAGATATAGATTTGTCATCATCAAAAAGGGGGAGATTGTTGGCTTTTGGCCTTAATCTATATTAATTTTGATGATTAATTAAACTAATCTTAATCAATCAACCTAATCAATCAAAGTGAGCAAACACGATTACATGCATTGCATATATGTTTGTATACTTGCAATCATCTTAATAGGTTGATCAAGACAATCAAGGGAATGAGTATTGGGATAAGGACATCAAGACTCAAGACTTGTAATCAAAGTTTTGGATCAAGACATGTAACTTTATATTTATTGAGTCCATAAGGTTTTATGTAAACTTGAGCACTAGGATTCTGTCTCGTCATGCATCGGTAAACCGAACCTATTTCGGTAAACTGAATCCTACCCAGTTCGGTCAACCAAACACCTTTCGATACCCGAATACTTCCCACCAGTAAAACTTAGGTGTTCTCTGGAATTGCCCCAACGGAAGACCGAACTATTTTCGGTCGACCGAATAGCCATGGACTGGTTTTCGGACTTTGCTCCAACGGTCGCTTTTGAATTAAGTCCCTAGAGCCCAATTGACTTGACCCATTTCGAACGACCGAACACTTATTGGCTTTAGGAGCCCAACGACTATTTTACACGTGGCATTTGACCGTTAACGATAAACCAACTTCCCACTCTTTGTCCGCGCAAAACCCACGCTAACTTTGGTCTACCGAAGTGTAGACGGTCAACCGAACTAGACATGAATAGAGCCCAATCAATTCTACTGTCCACCTTGGAACGATGAACCGAATGTGTTTCGGTGAACCTAATTTAATTAGAGCTAAATAGATAAAAGCTACTGGAGGTTGGATAACGGTCGACCGAATCTGTCTCGAATTCTGCCCGAGCTTAAGTCACATCTTATATTCCTATTGGTCCATTTTCCCACCAACTCCCAAATGGCTAGTAGAGCTTAAAGACTTATAAATATGACCTCATTTGTTGGCTTTGGACATCTTGAACACTTCCTATCTATCAAATACTAAAATCCAAATCCTCTCCATCTTCAAGCTCTCAATCCACAACACTCAAGCCTAAACTTCACCACTTGCATATCCAATTCCATATCATATCCAAGTGTGCTCAAGTATAGAGTGTTAGTTAGATTGTGATTCCAATTCCTTATTCAAAAATCACCAAGTTGTAAAGCTTCGAGGAAGCTCCCTCTCGGGTTGTGAGAGGAGACACGAGCGAGGCGAGGTTGTTCGCAAGGCTCGGTGTTGTAAACGACGTTGGTCTCGGCCCAGAACGGAGATCAGTTAGTGGAATCGTAAGCAAGGCTCGGGGGATCGAGCGAGGCTTACGAGGAGGACTAGGACCCGGGTGTGGGTGCCGAACCTCTCTAAACTCCGGTGTCGACGAATTTGTGGTTTGCAATTGTCTCTTCCCTTAATCCTTCGATTAGTATTTTTCATTTCGCATTTTTCTATCGATTAGATGGTCATGGATCCTAACAACTGCGTCGACGTGAGGCGTGCAGAGGTCGTTGCGCGAGGAGGCGGTCGTACGATTGGTTGCTTACAGGAGGCGGCGTAGCTCGAGCGAGGCTCTAACGAGTTTCGTCATCTTCGAAAGGTATGCTGGTTCAATAGTGTGATTTGTTGCTCACTCGTGATGGGGTGAAGTAGTGGTCGGTCGTGGGAGGTCAGAGACCTCACCTGCAACGAGAAACGGTGTAAAATCCTTGGCTGGCGCAAGTTGTCGTCAACCAACGGTCGACCGGTTCCTTCGGGTGATGAACCGGTTAGTGTTTTTACCCGACTTCAACCAACATCGGTCAAACGATGCCTTGTGGCGGTCGACCGGTAGTGCGTGTGCTGGTGGATCGGGGGTTTGCCTGTTGGTTCTCAGTTGACCGTTTCTATTGTTCTTTCGACCGGAACTTAAGTTACATTATGTACTGTTCGACCGTTTTTATGCACCGTTCGACCGATTGATGACTTAGAATTGCTAGGATGCCTTGGTAGTTTTCGGTCGACCAGGACCCCTGAGTCGATCGACCGTTAGAATTGTATGATTTTGACCAAACTCCAATTTTTGACCACGTATCGGTCGACCGGTTTTAGACTCATGTTCGACCGTTGGGACTTAGGTTAGGCACAAAGAGTTCAACCATTGCAGACTTTCGGTCGACCGAACCCCATGGGAACGGTCGACTAGATTGCCTATTTCGGTCGACCGTTTGTGCACAGAACCGAATTCCTTGTGCTTGTATAGTGTCAACTCTGTCCACGGAAACCCGTGTCCTCGCCTAGTGCGTGAGCCGAGAATGACGGTGGGCGCGTTACGCGAGCCTGCCAAGGGACCATCGTGTGGAAGAGTGTGGGTATTCGGGACGTGTGACCTCTGTGTATGGATCGTGACTTAATGTGATGGATTGATGGACTCATGGTAGAGTAGCAGACCTGAGGGATCGCGGATCCCAATGTATGATGATGTGCGGCTCATGGAGCCTGATGACCTGGCGGACTTCGGTCCGGAACCGTCTAATGTTGTGCCAGATGTATGTTGGACCACCGATGTCATGCATTGTTGTTGCATGTTTTATTTCATAACTCTCTCTAACTATGGCGTTATGACTTCAAATCCTTGTTATGACCTAAAGTACTCCAATTTTGGTTAAATATATGTTTTATTCATTTGTCAAACTTTTACCTTCTCGTAGTCATATATCTTTTGACCCATCAATATATGACTTCAAGTCCACCAATATTATGTCATGGACTTGATTTTCTTAAACTTAGGTGTCTATCTTCGTGTTTAGATTCATGAAGTCGTAACTCTCTCAAACCATGAAGTTACATCTTAAAGTCCATTTTTGTTCAAGTACCTATTTGTGTTAAACATGTGTTCCTATTTGTGTCTTAGACTTTCGCTTTCGTTGTCATATATCTCTAGACTTATGGATATATGACTTCAAGTCCACCGATTTCTAATTCATGTAGTTGACTTTCTTAAACTTAGATTTTTATTTTGATGTTTCTAGTCTTGGATTCATCTGGACATATGTCTCTTGACCTATGGAGATATGACCTCGAGTCCTCCATATTTGTTTAATGGACTTGGTCGTATTCAACAAATGTGTGTATATCCGTGCATTAGATTTTGTGTTGCCAGAAACGTATAACCCTTGAACGATGGATATATGCCTCACGTCCTTCAATTCTAAATTCATTGACATAACTATTTCAAACTTAGGTTTCCATATCCTTGTGAAAGTTTTCGATTCGCGAAGTCATAACTCTCTCAACTTATAGAGTTATAATGCATGGATATATGTCTTGAAGTCCACCAATTTCTAACTCATGGACTTAATTTTCTTAAACTTAGATGTCTATTTTTTTGTTTAGACTTTTAGTTTTGCCATGTCATTACTCTCTCAACCTATGGCATTAATGTCTTAAACTCTTCAATTTTTTGCGATATATATGTATTTACATATGTGTGTGAGACTTTTGCATCCTCGTAGTCTTATCTTTGTCGACCTTTGGATATATGATTTTAAGTCCAATTTCTAATTCATGGACTTGATTTTTTTAACTTGGGTGTCTATCTTAGTGTTTAGAGTTTTGGGTTAGTTATGTCATATCTCTCTTTACCTATGAAGAGATGACTTCAACTCTTCATTTTTATTTAAAGGATGTGGTTGTCTTCAATATATGTGTGTCTATTCGTGTGTTTTATTTTTATGTCCCGGATTATATCACTTCCCCGTTGATATGTGCTTCAAGTTCTCCAATTTTAAATTCGTGGACACAAATATTTAAACTTAGGTCTCCATATCTATGTGTTATAGTTTTGGATTTGCTATGTCATAACTTTATCGATCTATGAAGTTATGTCTTAAAGTCCTTCAATGTTGGTTAATTATGTGTGTTCTACTCGTCTGATAGACTTTCGCGTTTTTGTAGTCATCTCTCTCTCGACCTATAGATATATATGACTTGAAGTCCACCAATTTACATGTCATTGACTTATTTTCTTAAACTTTGGTGTCCATCTTCCTGCTTAATCCAAGTCAAAACTCTCTTGACCCATGGGGTTGTCTCCAAGTCCTCCAATTTTTGTTGAAGTATCTAGTTGTGTTAAAATGTGTTTCCATTTGTGTCTTAAGTTTTTGCATTCTTGTTGTTATATATCTTTCCACCTATGGATATAGGACTTCAATAGCACTAATTTCTAATTCATGGACTTGATTTCTTAAACTTGGGTTTTTATATTCTTTTTTTTCTAGTTTTGGATTCGTCAGGTCATCCCTCTCTTGACTTATAGAGATAGTAGATATGACTTCAAGTCGTCCATATTTATTTCAGGGACTTGGATGTGTTTTGCATGTGTGTATATTCATGTGTTAGATTTTCGTGTTGCCAGAGACATCCCTTGACCTTTGGTTATATGGTTCAAATTTCCCAATTTTAAATTCATTGACATAACTATTCTAAACTTAGGTTTCCATATCCTTGTGGTATAGTTTCTGATTTGCCAAGTCATTACTCTCTTGACCTATAAAGTCGTAACTCTCTCGACCGATAGAGTTATAACTTAATGCTCTTCAATTTTTGTCAATAAACATGGTTGCGTTAAACATGTGTTTCTATTCATGTATTAAGACTGTCACGTCCTCGTAGTCCTATTTAGCTATACCTATGGATATATGACTTCAGGTTCACCAAATTCCAAGTCATGGACTTGATTTTCTTAAATTTAGGTGTCTATCTTTGTATTTATACTTTTATATCTGCCAAGTCATAACTCTTTCAACCCATGTATTCATGTCTTAAAGTCTTTGTTTAACGTGGGTTTTTTGTTCTTTTGTATTTTATATTATATTTTGGTGTTGCGAAGACCTCTCAAGAATTCATGGCGGAATTCCGCACCTTACAACTTCGTATAGAAGAATGCCTCATCATGTCATACTCATGTCATTCATTTGTACAGGAAATTAAATAAATGTGAATAACTAGCCAGAAAGTAAATAAGTGCAATATTTTCTTTCATTTCATTAAATAGAAGGCATAAATATGAAATACAATAGTTGACATGTTTATGCATTGCACAAATGGAAGATGTATAAGCATCCGTTTGCAAACTATAAACCAAAATTGTCGTTATATTTAACAATTTCAGATATATATTTTATTAATAGGATTTTTATATTTCGATACATTAGGGACGGGGATTTATCGACTCGTGCTTTGATTGATTCGATAATGATCTCCCTTTTGTTGTGATATATTGTCACGATATGATCAATTTAGCCTCGTAACCTAGGAGGGTTTTGTATATATATTTAGGTTCTTCAACTTTATGATGAATACACCGTGTTAGTTTATCAACGATAATTCTGATATTAGAATATCGTAAAAACGGTTAGTTTAGCCTCATAACCTAGGAGGTGTTGTATATGATTTGATTTAGAGAATTATTCATATGTCATAATGTTTTGGTCAATTTAGCCTCATAACCCGGAGGAGATTTATGTTTGATTTGTCAACGATAATTCTTATACTAGAATATCATACAAACGGTTAGTTTAACCTCATAGCCTAGGAGGTGATTTGTGTATATGTATCTTTGTTATATTACCGATGATTCTTATGTATAAATATCATCAAATAGTTAGTTTAATCTCATAACTGGGAGAATATTTTTATATATATTGGACAGTTTAGCCTCGTGACCTGGAGGGATTTATGTTTGATTTGTCAACGATAATTCTTATATTAGAATATCGTACAAACGGTTAGTTTAACCTCGTAACCTAGGAGGTGATTTGTGTATGTGGATTTATTTGGATAATTATACTTTTGATATGGGTATTATGATGTTTTGGTTAGTTTAGCCTCATAACCTGGAGGGTTTTGTGTACGTATCATTTGACTTGTTTGGACGATTATCCTTTTGATCGATGTTATAATGTTTTGGTTAGTTTAGCCTCGTAACCTGGAGGGTTTGTATATATATATATTTCTTTATATTGCCGATGATTCTCATATTTAAATATCATCAAATAGTTAGTTTAATCTCATAACCAAGAGAATATTTTATGTATATAATTTGTTAAGTGTGTTGGACAGTTTAGCCTCGTGACCCGGAGGGATTTGTGCGTGCATCTTTGTTATATTGCCGATGATTCTTATGTATAAATATCATCAAATAGTTAGTTTAATCTCATAACTGGGAGAATATTTTATATACTCAATTTATTGACAGTCTTGGACAGTTTAGCCTCGTGACCCGGAGGGTTTGTATATATATTTTGTTTTGTTTATTTGATTTGTTAAATGAAGACTCCATCGCTAGTAAGGGAGAGGGAACCCAAGATCAAGCTTGGCGTGCATCCTCACTTACGACTAAGGTAGTCCGTATTTTAGTTTCTGACAACTCCAACGATAAGAGAGAGGGAACCCAAGATCCAGCTTGGCGTGCATCCTCTCTTACTATTAGAGTAGTCACTATTCATATTTTAATTTGTTTTCATATTTTAAGGTTGCTTGACATATGTTACAACTTTGAAGGCCTATTTTGCAATTTATCCACATTTAGGGAAGGATTTGTGATTTTGTCCATTCAGGTTGACAATTTGTATTTTAAGATTGATTTTGCAAATCAAATGGTATAACTTATATATTGTAGTAATTTATCCACATTTAGGTGTGAATTTGTAATTTTGTCCATTTATGAGAACTAATTTGTAAATTCACCATTGTTTTATTGTGGTGTTGTCCTTTTCCTGTGGATTGTTTTACATGGAGACTTGCATTATAGTTGGATCTGGCTTGGACCAAATATGCAAAAGGATCCCACTTGCATACTAAGATTCATGGCTCCATGCACGTATACGTATGTTAAGGAAATTACCGCTAGTTTCTTTTCCTATTTTCATTCTTCTCGTTGTGTTATTATATATATATATATATTATATTATCCTCTCAATAGTAATTATTGATCCTTATATCAAGTTCCAAAGAGGAATTCATTTGATGTCAGATTCCGATCTGGATGTCTTCCAAGTCTGAAGGCTTCTTAGGACATAGAAGAATTCACCTTTTACAGGAAGTAAAACCCACATATGTTGTCAATATAATTGTATTTTATTAACTTGATATTTATAAACGACATTGGTAGGATTATGCAATGTTCCAGAACGCATGATGGTGTTTGAATCTTGAGAAACCAAGATGTTGATTTCTAAATGGTGTTTCAATTTATGTCTGATAAGTTTCCAGACTTGATTCCAAATTAATTCATTAATTAAATAGTCTCGGTGTAATCGTTATTCCAAACACCAATTAAAAAATAACATTTCACGTGTGTCTTTCCGTTATTCAAGTTTTCCATTAGTCGAGTGAACCAAATCCAATTGAATATAGGTTTCGACATTAATTTTTTTGTTTCCTCCCATTAATATTCATGTTTCTGGGAGTATACAAGTTTTGATTATGTAAACTTGCCTGGGTCAGTTACTTTGTTTAATTTTTACTGTTCATATTGGGTTCATATGGAACCATAATATTGCGATAGTGACCTATCATATATGTTGATATAGGCCGATTTGATGTGGTTTTTGGTTATTATTATTGTTATTTTGTATCAAACTTAGACCCGTTGTATTTATTTGGTTCGAGTATTTGTCATTTTTCTGGCTAAATTTCGACAGCCTTCCGGCGTCCTTTTTATTTGCCAGGATATAATCAATCAATCCGGGGACAATTCCTTAAAAGGAAGGTGGCCGGAATGATTATGTTTGGTAAAACGATTATCCGGGGACAATTCCTCAAAAGGAAGGTGGCCGGAATGATCGTTTATTATTATTATTATTATTTAAGATGAAGTAATCGTCGACGTTGCACTTGCCGGAGTTGCTACGGAGTTGTTGATGAAGCCGGAGTCGTCGAATTGTTGTCAACGTTATATGTTATCTGGAGTTGTCAAAGGTGTATGTCCGGAGTCGTCGAGTTGTCGTCGACGTTGTGTGTTGTCCGGAGTTTGTCGAAGTCTTCGCGGGCGATAACGTTGTAGCGGCTGAGGGAGTTGTCGGAATTGTTGTGCTGGAATCACCTTCACAAGAACCGTCGAGTTCTCTTCTATTCGGTGTGCGTACGTATGGATTTGCGTAGGGAGTTGTAGTCGTGTATGTCACCCTCTACACTTCTGCTTCCCTCTGGTTTTTTTTTTTTTGGTATATATGTGTCTGGGTTTTGGAGTCGTGTGTATGCGTGGAGTTGTGTATGTGTATTCTTTTATAGAGGAAGAGAAATAGAAGGGGGAGGAGAACGTGTGATGATGGATCAGATCATGGGCATGATCGTGGGGATGAGAGGTAGTGAGCATGGGGTTGACGTGGAACATGTCATGAAGGACGTGAGTTGTGAGGCTTGAACCTCACGCATGCATGAGGTGAGAATTTGCAATATGCATGTTGATTATGAAAAACTACTGACGTGAGATATGCATCATCTTTGTATCTATTTATTTTATTTATGTTCTCAATGGTAAAATTTCATTTTTTACCTTTGAATCATGTGAATTTCCACATCTCTTCCAGTTTTGACTATATTTTCATGTTTAATCGAATAAACTTAGATCAAGAGATTGATCTATGAAATACTACTTCATTTTGATGATATTGCTTAATCTATACTTCAATAGAGTTCCAATTTCCACTAAGTCGGGATGGCAATTGGTCGACGATCATTAGAAAAATTGTATCGATTTGAGATTTTTTTTTTGTGTGTCAACAGTTTGCCCCCTCAAGAAGATATGATGAATATTGTGAATCATAACTTCTTGAGAAATAATAATAATAATACTTCCAATATTTCAGAAGTACACATTTGTTTGCATACGGGGCCATCGACGTCGAAGCATGTAAAGCTTGAATAAGTATTTTAACTTGTATATGAGAGTAATGAATTTTCTCATATGAGTCATATCTTGCTACATATCAATATGCTAGTATGTAGAGAAATACGTACTCAAACCAATGAGACATTTGATGTTGGAGTACCAACAACGGTAGGGTGACAATAAAGATTCTTCTATCTTGAATCTTACATGATACTCACATTTCATATGGTTGTTTGACCAACAACTTATATGTCCCCACAAATCTTATATATGTTCCTTAGATTAGTGAACATTTCATTTTAACATCTCTTTACCTCAAGAACCCTCTTATGGTAGAGTGGTGACTTGCAGGATATTCCATCGTAGGTAAAAAGTTGAATCATCCCCTTATAAACTCCGTATATGTTTCATAAATTTGAAGAGTGTGTTTGAGAAAAAAAAAGTTAATCTCTCAGGAGGATTTTGTATATTTGATTTTTTTTAACGTTTTTATAAACTCCTCTAATGACAAGAGAGAGGGAACCCAAGATCCAGCTTGGCGTGCATCCTCTCTTACTATTAGAGTTGTTTGCATATACTTTTTTTTTGTAAGTTTTTTGTTTCTACGCTTTTTTTTAATACAAATATTTTTTATTTATATGATTTGTAAATTTGTAGAACAAATGTGGCAGACACCTTCATCAAATATTTGGAGCAATGCCGATATATGTAAGCAGACTTATTGTTGCTACCCACGAGATTATGATATATATATGTATATATAAATAGGTTTGACCTCATTATTCGGGAGGACAATATATGAGGTGAGTAGACTTATGTTACTACTCAGAACATTAGAACACGCATGGATAAGTTTAGCCTCGTTACCCAGGAGGACAGGATTGTTTTACATCATGACAACCATCAGCTGTGGAGCCACAGTAAGGATCTCATCTTTGAAATCGTACCGGATGCTCGCTCTTCATATGGATGTCACCCAACAAGGTTGGAAAGTTCTTACAAATCTCAGATATGCTTCATAGATTTGTAGAACTTTGATAACCCCTTTCGCCTCAAGAACTCTCATATGTGGGAGAGTGACCCGAGGGACGTTCCATCGTCAGCGAAAGTTTTATATTATTATTGTCCTTACAAATCTCAGATGTACTTCATAGATTTGTAGAACATTTCTATCGAAAAGTTTTACCTCTTATTCAAGAGGTATATCGAAAAGTTTCACCTCTTATTCAGGAGGTTTTTTTATCTGATTATATATGTGTGTATATATATATATATATATATATATATATTTGCAAACTCTTCTAACAATAGGAGAGAGGGAACCCAAGATCGAGCTTGGCGTGCATCCTCCCTTATTATTAAATTTGTTTGCATTTTTTATATATATGAGAAGTACGCTGAATAAATTTCTCCACTTGATTCAGAGGTTAAAGTGTATGAGTAAATTTATCCTACGAGATGAAATGTGTTTGAATAAGTTTATCCTTATTATTCAGGATTTTGTTGTATGAGTAAATTTATCCTCGTTACCCACGAGGTTGAATATATTCGTAGAGTAGCCTTATGATTACTACTCAGACGATTAGGATATATGGATAAGTTTAGCCCCGTTACCCAGGAGGATAAAATATGTGAGTAGACTTATTATTGCTACTCGAGGATTAGGGCATACATATAAATTTAGCCTCGTTACCCAGGAGACTGTTTTTTGTTGATTTGATTTATTTTTATTTTTTTTATTTGTTTGTTCGTTACAAAACTCCTCTAACAACAAGAGAGAGGGAACCCAAGATCTAGTTTGGCGTGCATCCTCTCTTATTATTAAATTTGTTTGCGTTTTCTTTTCTTTTTTTTATATATTTTATTAACATATATATTATTATTTTTTTACACATTTTTTTTATGGTTTGTAAATTTGTAGAACAAATGTGGCCAACCCTTTTACTTGATATTTAGGGTGATGACGACATATGTGAGTAGACTTATTATTGCTACTCATGAGCTTAGGACATATATGTATGTATGAATAAGTTTAGTCTCGTTATTAGGAGGATGGTGATATGTGTGTAGACTTATTATGGCTACAAAAGAGATTGGGCTATGTATGTATATATGAATAAGTTTAGCCTCGTTATTCAGGAGGACAGGATTTTTTACATCACGACAACCATCAGCTGTGGAGCCACAGTAAGGATCTCGTCTTTGAAATCATACCGGATGCTCTCTCTTCATATGGATGTCACCCAACAAGGTTGGAAAGTTCTTACAAATCTCAGATATGCTTCATAGATTTGTAGAACTTTGATAACCCCTTTCGCCTCAAGAACTCTCATATGTGGGAGAGTGACCCGAGGGACGTTCCATCGTCAGCGAAAGTTTTATATTATTATTGTCCTTACAAATCTCAGATGTACTTCATAGATTTGTAGAACATTTCTATCGAAAAGTTTTACCTCTTATTCGGGAGGTATATTGAAAAGTTTCACCTCTTATTCAGGAGGACAGGATTTTTTACATCATGACAACCATCAGCTGTGGAGCCACAGTAAGGATCTCATCTTTGAAATCGTACCGGATGCTCGCTCTTCATATGGATATCACCCAACAAGGTTGGAAAGTTCTTACAAATCTCAGATATGCTTCATAGATTTGTAGAACTTTGATAACCCCTTTCGCCTCAAGAACTCTCATATGTAGGAGAGTGACCCGAGGGACATTCCATCGTCGGCGAAGGTTTTATATTATTATTATCCTTACAAATCTCAGATGTACTTCATAGATTTGTAGAACATTTCTATCGAAAAGTTTTACCTCTTATTCAGGAGGTATATTGAAAAGTTTCACCTCTTATTCAGGAGGACATGATTTTTTTTTTTTTACCCTTAGCACCCTTTAGGGTTTTCACTAAGTCCGTAGGGTCTCATTTTTTTAACCCTTTTATTTTTATTTTTATGAATAATATGGCTTGAGGAATTTTCCATTTAGTGGGGGGTATGGCCTTTTCCCTTCATGATCGGTTAAGAGATATGCCCCGTTGTCATATACTAGCTCAACAATATATGGACCTTTCCATTTTGGGTCTAATTTCTTTCCATAACCCTGAGCCATGTAGTCTTTGGACATTACCCAAACAAGTTGACCCTTCTTGAATGCTCGGGGGCGAACTTTCTTATCAAAAGCTCTTTGCATTCGGGCTCGATATAGCTCAAGGCTTTGTTGTGCTTTAAGTCTTCTTTCGTCGGCGTCTAACAACTCTTCGAGCCTTACTTTGATGTTGAGGTCGTTGGTCAGGTCAGTCATCAATGCTACACGGAGGGATGGTATTTCAATTTCTAACGGTAATACAGCTTCTGCCCCATATACCAAGGAATACGGTGTACAACCAGTTGGAGTTTTGTAGGTGGTCCGGTAGGCCCAGAGTGCTTCATACATACGGTCGTGTCAATCTCGCTTATTTGACTCTACAGTTTTAGCTATTATAGAACAAAGAGTTTTATTGAAGGCTTCTGCCAACCCATTTGCAGATGGGTTATATATAGTGGAATAATTCCAATTAATACTATATTTATTAGCAAAGCGATATACTTTTTGACTTTTGAAATTGGTCCCATTATCGGATTGGACTCTATTTGGGACTCCAAATCGATGAACAATATTGTTGGTGAAGAACTTGACGACCGCCTCAGCTGTGACTTCGCGAAGAGGAACCAATTCTGCCCATCTAGAGAAGTAATCTGTTGCAGCTAGTATGAATTTGTAACCCCGAGATGTAGGAGTGAAGGGTCCAACGACATCTGTTCCCCACTCTGCAAATGGCCAAGATGCAATTGTTGGATGAAGTTTTGAGGGCGGCCTGTGAGATAGATTACCATGTTCTTGGCATTTGACACATTTCTTTGCATACTCTAAGCAATCTTGAGTCATAGTGGGCCAATAATAGCCCATAAGCTTAATTCGATGTCGCATTTTTGGTCCTGCTTGATGGCCACCACATTCCCCTGAATGAATTTCCTGAAGAATCTTTCGTGCTTCGTCCTTTGAAAGACATCGAAGATACACAGAGTTGTGGTTACCGGGCGCTAATCTATAAAGTGTGTCATTTTCAAACACGAATGATGGAATCCGCCTTTTGAGTTCCATTCGATCGGCTCTATTAACAGGTTGTTGACCATGCTTAAAGAAGTCCACAAACACTTGTCTCCAATCATCATCTCGTTCATCATTTACAATGCTGACTTCTTCTATTGCTTCGTCTTCACGTAGCGTCGCTATACTTGGAAGAAGACGACGATCTTTTATAACAACTTCCATTTCTCCTTGGGGTGGAAGGGTCAGACTAGTCGCTAACTTTGCAAGGGCATCCGCATGAGAGTTATTGCTTCTTGGAACGTGTGATATCTTCAAACTATCGAACCTTCGAATCAGACGAAGTGCCACATCGTGATATTGTATCAGCTCTTCTTTTCGAACTTCATATACGCCGTTAACTTGTCGAACAACAAGTAGAGAATCACCATATGCTTCAAGAGTTTTGATGTTCATATCGAGGGCCATTTCTAATCCAACTATTATAGCTTCGTATTCGGCTTCATTGTTGGACTTCTCATCGACAAGTGCGCACGAAAAATGAATTATACTGCGTTGTGGAGTGAAGAACACGATCCCTGCCCCAGCTCGAATCGTCGGACCATCAACGGTGATCTCAGTACGGCAAGCCCCATCAAAGTAGAGTTCCCAGCAAGCTTCTTTGTTAGCTCTGACAGTCATTATTTCTTCATCCGGGAGATCTGTTGCCAATGGGGAATCGCTAGACAAAGGGTGAGCCGCAAGAAAGTCCGCTAAAGCTTGTCCTTTCACTGCCTTCCTCGGAACATATTCAATGTCAAACTCCATCAACAGAAGGGTCCATTTGCCAACACGTCCAGCCAAGGTGGGTCGTGTCATGATATATTTTATGGGGTCCACGTTTGATATGAGATGGACTTTATGAGCTAACATATAATGACGCATTTTTTTAGCTGCAAAGACCAATGCTAAGCATATTTTTTCGATTGCAGAATATTTAAATTCCGCCCCAACTAGCCTCCTACTCAAATAGTATAAAGCTTGCTCTTTATCATCATCAGTTTTTTGAGCAAGCAATGCTCCTAATGAGCAATCTTGGGCGGCGATATATAATATGAGTGGCCTGCCTACCTGCGGTGCCCTTAACACAGGAGGATTAAGGAGATACTTTTTTATATCTTCAAAAGCTTTTTGACATTTTTCATCCCATTCAAATGCTACACCTTTCTTCATGAGGCGAGAAAAAGGCTGGCATTTTCCAGACAAATTTACTATAAAGCGTCTTATATATGCCAAACGTCCTTGAAGTGATCTGAGTTGTTTCAAATTCTTTGGAGGAGGGAGTTCTTGAATTGCCTTGATTTTTGTTGGATCAACTTCGATGCCCCGGTGTTTAACCACAAAACCTAAGAATCTGCCACTTGTAACTCCAAAGGCACATTTCAATGGGTTCATTTTGAGGTTATACTTCCGAACTCTTTTAAATATCAGTTTAAGATCGGATAGATGTTCGATCTTCTTTTTAGATTTGACTACCAGATCATCTACATAACATTCAGCTTGTTTATGCAGCAAATCACTGAATATTTGTGTCATGGCTCGTTGATATGTCGCACCAGCATTTCTCAACCCAAAAGGCATGACTTTATAACAGAAAACCCCCTTCGGTGTACGGAACGCTGTATGTACTTTGTCATCTTCGGCCATCATAATTTGATTATATCCAGAATATCCGTCCATGAAACTAAGGATTTCGTACCCAGTTGTAGCATCCACCATCTGTTCAGTGATGGGTAAGGGGAAATCATCTTTCGGACAAGCTTTATTGAGATCACGAAAATCTACACAAACCCGAATCTGACCATTTTTCTTTCGCACTGGAACAATATTTGATAACCACTTGGTATACATCACGGGCTCGATGAACCCAACATTGATGAGCTTATCAATCTCTGCAATCACTAAATCACGAATATCCGGGTGCATCCTGCGAGGCCCCTGTTTTACTCCTGGATGTTTGGGATCGATGGATAAACGGTGCTCAGCGACATTTCGGTCTACACCTGGCATTTGTTTATAATTCCAAGCGAAACAATCATGATTTTCTTTGAGAAGAGTTATGTATTCTTCCCTTTCTTTAAGACTAAGAGAAGCACTGATAAATGTTGGTTCCGGGTCATCATTAGATCCCAAGTTTATTTCTAAAAGTTCATCAACCGTCGCTTGTCCCCCTTCTTCCATTTCTCGTGGAGCTGGGAGAATACCCTCAACATCAGACTGATCTTGAAGCAATATCTCTTCACCCTCTGATCCACTATTAGTCTGATTTTCATCGACCTGTGATTGTTGAGTACCGAAAGATCCTTCGACTTGCGCGACATCCTTTGACTCAATATCTGCAGAGCTTACCGTTATATGTAATGTTGTTTGCTTCTTTAAGTGGTTTGAGCAACCAAGACCCCTGCGATCTTTCCCTTGCCGCGTACTATCACGTCCCTTGTCATCTTTCGGACGCCATATTTGTTCATATTTTTGTTGTTCCTTCTTCTTATAGGGACGATTCTCTCTTCTATTTCTGAAAGCTGTCAAGACCTTCGGATTGATGGTGAAATCATCCAAATCAGCATCATCATCAATTTCATTTGTTTTGCCAAAGGGAGTATTTGACTCGACACGTTGTGGTTCGCCTTTATAGAAAGTTATCTTCCCACTATTTTTCTTTGACGGAACAATGAAAGTCTTCAAAGACTTTACTACGTCCACTTCTCGCTTTTCGAGTGTCTTTATAGTGCATGGTGGCAAGGTCATCACCGTATTAGAGTCTATTGTATATGTTGCCTTCACCTTCTTACTATCTGATTTGATAGTTGGACATGAAATCTTAACCTGCTTTTTGGTGTTTAGAGACTGCCTCATTCCGTCTATTCGCTTGGGAGGTGTAACAACTTTGAATGCAGGTTCTTCATCGTCTTTACCGAGTTCTATTATTTCCGGGAGTATATTACTCCTCATATTGAACTTTTGTATGAGAGGGGGGGATTTGCCTTCTTTAGGTTCATCGAGAAAGTATCGAGCGTCATGGAAATGTACTTCATGTGCTTCAAATGGTTGGCGCTCTCCAAAGAATCTGTGCTCCTTCCCATTGTGTATGTATTTGAAGCATTGGTGGACGGTAGAGGGAACAACAAAATTTTCATGAAGCCAAGGACGTCCCAACAATGCTTTATATGATGTCCCCACATTCAGCACATAGAACGTTGCATCGGTCTCAAATTCTCCAAAGACGAGTTTCAACACTACCATGCCAATGAGAGTTTGTGAATGTTGATCAAACCCGTGTATGACTATATCGGATGGGCTTAAATTTGTCCTTGCGATGGAAAGCTTTGCTAGTGTGGTCATCGGTATGAGGTTTACTGAAGAACCAGGATCAATGAGTATGCGCCCCACAGGATGACCTTCCATGGTTCCTTTGCAATAAAGAGGGCGATTATGATCTATATGTTTCAGAAGCATATCTCCCTTACTGAAGGTGATTGGCGCGATTCCTTGCTTGAATACGGATTGGGTCTCGGCCAGATGAGCTTCGTATATTGTTGATCTTTGCAAAGCTTGAATGAGAGCATCCTTCAATTCAGGTGCCAGTTGCAAAGCATCATATATACTAAGGAGAGCGGGGATTTTCTTCAAATGAGCAATGACATCGTAATTGACTTTCGATTTGGTGTCATTAGGTTCATTGTTTGAAGATTGCTTCGTTCCTTCAACTGCCCCCTGATCATTATTTTTGTTTCCTTCGGTTTCACTAACCAACTGCTTGGACGAATTAACTTCTTTACTTTTGGGTTGTTTTGGAGTAGATGACAGGATTTTACCCTTCCTTAGTTGGATGAAATTTATTCCTTCATCTTCATCACTGGGTTCATCGCTCCACGAAAACATTTCCTCGATTCCTGTAGGTGAACCAACACTGTTGACTGGAGATGAACCCACCATTCGACACTCGTGTACAATTGGTTCCGTCTTATCTTCGGGTTCTTCACCCGAGGGCTCGTCCCTTCTCTTTTCCAGCAATAGTTCCCCTGGCATATAATCTTTCAAAGTTATATTTTTCGGGGTACCCTGCTCGTACTCCTTCAACTTGTTAATTAGTTTTTGCAATCTTTCCAACGGGCTTAGCTCATTTGGTGTTTTCTTTGGTTCCACTGGCTTCTTTGCTTTACTTCTTTTCTGTAGGTATTTAAGGGCTCGACGAAGATGTTGTCTTGAATATTGCTTTTGTGGCAGCAGTGGCGGTGCTTGAGGCTGAGAAGATTTCTTTCGACGTGTCACAACTTGCCAACCTTCGTCGTTGTCACCTTTTGATGTTGCCCCACATGAGGTAGAAGCAAGACTAGTACAAACACACCCCTCCATTTCGTTAACAATATCTTCCATACTATCTTTTAGTTCCTGGATTACATGAATTGTTTTTTTGGTGTTGGTTGGTTCCTTGACAATAGGAGCCTTACCTTTCCTCGGATCCCGAACGATTTCCTTTACTGACGTTTGATTAGTGGGAGTTACTTCTTCTTGTTGAACAGCCACCCAAGGCATGAATTTCATCATTTGACATATCAAATCTTCAATATGGCATGGTGGAAAAGTAACGTGAGTAGATTCAACAACATGAACAGTTTCTTTTTCACCAGGATGATGATGAGGTTGCGGTGGATCAATCCTAATTGAGTTATTGAGCTCAATTTCGCCCTTTTCTATCATATTCTGCATTATATCTTTAAAGACCCAGCAATCTTCGACTATGTGACCTAACATCCTATGGTACAAGCAATAATTTGGTTCACTTGATTTGTCAACATCTCTTGGCCGTTTTGGTTCCGGGAGGCGAAGTTTTCCCACTTCTATTGCGCGTTGAAAGAGCTTCTTTACTTTATCTCTTCGGAAAGAGTAAGGTTTGTTTCTTCTCTCTTCTACGGTGGTTCTGGGTCTTGGAGCTTGTTGAGGTGTTTCCTGCTTCCCTTCCATTCTCCTTCCTTGGGCGACTGTGTTGTGACTTTCCTTAACCTCCTTTCTCTTTTCATCCTTTTTGACTTTGGAAGTCCCCGAAGATGAAGGAGTGGTAGGAAAAATGTTCGGATATTGCTGTAAGAATAATTCGACATCTCGAGCTTTAGTATTCAAACGCTCGAAAGTTCGTATATCTTCTCCGACCAATTTCCACCCAAGTTCAGGCCTAAAGTTGCTTTGACAAAGACGAACGGCTTCAGCCTGTTCAATTTCCTGTGAGCAATACATCGAAGTATTCCTCCATCGCAATATAAAATTGGTGGATGATTCTCCGATTCTTTGTTTAAGCATGCTCAATTCTGCGATTGAGACTTTCCTAACGATAGTGAAAAACCGTTGAATAAACAGTGTTTGCATGGTACTCCAATTGGGGACAGAGTTTGGTTTTAACGTCCCATACCATTCAAAAGCCGGTCCACTCAATGAAAGAACGAACAACTTTAGCAAGTATGACTCGTCGTTTGCGAGGTCTCCACACTGAGCTGTAAAATGAGCTAGATGTTCTCGCGGTTCTCCCGTCCCATTATATTTTGTGAATTTTGGTTGCACATGCCCGACGGGTAATCTGGTCTCCAAATGCTTTATTGGATATGGAACTGTGTAAGGGTTTAGGAGATTTAACGGCCTCTGATCAGTGTTGCTCATCTCCGAGAATCGAGCGTTCACGGCTTGTTCAACCATGTCCCTTTGTCCGGCCACTTCTCGTTCTTTTTCCAAGTTCATTGACTCGATGGTTGCAGACAGTTGCAAGACCATTTGTTGAAGGTCTTCTATTTGTTTTTTGAAATGTTCTTCTCTTGAAGATTCTCCGGTGGTATACACAGTCTGAACTGGTACTTCTTCTTCACCACTAGCATAACCCTTCGATATTTGCTCATCCACAAAAGCTGGGGTGTCGTCCTGCCTTGAATTCCCAAATTCTTCTTCGGGTATTGGTTGCTTCTCTAGATTTCTCAACTTTTGCCTAGCCCTTTCTTTTCTCCTTGTGTCCACACCTGGTTGGGAGACTATGTCTTGGAGTTCTTCTATAGTGTTCGGCAGGTCATCATTTGTTTCTCTCCTCGTTTTTTTGTAGGGATTTTCAGTTATTTGTACCATATAACAACTGTGAGTAAGGGTATCACTACCAGCTGTAGACCCTGTACCCTCCAACTGATCATCGGATTTGGCCAATACTGTTAGAACTTGCCTTTTGGATAAATTAATCCGTTTGATTTCCGACTTACTTGACTTTTCTTTTTTTCGTATCTCAGGATTTGTTTCGATTTCGAGATTTCCGTCCCACTTCATTCTAACACTCCGGGTTTCAGACCTCGTCTTCGGATGACGGGAAATGCGTTCGAATACGGACGGGTGCGATGTGCCGCTACCGATTCTATCCCAAACAGAAGTCCGGGCATATTTCTTTCTTCTTAACACAGGTCTTTCTTCATCTGTCCTCCTCAAAATATCATACCGATTGTTCGTCGATATACTCACAGAATAGTCAGGTTCCATTATTTCCATCTTGTCGCCTGTCAGACTGAAACGACTCCCATCGATTAAAACCGATTTCCCACTTCGGGAAACTTTCATCCTCTTAGGATACGGCCTAAAAGGATTTCTGTTAAGTGGGGAGGATGAGATAACTCTACACTCCATTGGGATGAGAGAACTGCTGAAAACAGGCGGAGATGTTAGGTTGACTCCCAATTTCTGCGCTCTCATTCTCAGTTTAATTGCACATACCAACACGCGAGCTGGAATTGTAAAGCAATCATTCATCGAAATGTTTTCGGTCATGCGTACTCCAGTAAGACGGTAGACGTCTCTACTAGAGAGCATCACCATCTCATAATCATTAATTTTATTCAGGATGAGCGACATTTGTTTGTCGTTAAGTGCCTTCGGGTTTACTCCAACCTTTTTATGAACCTTGAAATTTCCCAATAAAGACTTTTGGGGTCGTACATGACACTTAACTAGTTTGCTTGGTGAACCAGGCATGCAAGGACTCTTTGGTGACTGACTGGACGATGATTT
The DNA here is from genome assembly GCA_963682175.1 of Triglochin maritima. Classification (NCBI taxonomy): domain Eukaryota; kingdom Viridiplantae; phylum Streptophyta; class Magnoliopsida; order Alismatales; family Juncaginaceae; genus Triglochin; species Triglochin maritima. Next base: position 36,766,511 of record OY821786.1, read on the forward strand.
GGCTTCTTTCTCCTTTGGCTTGCGTGTCTTGTTCCTTTTCTTCTTCGAAATTTTGGCATGTGCTTCAGGAATTTCAGCAATTGCAAACTCAGGATACGTCCTTTCCAATCGTTCCTTTTCTGAAGCGACAACGATGTTGCCCACCGGACTAGGAGTTGAGGGCTTGATGGGTACTTCAATCTCATAACCCGTCACGAGGCCGTGTTCAAAAGAATACTTGAACAAGGCTGGCTCGAAGGAGCCAAAAGAGACGGGAGCCGTAAATATCACCTTCATGCTAGTTTCCATCGCAAATTTTCGTTCCTGTACAATGTGAAGGTTTTATGTTAGATTAATGACACGAGACATGACTACGAGGATGAGAGGTCCCACCGGGCGTGCCATTCTATTTAACGTGGGTTTTTTGTTCTTTTGTATTTTATATTATATTTTGGTGTTGCGAAGACCTCTCAAGAATTCATGGCGGAATTCCGCACCTTACAACTTCGTATAGAAGAATGCCTCATCATGTCATACTCATGTCATTCATTTGTACAGGAAATTAAATAAATGTGAATAACTAGCCAGAAAGTAAATAAGTGCAATATTTTCTTTCATTTCATTAAATAGAAGGCATAAATATGAAATACAATAGTTGACATGTTTATGCATTGCACAAATGGAAGATGTATAAGCATCCGTTTGCGAACTATAAACCAAAATTGTCGTTATATTTAACAATTTCAGATATATATTTTATTAATAGGATTTTTATATTTCGATACATTAGGGACGGGGATTTATCGACTCGTGCTTTGATTGATTCGATAATGATCTCCCTTTTGTTGTGATATATTGTCACGATATGATCAATTTAGCCTCGTAACCTAGGAGGGTTTTGTATATATATTTAGGTTCTTCAACTTTATGATGAATACACCGTGTTAGTTTATCAACGATAATTCTGATATTAGAATATCGTAAAAACGGTTAGTTTAGCCTCATAACCTAGGAGGTGTTGTATATGATTTGATTTAGAGAATTATTCATATGTCATAATGTTTTGGTCAATTTAGCCTCATAACCCGGAGGAGATTTATGTTTGATTTGTCAACGATAATTCTTATACTAGAATATCATACGAACGGTTAGTTTAACCTCATAGCCTAGGAGGTGATTTGTGTATATGTATCTTTGTTATATTACCGATGATTCTTATGTATAAATATCATCAAATAGTTAGTTTAATCTCATAACTGGGAGAATATTTTTATATATATTGGACAGTTTAGCCTCGTGACCTGGAGGGATTTATGTTTGATTTGTCAACGATAATTCTTATATTAGAATATCGTACAAACGGTTAGTTTAACCTCGTAACCTAGGAGGTGATTTGTGTATGTGGATTTATTTGGATAATTATACTTTTGATATGGGTATTATGATGTTTTGGTTAGTTTAGCCTCATAACCTGGAGGGTTTTGTGTACGTATCATTTGACTTGTTTGGACGATTATCCTTTTGATCGATGTTATAATGTTTTGGTTAGTTTAGCCTCGTAACCTGGAGGGTTTGTATATATATATATTTCTTTATATTGCCGATGATTCTCATATTTAAATATCATCAAATAGTTAGTTTAATCTCATAACCAAGAGAATATTTTATGTATATAATTTGTTAAGTGTGTTGGACAGTTTAGCCTCGTGACCCGGAGGGATTTGTGCGTGCATCTTTGTTATATTGCCGATGATTCTTATGTATAAATATCATCAAATAGTTAGTTTAATCTCATAACTGGGAGAATATTTTATATACTCAATTTATTGACAGTCTTGGACAGTTTAGCCTCGTGACCCGGAGGGTTTGTATATATATTTTGTTTTGTTTATTTGATTTGTTAAATGAAGACTCCATCGCTAGTAAGGGAGAGGGAACCCAAGATCAAGCTTGGCGTGCATCCTCACTTACGACTAAGGTAGTCCGTATTTTAGTTTCTGACAACTCCAACGATAAGAGAGAGGGAACCCAAGATCCAGCTTGGCGTGCATCCTCTCTTACTATTAGAGTAGTCACTATTCATATTTTAATTTGTTTTCATATTTTAAGGTTGCTTGACATATGTTACAACTTTGAAGGCCTATTTTGCAATTTATCCACATTTAGGGAAGGATTTGTGATTTTGTCCATTCAGGTTGACAATTTGTATTTTAAGATTGATTTTGCAAATCAAATGGTATAACTTATATATTGTAGTAATTTATCCACATTTAGGTGTGAATTTGTAATTTTGTCCATTTATGAGAACTAATTTGTAAATTCACCATTGTTTTATTGTGGTGTTGTCCTTTTCCTGTGGATTGTTTTACATGGAGACTTGCATTATAGTTGGATCTGGCTTGGACCAAATATGCAAAAGGATCCCACTTGCATACTAAGATTCATGGCTCCATGCACGTATACGTATGTTAAGGAAATTACCGCTAGTTTCTTTTCCTATTTTCATTCTTCTCGTTGTGTTATTATATATATATATATATTATATTATCCTCTCAATAGTAATTATTGATCCTTATATCAAGTTCCAAAGAGGAATTCATTTGATGTCAGATTCCGATCTGGATGTCTTCCAAGTCTGAAGGCTTCTTAGGACATAGAAGAATTCACCTTTTACAGGAAGTAAAACCCACATATGTTGTCAATATAATTGTATTTTATTAACTTGATATTTATAAACGACATTGGTAGGATTATGCAATGTTCCAGAACGCATGATGGTGTTTGAATCTTGAGAAACCAAGATGTTGATTTCTAAATGGTGTTTCAATTTATGTCTGATAAGTTTCCAGACTTGATTCCAAATTAATTCATTAATTAAATAGTCTCGGTGTAATCGTTATTCCAAACACCAATTAAAAAATAACATTTCACGTGTGTCTTTCCGTTATTCAAGTTTTCCATTAGTCGAGTGAACCAAATCCAATTGAATATAGGTTTCGACATTAATTTTTTTGTTTCCTCCCATTAATATTCATGTTTCTGGGAGTATACAAGTTTTGATTATGTAAACTTGCCTGGGTCAGTTACTTTGTTTAATTTTTACTGTTCATATTGGGTTCATATGGAACCATAATATTGCGATAGTGACCTATCATATATGTTGATATAGGCCGATTTGATGTGGTTTTTGGTTATTATTATTGTTATTTTGTATCAAACTTAGACCCGTTGTATTTATTTGGTTCGAGTATTTGTCATTTTTCTGGCTAAATTTCGACAGCCTTCCGGCGTCCTTTTTATTTGCCAGGATATAATCAATCAATCCGGGGACAATTCCTTAAAAGGAAGGTGGCCGGAATGATTATGTTTGGTAAAACGATTATCCGGGGACAATTCCTCAAAAGGAAGGTGGCCGGAATGATCGTTTATTATTATTATTATTATTTAAGATGAAGTAATCGTCGACGTTGCACTTGCCGGAGTTGCTACGGAGTTGTTGATGAAGCCGGAGTCGTCGAATTGTTGTCAACGTTATATGTTATCCGGAGTTGTCAAAGGTGTATGTCCGGAGTCGTCGAGTTGTCGTCGACGTTGTGTGTTGTCCGGAGTTTGTCGAAGTCTTCGCGGGCGATAACGTTGTAGCGGCTGAGGGAGTTGTCGGAATTGTTGTGCTGGAATCACCTTCACAAGAACCGTCGAGTTCTCTTCTATTCGGTGTGCGTACGTATGGATTTGCGTAGGGAGTTGTAGTCGTGTATGTCACCCTCTACACTTCTGCTTCCCTCTGGTTTTTTTTTTTTTGGTATATATGTGTCTGGGTTTTGGAGTCGTGTGTATGCGTGGAGTTGTGTATGTGTATTCTTTTATAGAGGAAGAGAAATAGAAGGGGGAGGAGAACGTGTGATGATGGATCAGATCATGGGCATGATCGTGGGGATGAGAGGTAGTGAGCATGGGGTTGACGTGGAACATGTCATGAAGGACGTGAGTTGTGAGGCTTGAACCTCACGCATGCATGAGGTGAGAATTTGCAATATGCATGTTGATTATGAAAAACTACTGACGTGAGATATGCATCATCTTTGTATCTATTTATTTTATTTATGTTCTCAATGGTAAAATTTCATTTTTTACCTTTGAATCATGTGAATTTCCACATCTCTTCCAGTTTTGACTATATTTTCATGTTTAATCGAATAAACTTAGATCAAGAGATTGATCTATGAAATACTACTTCATTTTGATGATATTGCTTAATCTATACTTCAATAGAGTTCCAATTTCCACTAAGTCGGGATGGCAATTGGTCGACGATCATTAGAAAAATTGTATCGATTTGAGATTTTTTTTTTGTGTGTCAACAGTCTTTCAATTTTAATTGAAGTACCTAGTTGTGTTAAACACGTCTTTCTGTTTGTGTCTTGTCTTTCGTGTTCTCATAGTCCTATTGACGTATGAATATGTGACTTCAAGTTCAGCAATTTCTAATTCATCAACTTGATTTCTTCATATTTATACTTTTAGATTCGCCAGTCATAACTATCTCGACATATGAAGTTGTGTGAAATACAACTGAACTACACGTAATATAAACTACACAAAATACAAACTAATATAAACTAACAAACTACATGAAACCATTCTCTTCCGCCATGTCCATGAGTTCCGCAATCGTTTTTTGATCCCGCTCCGACGGGTTGTTCTTTTTCATTAGAGAGTGAAGCATGTCAAGCTTAGTTTTTTTACACGTCTTTGAAAATTTCGCTCCGTTAATTCCTCCTGCTTGGAGAAGCTTTTTTCGCTCACTTGGGCGTTGTATGCAATTTGTTGTGCAAGTTCCAGAACGTCGGTGTTGCCTTCAGAGCTTAATGAAGTTTTTTGTCTTCTTCACACCTGGTGGACGTGCAGACGATCCTGACGTCATTCCTTCTGCCTCCGATGGTTATTGCGTCCCGGAGTCATCAATGCTCTTTCTTTTCCTAAAGCTTCCCGAATGTGGACTACTTTCATCGTGAAACTCCAGGGACTCCTGACCAATACTCACGACATTTGCTCCAGATACCAACGACTCCCATTTTAGGTACCTACGCAACATGACCCAAGAATCAAAGTAAAGAAATTTAGATTTATTAGTTCGCTTGTAGATGTGGCGAGCTTGTCGGACGACGTCGTCGTCGTTCTGCCCGCTTCTTTTCCATCGGCACGCCTGATCGAAGCACACCCGACCCACTTGTTCACAGTAAGTATAATTCTCTTCCACCGTCCTTTTAAGGATTTCGCAATCCTCTCAGAGAGGCCCGTTTCTTTGACGGAGTTGTCGTAAACCCATTTTACCTTGATCCAAGTAGCCTCCTGGTTTGTCCTCATCACCGCATCAGAACTAACTTCCATATATGCCGACACGAGTCGCTCATCCTCAGCTATCATTCACAACTTACAAATTACTTTTGACGGCTTGGACTTGCTTGTTGCGGCGTCACTGTGGACGTGAGGGTGGTGGTGCAACGATCTGGCGTGGTGGGGACTCATCGTCGTTGTCATCCTCTTCTTCAGTGTCCTCGATACGATGACTACTTACTTGGGACATGTTGCGACTAAACATCTGAAATTATGGTTGATTTTGTGGGAATGTTGATGCGTATTGGGGGAATCGTGGGAATTGTTGGTTTTGGTCTAGTGGTGGGAATGATGGTGCGTATTGAGAGAAGTCTGGTTGTTGGAATGATTGTGGGAAATATGGACGTGAGGGGTATCTCGTGGATAGAGTGAACGTGAATTTGATTGTGAACGTCTGGGAGAACAATTGTGATCTGAGGAAGACATTGTGAAGTTGTGTGAAGTGTATGTTGTGTTTTGTATAAGGTTTATAGATGGAAAATTGGACAATGTGCATTCACGCGTATACTGTACATTCACACGTGTATTGTGCAATCACGCGGATACTATACTTGCACGCGTAGACTGTACATTCACGCGTACACTGTGCATTCACGCGTGTTACTATACATTTCTAATTTTAATTAATATTTTTTATGTGATTTAATAGTAATTATTAATGTTAATTACTAATTATGAATATTAATCATTTCGTCAATTGGAATTATAATGTAATTAGAATACAATTATGTAAAATATAATTTGTTAAATATTGTGTAAGAATTAAAATTGTTTAATTAAGAAATGATGTGGAGGAAAGATAGTGTAAGGTGAGTACGGCTAGTTCAGGTGTGGTTAAAAGTTTTTTTTAGTGAGTAAGGTGAACTGACGTGACAATGAGAATATTAGGACGTTGTTTGAACGAGAGATATTGTTAATTTACGACGTTGAATTTACGACGTTGAATTAATTCTCCTTATTTTCTAGAATGTCACGGAAACGATTGATTGATTTGTCTTATACAAGAGGTTGGCACGATGACATATAAGTTCTTTTTCTGGTGACTTCGCAATAGATCTCCACTTCTTGCAAACTTTAGCAAAGAAATAAAAAAATAAAGGATTGCTAAAATGCATCAAAATGGTGAACAATGGAAGGTCAGGTAAATCTCCCCAGGAAAATTCATCCTCATCACTATGGTGGTGTTCTCTTTAATTCATTCACCATTTCTATACAACTAACAAAAATACCTGTAAATATTGGAAAAACCAAAAACAAGAAATGCTATTATAAATCATAAAAAAATATTTAATTTCTACAACTTGGACTGAAAGTATGAAATATTCAAATATATCATACTATTGGAGATTATTAACAACAAACTAACAAGATGTTGAAACTGCACTTATAGCTTGTCAAGCAGCAGCAAGAAAAAGCTAGGTTTGGACGATATATATGAACATTACTATTCCAAAAAATGAAAAACTATTCGGAAGGAAAAGAAAGAAGTGAAAGGCAAAAGAAAAATCTAAAGGAAGAATCGTGAGAAGGATAATGGGAGATTAGAAGATGTATTCCCGAAACGAGAAGATTTATAATAGATTAGTTTACTGCGTCTAATAGATTTTATTGACGCCATTAAAAACATAAAAACTATACATGTAAAAGTCGAAATTATATGCAGATTTAAGCAATGTCATTTAATTACCATCAGATTCAACAATGTTATATACAATTTCGAAGGGATATAAAAAAAATCAATTCCATTTGAAACAATATTTAGCTGACTAATTTTACCAAAATTATTCTGTATTATTCTATATGTTTTTAATCCTCTATATACAGATTTGAGTTATATAAGGCTGCCAACGATTACAAATCAGCAAAAATATATTAGCTTAAAACGTCTCATTTCAAGTAGTACGTACAATTTGAAATTGACACTATCAAGTAATATAAATTGAAATTACACTACCAGTCCCAGATGATAACTCAATACATACCAATTAGCAAATGATATATTTTCTTGACATAAACATATATAGAGAAACAAACTACATATATAAAATCAACACAACTTTAACATCACAACACAAACACTCACTCACAGACCACAACAAGTCTACACCCTAATACTTAATGTATATAAATACACTAACAAAGTATAATTTAGACCATTTAATATAACCCCTAATACGTACAATTATACTTAATTATGGACTAAAACTCATAATTACAAATATTAATCTACATCTACTTCTCCCCAACAGGCCTTCCAGTAGTAGCATCATAGGTTGGATCCGCCGACCGTCCGGTGGTGGTCCCGCTTAAGCGGCACGTGCGCCACCTTGTGCTCCGCATGCTGACGGCGGTGCTCGGCCTTCTCCTCGTGCTTCCTCATCTCCGCCTCGGCCTCGCTAGCCTTCGCCTTCTCGTGCGTCATTTCCTTCTCTTCTTTGCTCCGGGCCGTGACCTCCCCCGCCTTCCCGCCGGCCTTCGCCTTCATCTCCCTGGTCTTCTCCTTGGCCGAGCTCGCCATGTCGCTTAGCTTCTCCTTTGCCCCTTGCATGTTATATATATATGGATGTGTTTTTTGAATTGAAATCAAGTATTTTTTTTAGTAAGTATGGATTTTGTGTTTATTTGTTGGTGTATTGGTGTATATATAATGTATGTAAAGTGGTGGTTTTCATTAATGTTGTGATTGCAACTTCGGTTTGACGTGTTGGGCATGCAAGGGATTATGTGTTTGTTGATTGACACGTTTGCTTTTGGATATATATATGATTCTAATGGTTTATATTATTTGGCGGTTTGGGGTGTGCCATCTGCTAAACACTGTGCTCCTTAATTAATTTGAGATTTCTTTGAAGTTTTATGTTCAGTATTTTCCAGATAAAAACCAAAAGAAATTATTTATACTTCTCAAGTTCACTAATGCGTTTTTGTCACCTTTTCAACATAAGCTCACGTTAACTAAACTTTTAAAAGTAAAATATTAAATTTCCTTTTTTCCTTATAAATTTCAAATACATGTAGATTAAAAAAAATAAGTTTTTTTTCTTCCAATGATTACGGGAAATTCGAAGTTGAGTTTATTGTTTGTTTTGTTTTCTTTCATTTGTTTTTCCCCACTTAATTTGAATTTTTAGTTATATTATTATATGAAAAGAAAAATGGTACAATTGTAATTTAATTTCAAGCATTGTCATGGTTGAGAGAGAGAAGGAAAGTATATAAGTGAAAGAAAATTTAGGATTGAAAAGTCTTGGTGAAATAAGAACTGAAATCGAAGAGAACATATGAAAGTCGAAGAGTACAATGTTTTTTTGGTAATATACCTGGAAAGAAAAAACTTGCTTTTTAGCGTCAAAAAATAGGAAGAAAAATTAAGGAACCGCATCGAGTTTGTTTGCCACTTGATAAGGAAAAAAAAATCAACAAGGCATCTTACAACAAGTAATTAATGTATCAAGCATCAAGCAAGTTACAAAATATCATGACAAACCTAATTAATTTCTTAGCAACATCATCAGCTGATATAATGATTAATTTTATCCCAGTCACACATGCAGAAAAAAATAAGACATATAAGTTGGGGCCTCCTGTGTGTTAACGCCAAGTATATATGTATATGCTCCACATGATGAAACATTTATTGCAGAAGAAGATGGATTGTGATGAAGAAATTAAGTTTTGTTACTTCAGCACCAGATTGGTCTTGTTTAGAAGAGAAGTCATTATCTGCCAACTTCCTGTAAGATATAAATAGAACAAATAAAAATACTAACTATAAGAAGTCACTTAAAAGTTAATATTGAATATCCAATCATGTTACTCTGGTTTTAATGTAAAAAGGCAAAAGACAAACTCACAGTAATTTAAGATTAGGAAGATCAGCCAACAACTCTGGGACTCTTCCAGTGATATTATTGTTGTGTAAATCACTAAAGGGAAAAAAAATCAAGACAAAAATGAGTAATAACACATTTGATTTAGTGTTGTTATTTATTGTCTTAGGTTAAAAAAAAGGATTAGCACATTTGACCATGTTTAGTGTAGTACATGATTGTGCGGTCATGACATAGTTTTACAACGTAAATCAAAGTACCTTGTAAGGCTGTATGTAACATTAATTAATGTCCACTATAATGCTAGCATCTCATACATCTCTTTAGCTTCACGGATTTTTTTTGAAGTGTATTCATACCTTTGTTTGTATTATATATATCCTTTCAAACTTTCTTTCCCATCCTTAATCGAAATTGGCTCCCAAACCACCATTGCTACTTTGCTAGTACATCATATCTTTTCTCCTCTACGTTCTTTTGGGTATCGTACGATATTTGTTATTAGAACTGAACGAAGTTTATTGATTGGCAAACTAATATTGAAAGAGATATCAAATCAACAAATGGAAGCCTTCGTATATTCAATAGAAGCCACAAACGAGAAACAACCCAGGAACGAGTCGTTATACACGGACGCGCGCGTCCGTGACGCTTCCTACGTGGACGGACCAGTCAGCTGCCAGTTCAGCGTCCAGTCAGCCAAAACTTCTGCGCGGGGAAAAGTAAATTACGAATTTTTGGGTGCGACGGTTCATTTCCCGAAATCACGATTAGACGGTTAGACTTCACGTACATCAGTAGCGGCGGTACAACATTCGAGTAAATTTCCTCCCAAGTCTTCTCCTTTTCCATTCCCCATTTCACCCGGAGTTCCTTTCCATACGCTCATCCAAAACCTTCATTCCTGTTTTAGTCGAACGAAAATTATAACCAGGCGAAAATGGATCATTCTCTACCTGAAACCTTCATCGCTCCTGAAATTGTAGCCGCGCAGGTGTTGTGACAACCACGTTCTTTCTGGTTCATTTTAAGGTTCATTATTGGCTTCTAACAATTTTTTTTGATGGTTTAAGGGAAGCACGTACTACTTCCGCGAAACCAAGTGCGGTTTCACGACCCTTCACAAGCAGTTCGACCGGATGAAGGAGGAGGAGAAAAATGTCTTCCAACGGACGCCTTTCGGTCACTTCCTCTCATTTCCTCACGTCACAACTGACAACGAGATACTGGGTTGGTTCGTCGAACACTTCGACGCCAATGAAGTCGGTCTGAGAATAACCACTGGGGTGGTCCCATTTACGGTAGAAGACGTCGCCCTTCTACTTGGACTAAGAGCACATGGGCAGAGAGTGGATATGGAAGCCATGTACGTAGAGAAATGTGACGGGGTTAACCTCGACAACACCCAACTACTGGGTCATCTTACCGCCACGAGCAAGATGGGCGAGGAGGAGGAGCACGTCCGACTCCTTATTTCTATGATTTTCAATCATTTTTTGTTCTTCGATGGATCACTGCGAAGTAAAGCGTGGTACACGAAGCACCTTAAGAACCTCAAGCGCCTGAAGAGATATGCGTGGGCAAATGCGGTTCACACTTTCTTGGTTGAAGGCCTGGAGGAAGCCCAACGGGACCTCTCGAGGAGGAGATTGTCAGCGAACTTCTCTATGAAGTAGGGCTACGTGTATGGTTGCGTTGCCGTATTACAAGTAAGCATCTTGGTCCGGAATGAGTGTTGTGTCAGTCCGGAGCAGTGTTGGTTTATGTCCGGAATAAGTGTTTTGTCTGTCCGGGATAAGTCTTGTGTCTGCCCGGAATAGTGTTGTCTCTGTCCGGAATAAGTGTCTTGAGGTTATCCGGGAAAAGTATTACGTATGTCCGGAATAGTGTTTTGTCTGTCCGGAATAAGTGTGTTGCCTGTCCGGAATAGTCCTGTATATGTCCGGAATGATTGTCTTGTATGTCCGGAATACCTATTGTGTCTGTCCGGAATAAGTATTTTGTCTGTCCGGAATAAGAGTTTTGTCTGTCCGGAATAAGAGTTTGTCTGTCCGGAATAGTGTTGCGTCTGTCCGGAATACGTATTGTGTCTGTCCGGAAAAAAGTATTTTGTCTGTCCGGAATAGTGTTGCATCTGTCCGGAATAAGAGTTGCGTCTGTCCGGAATAAGTATTTTGTCTGTCCGGAATAGTGTTGCGTCTGTCCGGAATAAGAGTTGCGTCTGTCCGGAATAAGAGTTTGTCTGTCCGGAATAGTCTTGTATATGTCCGGAATGATTGTCCTGTCTGTTCGGAATACGTATTGTGTTTGTCCGGAATAAGTATTTTGTCTGTCCGGGATAGTGTTGCGTCTGTCCGGAATAAGAGTTTTGTCTGTCCGGAATAGTGTTGCGTCTGTCCGGAATAAGAGTTGTGTCTGTCCTGGGGAAGTTATGTTTCTGGTTTTTAACTCATTCCTGTTTTCAGGTGTGGCTTTGCGAGAATTTCAAATTGGGGGATCCCCGGTCAGCATTTCCACGGTTCAAGTGTTGGACGGAAATGTTTAGCAGACGCCAAATCCTTAGAAAATGGGAAGATCGAGGCATCAACTTGTCCCGGATTTACTCGGGTCAATTTGAGTTGAAGGGCACCCCAAAACTCAGTGAACGGGAGCATTCACTGTTGTCAGAGGATCAATTTCCTACTGCAGAAGCAACTCCCGCAGCAAAGGTTGCCTCGAAGGAAACACCTTCAACATCCACTCTACCAAGGGTACAACTCAGTGAATGCAACATTCCATGTGACCTACTGCTACAAGAGTTGGAACTTAGTGAGGTGAAGACGAATTGGCTGCGAGCCGAAGCAGCACTTAGGGAGGCGACCGTTAAAATTAACAACCTGGAGGAAGAACTCCAGATCTCTCAAGAAGAGTGTCGTAGGCTGAGAGTCCGTGGGGAGGAGGAAGAGAGGGAAAAGAGGGAGGAGGAAGAGAGAAATAAGAGGGAGGCGGAGGAGAGGGAAAAGAGGGAGGAGGAAGAGAGAAATAAGAGGGAGGCGGAGGAGAGGAAGAGAGGGAGAAGAGAGAGGAGGAAGAAAGGAAGAAGAGGGAGGAGCAAGAGAAGAAGAAGAGGGAGGATGATGAGAAGAAGAGGAGGGAGGAGGATGAGAGGAATAAGAGGGAGGAGGATGAGAGAAATAAGAGGGAGGAGGATGCGAGGAAGAGGGGGGAGGAGGATGAGAAGAAGAGGAGGATGAGGAGGGAGGAGGAAGAGAGAAAAAAGCGGAGGGAGGAAGAGAGGAAGAAGAGAGAGGAGGAAGAGAGGAAGAAGAGGGAGGAGCAAGAGAAGAAGAAGAGGGAGGAGGATGAGAGGAATAAGAAGGAGGAGGAAGAGAAGAAGAAGAGGGAGGAGGATGAGAGGAATAAGAGGGAGGAGGAAGAGAAGAAGAGGAGGGAGGAGGATGAGAAGAAGAGGAGGGAGGAGGAAGAGAGGAATACGAGGGAGGACGAAGAGAGGAAGAAGAGGGAGGAGGAAGAGAGGAAGAAGAGGAAGGAGGAAGAGGGAGAGAAGAGGAAGGAGGATGAGAAGAAGAAGGAGGAAGATATGAGGAGACAGCAGGAAAGAAAGAGGAAGGCTGTGGTATCGCTACCGCTTTTGCACCCTCAAAAAATGCGGACCATTAAACCACGCTTGCGCACAGAACATATAGACGAAGCGCAAAGCAAATTTGGCCAAGATGAGGCACAGAAGAATGCCGCAGAAAAACAAGAAGAAATAAAGGAGGCCGAAGAAGCCACCACAAAAACAAAAGGGGCCGAAGAAATATACGAGGCCGACGAAACAGCGAAAGATGAACTGGCCGCCCATGTTTCGTCCACGAGGCCCGATGTGGATGCGACCGCCTTGAGAACGCTGACCAATGATGAGGTACGTCGTTTATTGAATGCAACGGCTCCCGAACGAGAAGCCAAAGATATTATCTGGAGGGGGGTTCTGAGCAATATCACCAGGGGTGATCTCAAGGAAATAATTTCGCCAAAAACAGAAATCACCAACGAAACTCTTGATAGCCTAATTGAGGTACTCCTCAGAAGAGGAGGGCAACAAAATGTGGTCTGCTTATCATCCTTCGAATCGGAAATGATTGTGGAGGGACAGGGAGAAGATATAAGGAAAGATTATTTACTCCCAAAAATTGAAGGAATAAATGTAGAGGAAGTAATCATCGCACAGCCATACTGTTGGGCCGGCCACTGGACTCTGTTCGTTGCCCACGGACCTCGATCAGAGTTCATTCAGTACAACAGCATCTCCCGCACACTTAAAAAAGGTGACAATCCTAACCGTTTGGTCGGAACTCATGAATGCACCGCGTCTAAGATAGCGGGATTCTGGCGAGGGTTGTTGAAGGTCGAGTGACCGCTGAGAGTTGAGAGGAAGGGCAGCCAACGACAGCAACCGGGGAGTAACGACTGCGGGCCATACGTTTTGTACTGGATGAAGCGTTTGATGGAGAATGTTGATCCGACGAAGCCGAAGCGGAGCAAGGTTATTCACCGTTTTAGTGGCGATTTGACCAATTTCTTACTCGAATACTCTAGGATGTGCGATCAACAATAAACGCACTCAAATTTTTTTTTTCCAAAGTTATACATGTATACATGTTAAAATTACATAGACTATTTGAATGATTTATCAATACAAGGACATTTGGTGTTGGGTTTTTATAAAATTATTTTCTTGTTTCCGGACATACATGATACGTAATCCGGACGTTATTTGCAGTCTTATTCCGGACTGCAAATACACTTATTCCGGACAGCAAATACACTTATTCCGGACAACAAATACACTTATTCCGGACAAACTTTATGTTCCGTTTCTGGACACACTTTATTCTTAAACCGGACAACAAATACACTTATTCCGGACAACAAATACACTTATTCCGGACAGCAAATACACTTATTCCGGAAAAACTTTATGTTCCGTTTCTGGACACACTTTATTCTTAAACCGGACAACAAATACACTAATTCCGGACAACAAATACACTTATTCCGGACAGCAAATACACTTATTCCGGACAAACTTTATGTTCCGTTTCTGGACACACTTTATGTTGGCTTTTTGGCCTTAATCTATGTTTTGATGATTTAATCAACCTAATCTTAATTATGGGCATGTAGAGTAGCACACATGTTGCATTGCATATATATTGCCTTGTGCTAACCTCTACAGGTGATCAAGACTCAATGAAGAAAGGAAATCAAGTCAAGACATGTAATCAAGCTCATTTGAAGACATGCATTTTGTATTTCTTTGAGTATTTAGGAACCTTGTGTAATTGAGCATACTTGAGCTAAAAACTACTCAACCACACACTAGGTTCCCTATAGAAGTCACACACAAAATTTCACATAATTTGGACTTCAATAGATCATCCAAACTAGAACCGGAAAACACCTAAACAAAACTTGAACTGCCTGGACCAAAACGGTCGACCGTTGAAAGCTTTCCGTTCGACCGTTTACACATATTTTCAGACCGTTTGTTTTGTCGTATTATACCCAACGGTCGTATTTGTATTATTCCCAAATACCCCAAATTTCCAAACATCCGGTCGACCAAAACTTTCCTAACGGTCGACCGAACCAACACAATTTGGTCTCCCAAAAGTGCCTGGACTAATTCGGTCGACCGATCTCCTGAGCCCGTTCGACCGTTAACTTAAGTTAACTTAAGTCAAAGCTGAAATTTGACCAAACGGTCGAACGGAATACCAAATTCGGTCGACCGTGTTTAGGCAGAATTGCGTCCTGTAGGTTTCTGTTTTGTGTATCTTCACTAACTCATACCCAATCAACCCCAACGGCTCTATTCTCTCTAATGCTTATAAATAGAGTTGTAAAACACATTTTAACACAACTCTCCCACTACAAACTTGTCCCAAACTTTAGAGAGAATCCCAAACACTCAAAGCTACAAACCTTCCACACTTAGTGATCATTTCTTAATCCTACTCAAGTGTGCTCAAGATTTAGAGAGTGTTGCTCCACTCAAGTTCTCATTGGTTGTCAAAAGAGTAAAGGCTCCGGTGAAAGCCCGAAGCATCCTTCTCGGATTGTGAGAAGAAGATTCCAAGCTCGGCGAGTGTTGTTCGTGAGTTTGACGGTTGTAAAGGCGTTCTCTCCCGGCCCGGAACGGGGAGTGGTTAGTGAAGTCGTGAGCGGAGCTCGGTGATCCGAGCGGAGCTTGCAAGAGAGGACTAGGACCCGGGTGGGGTGCCGAACCTCTATAAAATCCCCCGTGTGATTGTGGTTTGCATTTTCTATTCCCTACTTGCTTGTATTTGTTTTAAATTCCGCTGCATCATCTTTTGACTTGCAAGTAGAGTTTGTTTAGGATTAAATTTGTTAATTAGCCTTAATTGTGGACCCATAACCCACACGATCCTACACTTTATTCTTAAACCGGACAACAAATACACTAATTCCGGACAACAAATACACTTATTCCGGACAGCAAATACACTTATTCCGGACAAACTTTATTCTCCGTTTCTGGACACACTTTATTCTTAAACCGGACAACAAATACACTAATTCCGGACAACAAATACACTTATTCCGGACAACAAATACACTTATTCCGGACAGCAAATACACTTATTCCGGACAAACTTTATGTTCCGTTTCTGGACACACTTTATTCTTAAACCGGACAACAAATACACTTATTCCGGACAACAAATACACTTATTCCGGACAGCAAATACACTTATTCCGGAAAAACTTTATGTTCCGTTTCTGGACACACTTTATTCTTAAACCGGACAACAAATACACTAATTCCGGACAACAAATACACTTATTCCGGACAGCAAATACACTTATTCCGGACAAACTTTATGTTCCGTTTCTGGACACACTTTATTCTTAAACCGGACAACAAATATACTTTTTCCGGACAACAAATACACTTATTCCGGACTGCAAATACACTTATTCCGGACAGCAAATACACTTATTCCGGACTGCAAATACACGTAATCCGGACAGACAAACATTGTAATCCGGACAGCCTAAGTACGTCTTCCGGACATACTGGTCACTTAATCCGGAGAAAAATAAAACATAATCCGGACATTGATGAATCGTAATCCGGACGGACATATAACGTAATCCGGACATACTGGTAACTTAATCCGGACATAAATATAACTTATTCCGGACAGACATACAACAAACCAAAATTACTTAAATATATTTGTCGCCATCAGAAATTAATTCACAAACGAACAAGCAAAGAAAGGGTTGAATCTTATGCAATAATACGGACAGACATACAATGACCTTCAACAAAATTACATAGGAATAATTCCAACCAAGGACAAATACAATAATCAAGGAGGAACTCCCTCGTAATGCAAATTCATGTCCCAGTCATCGAAATCGTGATCCCCCGGTTTGGGTGCTGCAGGGTGTAACGGGGGTAGAACCTTATTCCTGATGATTTTCTTAACGTTACTTTTAATTATTTTCTCAGACAAAGAAATCTGTCGTTTGCTCGGCGGTCTGCCTTTCCGTCTTGTCTTATCCGGATTGAGAACGGATGTACCATCGAACACAGGATCATGTCGTTGCATACGTTCCTTAAGCAACTCAAGTGCCTCTACCGCCTGAAGATATCTGTCGTTTGAGTCGAAAGCGGCCTCGGCGATCCAAACCGCACGACCCATTATGTCGTCGTGGCGACGAAGCGCATCGTTCCCCGTTATGCCACTTTGAAGGGGAAACTTGACTCCATAGCTCCTTCGGATATCCTTCCTCCATCGGTGGACGATGTAAGACTCGGGGAGCAACGTGTTTGGACGTATTCGGGCAATAACAACATAAACGTGACAACATAGGATACCGACGTGATCAAACATTCTGCAATCGCATACCCACTTCTCATCTCTAATTTGCACTGTGAACCGTTTCGACAATGGGAGGATATGTGTCAATACATGTTCGGTCACGTTGAAGTGCAATGTGTCGTCCTCGTTGAACTCATCCTTGATGTCGCAGTACATCATCTTCCCAATTTCTAACTGCACCTTCTTGAAGACACCCACCGTATACAACTCGCTCAATTGCCTCTCGAATGGATATTTCGAAATCAATTGCGGAGCCTTATGCTGACAATCGAAATCAGACTGAGCTTCCTTCTCATACTTGTGGCGTACTGCGAGTTCGTATTGTTTCACAAACTGCTTAAGTGTCGTCCTTGATGTGAGGTATTTATCGAAGAAGGCGTTCATACCCTCACTTCTCTGGGTTGATGTCATTCCTGCGGAAAAACAATCCCGC
This sequence comes from Triglochin maritima, assembly GCA_963682175.1. Classification (NCBI taxonomy): domain Eukaryota; kingdom Viridiplantae; phylum Streptophyta; class Magnoliopsida; order Alismatales; family Juncaginaceae; genus Triglochin; species Triglochin maritima. Next base: position 36,784,048 of record OY821786.1, read on the forward strand.
CAAAATGTAGGTACCCAGCGCTCTCGAATTGCATAAATGGATCGGAGCCAATTATTGTCGTGGAACTCGAAATCATCTAGAAAACCCTGCCAATTCCGCTCGAATTCTGCCGGAGTCTTGGAATCGAATACACAGTTGTTGAGGTCAAACAACGTATGCTCCCGGTACTTCGTGGGCAGCTTCACAGGGGCCTTATTCATCATGTGCCATATACAAAATTTGTGCCGCGCTTCAGGGAACACAGTCCTCACAGCCGCAGCTATGGCGCCACATTGGTCTGTTATGATCGCCGGGGGGCTTGTATCTGCACACAACGCGATCAAGATAAAAACATATGTTAATCCGGACAGAAATAACGTAAACCGGACAGACGTCAAGGGTAAACCGGACGAGCAAAAAACGTAAACCGGACAGACGTAAGGGATAAACCGGACGAGCAAAAGACGTAAACCGGACAGACGTAAAGGGTAACCGGACAGGCACATAACGTAAAACGGACAAAGTCGGACAAAATAAAACACGTACCGTTCATGCACGTCAACCATGTTTGGAACAACCAAATGTAATTTTGTGTCGTCTCGGAAGAGAGGAGTGCGCAACCGAGTAGGACGGACTGGTAGTGGTGATTTACCCCCACAAATGGGGCAAAATGCATGTCATACTTGTTTGTTATGTATGTTGTGTCGAAACATATTGCATCTCCAAAGTAAGAGTAAGCAGCTCGAGAACGACTGTCGGCCTAGAACACATTTCGTAGTCTGCCTTCGTCGTCCATATCCATTACGTAAAAGAAGCGGGAATCATTCTTCTGCATCCTGATGAAATAATCTTGGATAGCTTGCGCATCTCCTGGTCCCATTTTGAGGTTTCTAACCTCGTTCACAACATTCCTGCGAAACATAATTTTTATGACAAAGTTAAATGCGTAACTTCAACCAGGTTAAGTAGAGAATAAATAACCTTAGGTCCCGCTCGTTGAAAGACAATTTATCGTGACCTCCAGCTTCGACCACAAAAGATTGCATGGTCTTGGCGGCAGATATACCGGCAGCATCATTGCACGAAATGCGTGCTCTGGCGGACTCCGGGACGGATCGTTTTTGTCGGAGGAAGCGCATCTGGTCTTCCGACAGCATGACGTGATTATGTTCGAGATCTACGTAGTTAATTACGTAGCCTCTGGATGGATTACCGGAGACCCTAATCCGAGTAGTGCATTCGACCCTACCGGATAACCTATGTTTCGATCTACCTTCACCTTGGTTTCCGGGAGCATTACCCTCCTTTGAGCAAGTAAGAGTGGCCTGTATTACAACACCATGATCGTAATGAGATTGCCTTATCTTCACACCAAAACAACAGGAATCGGCGTATGAAACGTAAAATGTTTTGGCTTCTTCGAAGGAAGGAAAATTCATCATCACTTGAGGGACGTTGGAGGCATGAGCCGGCTGTGAGGACACATTTACGAGTGTCATTACAGTACAACAAAAATGGAGGAATGAGAGAAGAAGGAATGGTTCGTAGGATCGGAATAACCAAGACACTCATATTTGTATCTCCGTGAAGCGCCAAAGAATAAGAAAGAAGACGGAGGACGTGCTGATTTGAAAAGCATTAAATGCGATGGTGGACGCATCGGGAAAATAAAACAACAGCAAAAAAATTCAGCAGTAAGTAGTACGTCTGTCCGGAATAAGTGTTCCAACTGTCCGGCATAAATAGTAACTGTGTCCGGAATAAGTTATGCGCTTGTCCAGAAACTAAAGAAAATGACTGATGTGTGTGTCAGGAAAAAAATGAATTTATTAATAAAGAGAAGGGAAAAAAATAGGAGGACGGATGTTGAGTAACTAGTCTTCAGTCTGTGTAGGAGCGGCAAAATGAAGTGAGTGATTTGAGACGCATTAATGAGGGATGAAGAAATTTGTACGAAACGAGGAATAAACTAAACAAAGAAAGGAAAATTATTTCTGGGGAGAGTGCGCACAAAGAAAAGAAACGATGTTGCCCACATCAGCCAGTGTGCTGACTGGGTTAGCAGCGTCCGTGACGCGAGCGTTCAACAAACATTTCCCAAATTAGAAATAACCATATTACTCCATTGTACAGTTGAATACATATGATTATGATGTTAACTAATTTTACAATGACAGATCCGAATATGTTCCCCTGACACATTTTTGGTTAAATAAAATAAACCAACATGAACACGGAGACCTGCTCTTTTCCTATCTAAAATTGCTGAAACAAATTTACCTATCAGACCTAAAAAAAATCCCGTTGAAGTAGATGTAGATGAAATCTATTCAGCCTTCAGCAAAATGAAGGATGGGGGTTATAGTGCACCCCTCTTGGCCGTGGAAGTTGAGGGTAACCTCCTTACTGCTTCAAGAATCCTACTGAATACAACTTTCACGGGAACACAAGCGACAATTGGGCCAGCACCCAATTCAGGTTTCATAACTCTGGTGAAATTGGAATTGAAATTTTGAGATTTGGGTTGCCTCTGTTTGGCTGCGATAGAGGAAAGTTTCCTGATTTTTTGGTTGGACAGGCTTGGTTTCTTCAAGGGTCTCTTTTGGAACTTCGCTGGTTTGTGATTTTGATGGTTGGTCTTAATTACTCTACTTCCGTTATCGAAATGGACAGCATGTGGCCTTTTAAATGCGGGATTGCTTTCAACATCCAAACCAGGAAGAGAATCAGCTTCTTTGCCATCAGGTGCTGACGATTGCACATGATGAGAGCGAGGAATGCGCTGCATGACAGTTCGCCTACCTGTCCTCCAAACAGGTGGTGGTGTTGCATTTCCATCGGCATTCGTAGCATCTTCATTCAAATCTTTTTTAGGAACTAATGAGTCCGTGGAACCATCTGTCAGTGTCTCGACTTGCAGAGGGTGCCCAACAATTGCTTGACCATTCAATTTGCTCATCAGCGAAACCAATGGGACGCGCTGCCCTTTGTACCTCACCTCAACCTTCAAATCAACATCGAACCACATGTAATCTATTTCACCGAACTGACTTGAATAGAATGGGTCGAGGTAGCCACCTTCTGCTTCCCAGTATGCTAATTGATCTTCGTTTTCCCAACCGGTTGGGTACATGCCAAGGTCATCATCTGAATCATTAAAACCATCTCCTTTATATCTATAAGCTTTTGGAGGTGATGTGCGTCTATCATTACTATTTGGTGTCCAAAATGAGTCCAAATCTTCTCTGTGGCAATAATCATCGTCATAGGAAAAGCTTTCTTGGTTAAAATATGACTTCATTTGTCTTTCCTTCCTTGTTTCATATGGACGATAACTTGTGGAAATGCGACGATTGCCATCACCTACTGGGTTTCTTAATAGATTACGAAAGTTCCGTTTCCCTTTCATATTCCATTTAGAGCCCCCCATGTCGGTCGTAGTGTCTGCTGTCTGAACACGAGGATAACGCTGGA